>JAHRHZ010000013.1:57390886-57424327 GCA_024137785.1 Ginglymostoma cirratum
TGTGTTCATCCAGTTCTACACCTTGTTATCCCAGATTCTCCAGCATCTGCAGTTCCTACTATCTCTGAAACATTGCTACTTACAGTTCCATTTATGAATGGATAACATCATAAATAGTCTACCACCCATTATCACAGAATAATGAAACATCACTTGGCATTACAGATACATCATGATATACCAGCACTTGTTTTAAAAACCTAGTTGGTTAACTTTTACACCTACAAAGTACAATGGAGTTGCATTGATTGCAGTTACAAGTTATTTGTTACAGCATACAACCAGAGTATGGTAATGCAACGTAACTTCCATGAGAATACAGGAACACGAGAAATTATATAATTACCTATATCATACAGTCTAATACTGCAGCTTAATTTCTATAATGCAGGTTAAGCTAAAACCATATTATAATTAGTGGAGTTTTAAACTATTCTTTACATTTAAAGCTTTCATTTTTATAAAAAAAAATCACTTCTTCGTACATGTACCCAGTCTCCTTAGCCTTACTGATGAAAATGAACTAGCATTTGAGTTCGGACTTCGGATATAAAATCTCACTATAATGTTTTGCATTAATTCTGAGCATGTTAATTTCAAATAGTAGAAACATGAAACACTTGCTTTAAAAATTTGACTCGGCTCATAGTATGATTAATTTTACCCCTGCTCAAAAACAACCTTCCGTACTCAAAGGGACTGCAACGAGACACAAAAATGGAAAGGGGGTCGCCGAGGTGTTTGGGTGAGTGGGGAGGGAAACAATTTTATTTTCTGCCAGCTTCTGTTGAAATTCCACCTCCTCTACCTGGACAAGTCAATGCCATTTTCATTACATCAAGATTTCATAATTTACGGAGGAGTAAATGTACAGTGTTGGAACCAAGAATGATTTATCTCAGAGCTCACCTCAGGCTCTACTCGACCTCAGTAGAAGCCTTTAAATCTAGGCCCCTGTCATGGGGCGTTCAGAGTCTTGCAATGTGCGAGCAGACCCCCTCCCCACCCCCAGGGACCCAAGCCCTCTGAGGCAGTGGGTGATGCTGTTTGTTTACCTGGTCCACCGCACGGACTCCGCCTCCTTCAACCCCGTCCCAGTGACAGGAGATTGTAAACCCGCGCCACCGCCGCCACCACCAGCTAGGCTACCGGCACGGCGCCTGCGCAAACCCGCGCCGCCACCAGCCAGACTACTGGTACAGCGCCTGCGCAAACTCGCGCCAGCCTCAGCCAGACTACCGGTACAGCGTCTGCGCAAATCACGTCACCAGGTACCATTCTCCCGGCATATCGCCTGTGCAGATCCGCACCACACCAGCCAATGGGCAGCAATGCGCTTGCGCACTTTCGCCTGCCAACCGGAACGTGAGTGTGCGTCAATGTGTGGCTCCCGCCGTTACTCGAGTAGCGCGACGCGTGTGCAGTCTCACACGAGGACAATCAAGGCGACAGCTAGGAATGGTGTGTCTGTAAGTGAGTGCGAAAAATAATTCTCATCTTACACTTCCACCCAAAAGTAAATACATGCAACCTATGATATGAAACTGGTGAAAGACTGCTTGGAAATAGCATTCAGGGAATACTTTGGTAACCCTACTGATGAGCTGCACATTGTGATGCCAGGTGACATGCCATGATAAAGATGATGCGTAAACATTGCACACAGATGGGGGCAAAACATGTAACATGAAGCTGTGGAATCCAATGCAACCTTAAGAGTAAGTAGTACACAGGAGAACATCATCCTTCATTATCGGCTTCTGTACTAGTCACTTCTACAAATCTGTGGTGGAGACACTCATGCTAAACTTTTGAGTTAGTTTCCCAGACCTTATGGAGGTTGATTTTTACCCACAGATTTCCAGACTACAATATTTCCAGGGTTTCAGGATATCAGTAGTGTTATCAAAACAAAGCCAAAGCATTGCAGATGCTGGAAATCAGAAACAAAATCAGAAATCGCTGTTAACTGAGCAGGCCTGGTAGCATCTGTTGAGAGAAAGCAGAGTTAACATTTCAGGTCCAATGACTCTTCTGTAGAATGGATTGTAGGTAGGAAAATGTATATATGCTGAAGCTGGAGTGGGAGAGGGGGAAGGAATGGATGAAAGGTGGAGATGGAGTCCAGAGAGGAGAACAACAGTTGGACAGATAATGGAATGAATAAAGGTCAGCCTGGAGAATCAATAGTTGTTAATGGGGACCATTAGTAGCTTCCAATGCATTCGTTGTGGTAGAAGCTGATGTGCCAACAAGGCTTGGTGTGTGGGACTTGGGGGGAAGGACATACGAGAAGGTGCGCAGTCTCTAAAATTATTGAACTCAGTATTGGGTCTTGAACGCTGCAGAGTTCCCAAGCAGAAAATGAGATGTTCTTCTAGCTTGCACTGATTTTTGCTGGAGCACTTCAGGGAATACATTGGTATGTTGAAGTGGCAGGCAACAAAAAGCTCAGAGTCATGTTTGCAGACAGCACATACGTGTTCTCCAAAGTGGTCGCCCAGTCTGCGTTTCATTTCCCCAGTGTACAGCAGACCATATTGTGAGCAATGGACTCAGTAGACTAGATTGAGTGTAGTGAAGGTAAATCACTGCTTCACCTGGAAGGTGTGTCTGGAGCCTTGGATAGTGAAGACGGAGAAAATAAATGTAAAAAAAAGTTTAAAAGAAATGAAAGGTGTAACACCTTCTGCAATTGCAAGAGAAGGTGCCATGGGGGTGTAGGGGAGTGCTGGTAGTGGAGGAGGAGTGGACCATGGTGTCCTGAAGGAAACAGTCTGTGCTGAAGTCTGAGAAGGGAGGGGAAGTTGGATAATCTGTTTTGACACTTCTAACTGAAGAGAAATGCAAATGCTTCTGCCTTGTCTTTTACACTGATGTGCTGGTCTCCCCTATGGTTGAGGATGGGATATCTGTGCTGCCTCTTCCCACTGTTAGTTGTTTTATTTTCCACCATTATTCAAAGGTTTATGTAGAGTTTTGCAGAACTTTGAACTGATCATGTAATTGTGGGATCACGTAACCCTGTCTGTTGCTTGCTTCCACTGCTGCTGTTTAACATGCAAATAGTCGTGGCTAGAACTTCACCAGGTTGACACCTCATTTTTGGATATTCCAAGCGCTGCCCTCAACATGCTTGTTAATTAAGAAGAACTAATTTGGATTTCTTCAGGGAAAATCACGCTTAGTTTGCTGGAGCTTTTGAAACTGTAATAGAGAAAGATGATCTGGGCTAACAAGGTGTAGAGAAAATTTTCTGAAGAAGGGTCTAGGCCTGAAACGTCAGCCTTCCTGCTCCTCTGATGCTGATTGGCCTGCTGTGTTCATCCAGCTCTACACCTTGTTATCTCAGATTCTCCAGCATCTGCAGTTCCTACTATCTCTAAGATGATCAGGGTAATGCTTTTGATATAATGTACATGGACTTTCAGAAGGCATTTAATAAAATGCTGCACAACAGACTTGTGAGTAAAGTTGGAAAGTATAAAAGGAACATTAGCAACCTGACTACAAAATTGGCTGAGTGATAGGAAACAAAGTAATGATTAAACCATGTTTTTCCGACTGGGGAAGATTTGTAGTTGAGTTTCCCAGGCTTAACTGTTGAGACCTAACTTTACCTGACAATGATCTAGACCTTGGGGTACAGGGTATGCTTACAAAATTTGTGGAATGATGTGAAACTTGGAAACATTGTATGGAAGACAGTTCAGAACTCCAAAAGGACGTAGTCAAGTTAGTGGAGTAGGGAGATAAATGGCAGATGACATTCAGTATGAAGGAGTGTGAGCTGATACATTTTGGTTGGAAGAACATGGAGAGACAATATAACACGAAGTGTATAACTCTAAAGGGGGTGCAGAAGCAAATGCACCTAGGTGTATATGTGCTTAAGTTATTAAAGGTATCCAAAGCTTTATTATTAGGAACACATAGCAAGGAGGTTATCTTGAACTTATATAAGTCACTAGTTCAGCCTCAGTGTAGAAGTGTTGCATTTGGTTCTTAGCATCGCAGTTCAGGAAGGATGTGGTGGGATTGGAGTGAGTCCAGAAGATGTTTATGAGAATAGTTCCAGAGATGAGGAATTTCAGTTATGAAGATAGATCAGAAAAGTTTGGACTGTTCTGTTTAGAGAAGAGAAATCTGAGAGGAGATCTGATTGAAGTGTTTTAAATCATAAGAGGTTTGGACACAGTAATTATGGAGAAAATATTCCCACATGTGAGAGATTTGAGAATAAGAGGGCAAAGATTTTCAAGTAATTAAGAAAAGAAGCAGAAGTGATGTGAGGAAGTGCTTTTTCACTCACCAAATGGTTAGATTCTCGAATGGGAATGTGGTGGTGGCATGTTCAATTGAGGCATTGAAAAGAGAATTAGATAGTTATTTGAAAGAGAACCATGTGCAACATTGTATGCAGGTGACTGAAGAATGGCACAAGGTGCAATGGTAATTTGGAAAGATGCGGATATGATGGGTTAATGACCTCCTTCTATACTATAACAATGCTGTGAACTGGATGGCTTGCAAGGCAGGAACAAGCCATTTCTGTGGGTCCGTACATGTATATAAGTTGTACCGAGTAAGGCTAGCAGATTTCCTCCCTTAAAGGGATCATTGAACTAGATATTTTATTTCAATAAACAACAGTGTGTTCATCATCACTAATAGACTAGCTTTTAATTCTGAACTTCATTAATTGACTTAAAATTTTACCATCTGCTGTGATTGGATTCAAACCCATATCCTCAGGGCATTAATTTGGGCATCTGATTTGCTATTCCAGTGATATTACCACCATGGTACCCCCTAATCTGAGAAAACAAGAAAATGACATAAAGAATATATGGTGGGGAAGTGCAAAGCTATCCATTTGGTAATGTAAAATAGAAAAGCAGAATATTTTTCAACAGTGAAAGGAAATATTGATACTCAGCGGTACCTGCCTCCATTGTACATGACTCACAGAAATTTACATGCAGGTATAAGAAACAATTGGGAAAGCAAACTTCTGGCGATTAACTCAGGCTAAGTAAAAATAATAAAACTCTCCAACTTACACATGCACATATACTGGAAGTTCTTTCTCTCTCTCACACACACATACACAAATAAGTTACTTCCTGTTTTCTTGTGACTGTTTCCCATACCAGTCACTTTGAAAGGGCAATGCTTTTGTTTCTCCTTTTTTGCAGAGAACCATGAGACCATAGTGCATGATTATCAGGACTCAAACCTTAACACTGTTTTCACAAACTAGGTTGACTTGTAAAAAGAATTACATATTTTACCAAAGGCTAATTAACATAAGATTACAAGCTACCATCGCAACATAGCTTTATAAAATACAACAACTCACAAGAGTCACATACAAAATATTTACAGAACTTAGTTCCAATGGAATGTTTAGGCCTGTTAGCTACTGTTTTTCTGTAAAAGCTTTTAAGTATAAAATATAAGCCAATTTAGGGTACAGAGTTGTGCGTCTTGAAATCTAAAGCTATTTTACTTCACACAATTTGCTTTCACAATTAAACAAAAAAGTGACCTCACATTTATCCTGTAATGTTGGTATTCAGAGGAACGTCCCTTGTACTTGTTCACCAAAAGTTATCATGCACATTTAACAAGCAATTAGGAAAGCAAATAGTACAATAGCCTTAGAGATAAAAGGTACTGCAGATGCTGGAGAATCTGAGATAACAAGCATGGGGCTGGATGAACACAGCAGGTCAAGCAGCATCACAGGAGCAGGAAAACTTGACGTTTCGGCCTAAACCCTTCATCAGAAATGGGGGAGGGGAAGAGGGTTCTGAAATAAATAGGGAGAGAGGGGGAGGTGGATATCCCACAGCTACCTGGAATACACCTCCTCCCACCCACCCTCCCGCAAAAATGCCATCCCCTATTCCCAATTCCTTCGCCTCCGCCGCATCTGCTCCCAGGATGAGACATTCCAATCCCGTACATCTCAAATGTCCTCATTCTTCAAGGACCGCAACATCCCCCCCCACAGTGGTCGAGAACGCTCTCGACCGTGTCTCCCGCATTTCCCGGAACACATCCTTCACGCCCCGTCCCCGCAACAATAACCAAAAAAGAATCCCCCTCGTCCTCACGTACCACCCCACCAACCTCCGGATCCAACGCATCATCCTCCGACACTTCCGCCATCTGCAGTCAGACCCCACCACCAAAGACATCTTTCCCTCCCCACCCTTATCTGCCTTCCGGAGGGACCACTCCCTCCGCGACTCCCTTGTCCGCGCCACACTCCCCTCCAGCCCCACCACACCCGGCACTTTTCCTTGTAACCGCAGGAAGTGCTACACCTGCCCCCACACCTCCTCCCTCACCCCAATCCCAGGCCCCAAGAAGACTTTCCACATCAGGCAGAGGTTCACCTGCACATCTGCCAATGTGGTATTCTGCATCCGCTGTACCCGTTGTGGCTTCCTCTACATCGGGGAAACCAAGCGGAGGCTTGGGAACCGCTTTGCAGAACACCTGCGCTCAGTTCGCAACAAACAACTGCACCTCCCAGTCGCGAACCATTTCAACTCCCCCTCCCATTCCTCAGATGACATGTCCATCCTTGGCCTCCTGCAATGCCACAGTGATGCCACCCGAAGGCTGCAGGAACAGCAAATCATATTCAGCCTGGGAACCCTGCAGCCCAATGGCATCAATGTGGATTTCACAAGCTTCAAAATCTCCCCTCCCCCAACCACATCCCAAAACCAGCCCAGCTCATCTCCACCTCCCTAACCTGTTCTTCCTCTCACCTCAAGCCACACCCCCATCTCCTATCTACTAACCTCATCCTGCCCCCTTGACCTGTCCGTCCTCCCTGGACTGACCTATTTCCTCCCTACCCCCCCTACCTACACTCACCTTTACTGGCTCCATCCCCGCCTCTTCGACTTGTCTGCCTCCTCTCCACCTATGCTCTCCTCTATCCATCCTCTATCCACCTCCCCCTCTCTCCCTATTTATTTCAGAACCCTCTTCCCCTCCCGCATTTCTGATGAAGGGTTTAGGCCCGAAACGTCAAGTTTTCCTGCTCCTGTGATGCTGCTTGACCTGCTGTGTTCATCCAGCCCCATGCTTGTTATCTCAGTACAATAGCCTTAATTGCCAAGAGATTGGGGTACACCAGTAAAGAAATCTGTTTTGCATCTGGGCTACTATGTACAGTTCTTACAAGAGGATGTTAATGCATTGAAAGCAGTCCGGAGAAGGTTTACAAGATGAATGCCTAGAATTAGCAGATTACCTTATGAGAAAAGGCTAGACAAGCTAGTTTTGTATACTCTGGTGGTTAGAAGAATCGGGGTGACTTAATTTAAACATATAAAATCTTGAGGGAACTTTATTGGGTGAATGTTGAAGGATGTTTCTTCTTCTGGGAGAATCTAGAACTGTGTTTAAAATAAGGGGTAACCCATTTAAGACAGAGATGCGGAAACATTTTTTCTGTCAAAGGGTTTGGAATTCCCTTTCTCAAAAGCCATTCAAGCAGAACCTTTAATTATTTTTAAGGCAGAGGTAGATGGATTCTTGATTCCCAAAGGTAGGAAATATTATAGGGTATGTACAGGAATATAGAGTTGAGGTTAAAATCAGATTAGCCATGATCTTATTGAATGGCAAAGCAGCCTCAAAGGACCACATGGCCATTCTCTTGTTCCTTGTTTTTATGTTTGTAATCAAGCCACAAAATGTAACAGTGGGTTTCTTCCAACATTTGTCCTATAATAAAACAATAAATTCAGGATCTTATTTTATCTGAAGCAATATGGCAAATCTCGATTGACATTAGAAATGCAACTCCAGATTAAACTATAGCTAATTGTTAAAAAAAACTTCAATGCTACAAATCCAATTAGTGGTTTCCAAGCAGTAATTTTTTCTTTATTTAACCATGGGACATAGGCATCATTGGCTGGTCCAGTAATAATTGCACTTCTCGTTACCCTTGAGAAGGTGATGGTGAGCTACCTTCTTGAACTGCTGGAGTTCATTTGCTATAGGGAGAACCATAATGATGTTAGGAAGGGAATTCCAAGATTTTGACCCAGTGAAGAAACGGCGATATATTTCCTAGTCTGTATGGTCAGTGGCTTGGAGGGGAATTTGCTGGTAGTGGCGTTCCAATGTATCTGCTGCCTTTGTCCTTTGAGAAGAAAATGATTGTGGGATTGGAAGGTGCTGTCTAATTTGTAGACATTTTCTGTAAAGCATGATTTTGTAATAACATCTGTCCATATCTGGAATCTTCTATATAGCCTTAGTCTCCTTATATAAGGATGGATGTACTAGCCATGGAGTTAATACAACAAAGTTTCTCTAGATTCATCCTGGGTTGAAGGGCTTGTCCAATGAGAAGGGTTGATTAAAGTCAGCCAATGTTGTTGAAATTAAGAAGAATAGGAGGTGGTATGAGATGAAACATATAAAATACTGATGAGTTTGTTAACGTAGACACCAAAAAGATGTTCTAAACTCTCTTTCGTAACCATCTTGTGAGAAGATACTTCCTATTAACTTTTTTCTCCCTGCACACACTTTAAAAGGGCAGATGGTTCGAGTACACACAAAGTATATTCCCTATAAAGGAAAGGGTAAGACATTCAAATATGGGATGACAGAGGAGGTAGAAATTAACATTTGAAACAAAATGTTTATGACAGGTGTAAGGCACTATGAGAAAAGATTAGCAGCTAACGTAAAGAGAGATCTCAAAGTCTCCCAACTATGTATAAATTTTAAGAGAGTGATTAAAGGAGGACAAGGGCAAATCAGAGATCTAAAGGGGAATTTACACATGGAGGTGGGGGTTAAATGAATATGTTGCATCTGTCTTTACAAAAAGAAAGTATGCTGTGCAAACCACGATGACAGAGGAAGAAACTCTGTCGTTAGAGTCAATAAATGTGGAGCTGGAAAAGCACAGCTGGTCAGACAGCATCCAAGGAACAGAAAAGTAAACTTTTCAGGGTGAAATCCTTCGTCAGGACTGGGGAGGGGGAGGGGAGCCCAGAAATAAATAGAGGGAGGTGTTGGGGCTCGGGGGAGGGTAGATGAGATGGAAATAGGTGGATGCAGGTAGGAGGTTATTGTGGTAGGTCAGTGGAAAGGGTGGAGTGGATAGTTGAGTAGAAAGATGGACGGGTTGGGGGAGGAGCGATTTTGAAGCTGGTGAAGTCAATATTCAGGCCATTGGGCTGTAAGCGCCCAACGCAAAATATGAGCTGTCATTCCTCCGGTTTACGTTTGACCTCACTCTGACGGTAGAGGAGTTCAAGGATGGACATGTCACCAAGGGATTTGGAGAGGGAGTTAAAATGGATGGCAACTGGAAAGTCGGGTTGCTTGGTGCATGCAGAGTGCAGATGCTCTGCAAAGCAGTCCTCGAGTCTGCGTTTGACCTCCCTGATATAGAGGACACCACATCGGGAGCAACAGATACAGTGTCCCTCATATCTATCTTACCACCCATCATTCCCGTAATAACTCACACGCAGCAGATAAATCGCACCTGTGCCATTTTTAAAAGATCTCTATACACCTAGATGAACAGTGCTATTCTGAAGCTGCACTGCTTGGTTAAAGATGTTTTCTGAAGTTATCTGCGAAGGTCACGGTGGCACATCAGTTCTCTGACAAGGACCTGGACATCCTTGCAAAGGTACTGCAAAAGAGGGTCCTCTTCCCGAAAGACCAGCAGAGGAAACCACACCACCAAACTTTGGCAGCCCAGACCAAGGTTATCACCAGGGTGAGTACCACCTCCATGATGCAGAGAAATGGTCGGCAGTGCCATAAGAAAGTCACTGACCTTCACTGGGCCAGGTTACATGCCATACTCTTCTCTACGACGTCGCAATCACTCTACCAATGCTCCTGCACCCACCTCCCACCAAGGCTTATTTTCTGCCACTCTCACTATTGCTTGCAGCTTCTTCCCTCACTTAGTCTCACGGCTCTCAAACATCACTAACCCTGCAAACCCTCTGTGCTGCCTACTCACTCCCTCAGAACATCTCATCACCGTTTGCTCACCTGCGCCAGCACTAACAGCCTTTCCACCCACTTTCATTGGGCTCAATCCCTCCTTTCATAACCCATAACAGGGCAGAAAAAGCCAGGATGCATGGAGGGGTGCCTGACATTAGGCTCATCACCACCTACAGAAGAGTACCCTCAGCATCACAGGAGAAGACCAGAACTGCACCTGCAGGGATGCCATGTGCCACCAACCAAGTAAGTTTTCATTGTACTGCAACTTGCTCAATAATGTCATGGTCAGTCTCATTCATTGTACAACATTTATAGCCATTGGCTGGAATGGGTTCCCCATTCTTTGGCCATACAAGTACCACCAGCATCCCCACCACGATTATGGTGAAGTAGCCGAGTTTCCCAGAAGCCACTATTTCAACTTCTGAGGATGGGGGCATTGAGACTCTGAAGAAGCATCGTAAAGGATTCCTCCTGTCTCCCCACACCAACGCAGATACTGACACCTTGAAGGGAATGTCAGGTTTAGAAAATTTGGGAACACATTCTGCTTAGCAACTCACTGCAACAGCACCATGGCTGGCCGAGGAAAAAGTGCCCCAAGCCGCTGGCACTCGGAGTGCTGCCAAAGACCAGCCACCTTGCTCAGCACCAGGCAGGAGAGCACCATCTGGTGCTGATAATCATGGACATCATCCACATGTACAAGGAGTAACGGGAGAGGCAGATAAGAATTTGGGAAGCAATGGCCCTCACTGCCCAAAAGCTGCAGCAACACTGCAGGACATACAACCATCTGGCTACCTCCATGGACAGGTTAATGGCTGCCTTGGAGCGCCAGGCACAGCACCCTGAAAGGCTCTGAAGAGGTGCACACACCTGTACCACATCACCCCTGCCCGTGGTCCTCAGTAAAGGTGGCGTGGCACTAAGGGTCAGGAAACCTGGCAAGCAGTCCACATATCCCTTCCTCGCAAGGAGACAGGGTGTTGCCAGAAAACACCAACCAAGGTAGAATCCACACAAAGATCCCTCAGAAATCTCCACTGAAGACACTCCAAAGATGACTGGGCCCCCCCCTACCTTCAGCCTACCTGCCTGTCTTATATCATTGGAAGTTCACACTGAGGAAGCTCCATTTGCTTCTCACAAGAAGACCTTTGGCATATTGGACCATCCAGACACAAGCATCTTCTAGGTCGCTATTTCCAGAGCCAACAGGATCCATTGCTGAGCTGGTTCCTTCATCTCTGCTGCAGAATCAGGGAGTACTTTAAAATGGAATGGGAAGGGGAAGAAGAAAAAAAATTAATTGAGGGCCCTTTGGTGCCACATGTGACAATGCACTATACATTATTTGGCATCTTTCTATAAATGGCATTGTTTCGACTGTACATCTGATATTTGTCTCTCTCCGTAACACTGAATGTAACTTTTCTAGTATGAGACATAACTTCATGGTCGCACAGATGTATGCGCTGAGACCCTGCTGCAGCACCTGAAAGCAAGGGAAGCAAGGCTTCTACAGAGTTATGAATTATGGTGACATCATTGCCCATCTTCTACATATCCCTATTCTTTCCCTGACCTCTGTGTCCAGGACTGTTGGTACTGATGAGTTAGCCAATAATGTCTGTGGCAAGGAGCTGCCCTGTGCATAGGGGCATTAGGACAACTAGGGCTGAGGGATCTTGCATATCTGTGTATAGTGTTGCTTCCTTTGAAACATATAATCCCTCTGTACCTCAGGTTCCACTCAATCAGACTCCCCAAATGATCAGAAACATAACCTTTCCACGAAGTATATCTGGCGCAATGCTTGGTTTTATTAAAAAATGTTTTACTTCAAGATGTTTAAATTTGAAACTTTCTTTTGGACTATTCATCTAAATTTGAATTATTGTCCAGTCATCCAAAATTTGCCATTCTTAGATGAACCTGTTTTTTGTTCCTTTTGCTGTTCATTTAAGAATTCACTCAGAAACATATTAGCAAACCAATTGAACTCAAAACAAGGAACATTTTAATTGCCAAGGAGAAGTGCATTTAATTGTAAGAATGTAAGGGAGTGGAATAGTCAATACTGAGGAATGCCATACACACCCCTCCGTAATGATGCCTTACAGACCTATGTGGCTAATAGCTTAGGAGCTGAAAGGGGTATGACCTGAAGCTCATATCCTCTCCATACTCTTTGTAACAATGTCAGTTATATCATTGTGACTTGTACTTAGTTGACATGTCATAAATATTGTGTCGCAAATGATTTTTCTTCTTCCACATCAGTCTAAATGAGCCCTGTAGATCCCTACCCTAAAAGAGGAAGGTGGCAATAAACTTACTTTGTGGTGATAAGTAGTGCCTCATACAACAGGTTCTGAAGATGGGTCATTGGACCTGACACATTTACTCTGCTTTCTCTCCACAGATGCTGCCAAACCTGCTGAGTTTCTCCAGCAATTTCAATTTTTGTTTCAGATTTCCAGCATCCAGCAATCTTTTGTTTTATTATACAACACAGTGGTCATTGTTCAGCACAGAGGATTGTTGATGCAACAGATGGAAAGTGAATTCCCCTGAAATTAACAATAATTTAGGAACCCAACAGAAACCCTTTTTCCACTAGTTTTTACTGGTATAGGTTTGAAGACAAACAGAAGCTTTGATCTGAAAGTCACCAAGATACAAAAAACTAAAATCTTTTGTAAGCCTCAATTCTGGACTTAAGAGCCAGGATAACTCATTTCCAACCTGTTTTGAAAATCTAAATGTTGGTGAATCTTCATAATACATAGAGTGCACTCTTTTAATTAAAAATCATTTGATAAAATGGACAAGTCATCCTGATGGCCCTCCCTAATTGGTCAAAGCAAACTAGCGGTAGAACATGAATTCCATGGCTTCAAGTTTCCAACCTAAAAATGGTCATGCCAGCATGTACCAAGTTTATAAAATTCTGCCACAATACTCCAAAGATGTAGAAAGCATTACTAAATTTATTAAATATTGAGGAATTTTAAAATGTTGTCTTGAAAAATTAATTTGTCAAACATAGCATGGTAATTTGCTAATTAAATGGATTCCCTCTACATAATAAATATATTGTTTTTCTAGCAAAGCTACCTCAGAAAATTGTTAAACACTTGCAGAAGCTGGGCTGAAATGGAGCAGACAAGTCTTAAAAAATGGTTGCTATGAAATGGAGGTTATGACTCCATTTCAGCCATTGCCAGTTCATCCCAAGACTGAAGCAGCACACAGGCCTTCAAATTCACCTGCATCTAATATGAAATCAATGAATGATGTTGTGGTCTTATTAAAAGTCGGTCTCCAACAACCTTTTGAATTTTGATTCCCTTTGTTATCTTGGGCCCTTATGATACATGGCAGGTTTTGGCCCACATTCATAGGAACATGTAGGGACATAGGAACAAGGGAGGACCATTCAGTCTCTCAAGCCTGCTGCACCATTCAACAAGATCATGGCTGATCCGGACATAACTCTATATACCTACGTTTTGCCCATATCCCTTAATAGCTATCCTTTAAAAAAAAACTTTATATCAGATTTAAAGTTAACCGATCCTGCCTCCACTGAGCCTTGATAAGTTAGTGCAGATATTGGAAACTTATATATGGTACACACTACAACCACCATGTGGGGTGGTGGAAGGGGTGAATGTTTAATACAGATCAAATGAGCTGTTTTGTCCAGTACGTATTAAAGTTCTTGAATGTTTTTGTCAGTGTGAGTCAATGGGCTGAATGGCCTCTATCTGCACTGTAGGGGTTCTATGATTCTGAAGTAGAAACACAGAAATGGCAAAAAGGATTTTTTTTTTAGCTGTTTCTTCAAGAATTCAGTCAACCTTCAGCTAAAGGTACAATGGGTGCTTGGGGCACTGTCCAGAAACTCCAAGTTCATACAAAGTCATTGAGATGTACAGCATGGAAACAAATCCTTCAGTCCAGCTCGTCCATGCCGGCCAGATATCATAAATAAATCTAGTTTAATTTGCCAGCATTTGGCTCATATCCCTCTAAACCCTTCCTATTCATATTGCCCATCCAGATGCCTTTTAAATGTTGTAATTGGCACAGCCTCCACCACTTCCTCTGGCAGCTCATTCCATACACACACCACCCTCTGCGTGAAAACGTTGCCCCTTAGGTCCCTTTTAAATCTTTCCCCTCTGACCTTAAACCGATGCTGTCTAGTTTTTGACTCCCCTACACTGGAAAAAAGATCTTGTCTATTTGCCCTATTCATGCCCCTTGTGATTTTATACACCTCTCTAAGATCATCCCTCATCCTCCAACACTCCAAGGAAAATAGCCCCAGTCTATTCAGCCTGTCCCTATGGTTCAAACCCTCCAACCCTGACAACATGCTTGTAAATCTTTTCTGAACCCTTTCAAGTTTCGTCCCTCCGAGAGCAGGGAGACCAGAACTGCACACGGTATTCCAATGTAGCCTAATCAATGTCCTGTACGGCCACATCATGACTTCCTAACTCCTTTACTCAAGGCACTGACCAATAAAGGCAAGCGGACCAAACATCTTCACTATCCTGTCTACCTGAAACTTCATTTTCAAGGAACTATGAACCTTTTTACTCAGCAACACTCGTATTGACCTCACCATTAAGTTTATAAATCTTGCCCTGATTTGCCTTTCCAACATGCAGCATCTTGTTTAATAATAAATTTCTGTATTTTGTGAGATAGCAAAATTGCTGCAGGATTTTGAAAAGGTACTTGGAGAAATTTAATTAATTTCACCTCCAGTGTTTTTGGTACGATTTACTCACTGTTTATTGTTGACATTTTAACATTTCGGTCAAGAGATTTTCTATTGGAAACAATCAGTTGTGTTATGTTGCTGTTTTATAAATATGAAATTTGAATCAGTAATGTACAAATTTGATACAGAAGTATAATACAACAATATATGTATGTATCTATATATTGAATAATATAAGATGTATGAACTGTGACTCTCAAAATATTAGAGGGAAATATACGTATCAATGTATATGACATTGTCAAATACAATACTTTTATACTTCTGTGGATTTCTCATGACATTGTTTAAGGTGATTCATGAGATATTTTGACGTTCATCAAGAGGAGTTTTATACCATGTAACGGAGGAATTAACCCACAATGGGTTTAAAATACTTTTTCTCAATCTGTCTAAGGACGAAGAACGTTTCCATCTGATGATATAACAACTGTTCATACAATCGGAACATGCACCATTTACCAGCAATTTAATTGCAAATCAGATTTTACACAGCAAATAAAATGTTTGATGACTGTAGTTGTATAGTAGATCCCCACAACAGCTCAACCTGATGAAAGTTATTTTGGGTAGATTTGCTACCACCATCCCCTTTTCTGACCTACAAGGTCTTGGTCTAGTTTGGTAGAGGAAAGCCACTTACTCGTCACACAAGAACAGACATTTGTCTTAAACATAGTGCTATAATTAAGTCAAAGTTACATAGGGATGGTTCTCTTTTTAACAGCATTCTGGATCTCTGAACCGGGAAATTTCTTTTTGACCGTGTCCTGAATTTGTGAACATCGGTAATCCCATCTCAGTGGTGGCATCCATGGAGTTATATGCCCCACATCTTCAGTTTGCCTAAATAGATGTTTATTGTTAATCTAATGGAAGAGCTGTGCAAAAGTGTGTAGCCTCTTGATATCTTATAACTTGTTAGTTACGTTGACTATTTTCCGTTACTCTGAGTGATTGCATCATTGGTACAACTGCCATGTTGACTCTCTGGTCATACTATTTGAGGATATCTTCTTCCTTGACACCTTCAATACTGGTACTACAGATTCGGCTGAGAAAGATTGGTGAAGAAACAAACATGACAAGTTATAATGGGGAACAAAGAGAAGTTCACCAATTAAATATAATTCTAAAACAGAAATTGCTGGTGAAACTCAGCAGGTCTGGCAGCGTCTGTGGAGACAAGAGACCCCTCTGATAATACTAGCAAATGATTTTTCTCTACCACATCAGACCAAATGAATCCTGTAGATCCCTACGCTAAAAGAGAAAAGTGGCAATAAATGTACCTTGTGGTAATCAATTGTATAGACTGCCTCGCACAACTTGTTCTGAAGAACACTCACAGGACTCCACATGCTGCTTTTTCTCCACTGATTCTGTCAGACTTGCCAAGTTTTTCCAGCAATTTCTGTTTTTGTTTCTGATTTCCAGCATCCCCGGTTCTTTCAGTTTTTGTCAAGAAAATAAAGTGTGATTCTACAACCAAATTTTGAATGATGAGATGAAAATATTGCACAAGTAGTGAGAGGTTTATTTGCATGCCATTAGTACTACATGAATCTGCTTCATTAATATTGAGATTCACATTCTCCTATCAACAGAAGATAGATACTGAGAATGCCAAACATGAAAGTCCGAGTGGGTATTTGGTATCTCCAGCTTGTAGCTTTCTTCTCCAGGCTTCCATCTTGGATGGCAGTCATCAACACTTTAGGTCACCCTGCACGGTCAGTGACTGCCCACACCTCATGTGTATGAAAGTTAGCATCCGACATATGGCAGCCTCACCACAACATCATGGACCATCTTGTACTCATGATACAATTCTTCGCTTCATTCCACAGTTTTGAACATATCAAGATCTTGTAATGCTTCTGCCAGCACACTTTGCACGCAGCAACAAGCACCCACCTCGTGCATTCAGCCAGGGTACATCTCCGGACTCCTGGTTTGCTTACTTTTTAGTCACTCAGTTTACACTTACTTGGATGTTCACAGACTTTCCTTGTCCTTCTGTGCACTGTTCCCTCATTCAGAACTTACAGCCTCACAATATTTGTGTCTTATTTTGCCTTTTATTGCAGACACAAAACCAGGCACCATGACATGATTGATGGCAGTGATCTGTGAAAGGGATAGAAGTACTACTGTAAGCACTATGCCTCGTCGATGTTAATCTGCACCACGTGCCAGCAGTTTATGTGGCAAATAGTTGACATACAGAGCTATCTGGGCATACAGGACCACACATCCCCCCTGAAAGTGGCGACACAGGTGGATAAGGTGTTCAAGAAGGCATACAGCACAATTGACTTCATCAGCCGGGGCATCGAATATAAAAGTTGACAAGCTATGTTACAGCTGCAGAAAACGTTAGTTGGACCACATTGGGAATACTGCGTGCAGTTCTGCTCACCACACTGCCAGAATGATGAGAATGCTTTGGAGAGGTTGCAGAGACGTTTACCAAGATGTTGCCTAGTCTGGAGGGTTTCAGTTATGAGGAGAGGTTGAATAGACTCAGATTGACCTCATTGGAAAGACGGAGGCTGAGGGGTGAGCTGATAGAGATCTACAAAATTATGAGAGGCATAGATAGGGTGGATAGTCAGAGACTTTTTACCATGGTGGAAAATTCAACTTCACAAGAGGGCACAGGATCAACATGAGAGGGAGTAAAGTTTAAGGGAAAATTTTTCAAACAGAGGGTAACACACTGCCAGTCAAGGTGGTGGAAGAAGGCACGTTAGCAATGTTTAAGGCATATCTTGATAGATACAAGAATGTGAGGCAAACAGAGGGATAGATGGCCTGTGTGGGCAATAAGTAGCGGGTCTAAATAATTAGAATTGGCGCAGGTTTAGCGGGCCAAATCTGTGGACCTGTACGTCCAGAGCCCTCTGTATGTCAATGCACCTAAGGATTCTGCCATTTGTTCTATAATTTGCACCTGAATTTGACATTCCAAAATGCATCACTTCGTATTTGTCCGGATTTCATCCTGAATTCTTCTCTAGTGTTAAATATTGGATTTCCTGTCATTTCTGCAGCATCAGTAGTCTCATAACTTCCATCTTCATTAGCCCTTAACTTTTAAGTTCTAAATTGCCCCTTTATCACTTAATTATGCCGTCACAACCCTCTTAGATCTGCAACCCAATTTTAAATCACCCTGTAGCCCTTCATTTCCCTTGTTGTAGTCATGTCTCTCATTATGATGGTTACACTCAATTCAAGCTTACTTCACCTACTGCTAGCTTTTTCAGCCTGTAACTGTGCCTTTGTTTAAAGTTTGTCCCTTTCCCACCAGGGATTTCAGGTTTATTCATGGAGCCGCCAGTGTTGATCTGCTGTCTGGCTGAACCACGACTCAGGACAACTTCCATAGATCATCAGCGACAAAGTAGATCTCCAACTGCCAAATTTATGACCTTTGTTCCACCTCTGTGAAGTTTGTAGCTTATACGTGCTTCTGTGCGCCTCCTACCAGGTCTGAAATGTTTTTATTTTAACAATCAGCTGTAAGCTCTGCCTTAGTTAGAAGTGATCTTTCTCTTGAAATTAAAAAAAAATTGTTTGGTGGATTTATTTCTAGTTTCCAATATCTGAAATATTTTGTTTTCTGAATATCTGCCTTGTTCTAGGCAGGTTTTCTGGCGTGCACAGGAAAAGATTCATGTGGGCCCCTTTAAACAGCAGCTGCATTTGTTAAGAACTACAAGTATATATTATCTTATTTTCCCTACACTTCAGTATCTTCCAGTTGCCAGACCTATTTATGAAAATTGAATAAAGCCAGCCGTGAAAAATCCAGTGTGATTGGCTTATCTGGGTGGTGTGGAATGTATCCTTACAATTCACATGTTCTGCTGTTCTCTATTCATTAATGGGATGAGGACATTGCTGGCCAGGCAGCATTTATTGCCCATCCATAATTGAGTATCAACCACAGTGCTGCGATCTGGAGTCACATGGAGGCCAGACCAGGTAAGGATGGATGGCAGTTTGCTTTCCTAAAGGACATTAGTGAAACAGATGGGTCTTTCCCCAACAATCAACAATGGATTTATGGTCATCATTAGATTCTTAATTCCAGACCTTTAGTGAATTCAAATTCCACTGTCTGCTGTGGCAGGATTTGAACACAGGTCCCCAGAACATTTTCTAGTTCTCAGGATTAACAGTCCAGTGATAATACCACTAGGCCATTCCCTCCCCTGTACTTCTTCAGGGATTGGATTAGAAATTTGCCCTGTTGTTCAAATCATCATCGGTAACTCTTCATAAATCTCACAATTCATAATAATAGCACCTTCCAGATTCTCAAAGCAAAATAAATCAACTTTTGCTTCCTAATCTAAAGTATGTTGTTTTATGTCAGGTGGCCCACTACCTGGTCAATAATATACCACATTTGAGTTTTGTCTTTAAACACAAAGATCCTGGTGATTGCCTCACGGTCAGAGAACACCTTGATTTTAAAATCATCATCTTGTTTTAAAGTCATCATAAGGCCTCATCCACCCATATTTCTGAATTTCTGGATGCAAAGCTCTTCCTGATACCTGCACTCCCCTAATTTTCATCTCTTGAGAGTATAATCACTCTATTACTTGTCAATGCAACTTCAGTTGCCTTGGCCCAGGCTGTCTATATACCTTCACCTCTCCATCTTGCTGTATCCCTTTAAGACACTTTTAAAACCTATCACTTGGCCAAGTTTTTGTTCATCTAACCTAATATCTTTAATGTACTTGGTCCCATATTTTGTTGTACATTTATTTTGTTTAATATAAAATAGGAGCAGAAGTAGACCCTTTGACCCTGGTCCTTATTCAATAATATCATAGATAATCTGTTTTGAATTTTGAATTCCGTATTCCTGTCTACCCCAATAATCTTTGATTAGCTTGCCTAACAACAATCGATCTACTTCAGCCTTGTCAAGACCATTCAGAACCTTATACACTTCAATCAAGTCACTCTTCACTCTTCTAAAATTCCAGTGGAAACAAGTCTAGATTGTCCAGTATATCCTTATAAGACAACATACAGAATCTAAGTATACATCCAATAAACCTCCTACATGCAATATTTGAGATTTGGTCTCTCTAATGTCTCGTCCAACTGAAGAATAACATTCTTACTTTAAATTTAATTCCTCTTGTAATAAACGATAGCACCCCTTTAGCCATCTTGATTACATTCTAACTTTTTAAGACTGATGGAGCAGAACTAACTTCATCTGTACTTCAGAATTCTGTAGTTATTTCCTTTTAAGTAGTAGAGTGCTTTTCATTCTTCCTGCTAAAGTGAACAACTTCAACTTTTGCCAAATTGTACTCCATCTGTCAGATTTTGTCCACTTAACCTATCTATATTTGTCTACAACATCCTTATGTCTTTTTTCACAATATACTTTTCTAGTTACCTCGATGTCATCTGCAAATTTAGCTACCACACCTTCGGTCCTCTCTGCCAAGTCATTGATGTTATTTGTAAAATGTTGAGGCCCCAGTACAGACCTCTGCAGGAATCCACTTGTCACATCCTGCCAATCAAAGATCCATTAGTGCATTTTCTCTGATTTCTGCCAGCTAATATTTTACCCCTGCACAATGTGCCTTTGTGATTTTTTGTAACATTAAAGATCCATAAGTGTTGTTGTTGTGATTCTGACAGGATAATTTTCCAACGAAAATTACTTGCAGCAATGTTTTGTTTTCCTAACTTGGCAA
This sequence comes from Ginglymostoma cirratum, assembly GCA_024137785.1. Classification (NCBI taxonomy): domain Eukaryota; kingdom Metazoa; phylum Chordata; class Chondrichthyes; order Orectolobiformes; family Ginglymostomatidae; genus Ginglymostoma; species Ginglymostoma cirratum. Next base: position 57,411,461 of record JAHRHZ010000013.1, read on the forward strand.
GAATAGATTTGAGTTAAAATTCAGGCAACGCTATTGCACTGCTGAAATTGGAAGTCTAGCAGGCAAAAAATTATCCCCTGGCCTACCTTTATGGCTCAGTTCCAGATCCCAAGGATAGATCATTTACGTAATATGGTTTTGCACACTTTCTGGTACCGCTGCTACTAGTCTGTCCTGGAGACTGAGTGGATGTTTTTGTGAGGTCCTTGTTCCTCTACTAATGAGGAAGTAGACAAACTGATGTGGCCTAAGATGTGAAATGGTGCTTCAGTGCTTCCTCACAATGGCATCCTGTATTTAAATGATGATTAATCCCACTGGATTTATAGGAGAGTCCTTAGTTTTGGAAGGTGTACCCTCTATAATGATTTTGTGATGGAGGAATTGGTAGAAGAATGATCACCCCTCCACAATCAACTCCTTTCCCACTGGAAGTTAACATAGACCAAGTATGGGTCAGACAGATCTTGACACCATTTCCTGCTCTTATACTACCACATTGCTGGCTGTACCTCTGTTCCATAAATGAGAAAATGGTCTGGGAATTTGTTTGGCAACCTTCTAGGAATGCCTCCATTTCCATTTTTTAAAGAGAGTGAGAAAGGTAGAGGGAGGACTCACACTCTTAAAATTTTTGTGGTTGTTTTAATAGGATAGATACCTGGGAGGACAGGTCCCATTTCAAATTCCTCCAGTATACATTACTGTAGGTTCAAGTAGGAGAGGAAGTTCTAGGATCAGATCACAACTGTGGAGGATCATTCCAACTTGAATAAACAGAATTGTAGGAAAAAAAAATTAAAACACTTGAGATGGAGCATCAGATAACAAGCATGGGGCTGGATGAACACAGCAGGTCAAGCAGCATCATAGGAGCAGGAAAACTTGACGTTTCGGGCCTAAACCCTTCATCAGAAATGGGGGAGGGGAAGAGGGTTCTGAAATAAATAGGGAGAGAGGGGGAGGTGGATAGAGGAGAGGATAGGTGGAGAGGAGGCAGACAAGTCAAAGAGGCGGGGATGGAGCCAGTAAAGGTGAGTGGAGGTAGGGGGGTAGGGAGGAGATAGGTCAGTCCAGAGAGGAGGGACAGGTCAAGGGGGCGGGATGATGTTAGTAGATAGGAGATGGGGGTGTGGCTGGAGGTGAGAGGAAAAACAGGTTAGGGAGGTGGAGATGAGCTAGGCTGGTTTTGGGATGTGGTTGGGGGAGGGGAGATTTTGAAGCTTGAACACATCCCTCACGCCCCGTCCCCGCAACAATAACCAAAAAAGAATCCCCCTCGTCCTCACATACCACCCCACCAACCTCCGGATCCATCGCATCATCCTCCGACACTTCCGCCATCTGCAATCAGACCGCACCACCCTTATCTGCCTTCCGGAGGGACCACTCCCTCCGTGACTCCCTTGTCCGCTCCACACTCCCCTCCAGCCCCACCACACCCGGCACTTTTCCCTGTAACCGCAGGAAGTGCTACACCTGCCCCCACACCTCCTCCCTCACCCCAATCCCAGGCCCCAAGAAGACTTTCCACATCAGGCAGATGTTCGCCTGCACATCTGCCAATGTGGTATACTGCATCCGCTGTACCCGTTGTGGCTTCCTCTACATCGGGGAAACCAAGCGGAGGCTTGGGAACCGCTTTGCAGAACACCTGCGCTCAGTTCGCAACAAACAACTGCACCTCCCAGTCGCGAACCATTTCAACTCCCCCTCCCATTCCTCCGATGACATGTCCATCCTGGGCCTCCTGTGATGCCACCCGAAGGCTGCAGGAACAGCAAATCATATTCAGCCTGGGAACCCTGCAGCCCAATGGCATCAATGTGGATTTCACAAGCTTCAAAATCTCCCCTCCCCCAACCGCATCCCAAAACCAGCCCAGCTCATCTCCACCTCCCTAACCTGTTTTTCCTCTCACCTCAAGCCACACCCCCATCTCCTATCTACTAACATCATCCCGCCCCCTTGACCTGTCCCTCCTCCCTGGACTGACCTATCACCTCCCTACCCCCCCACCTACACGCACCTTTACTGGCTCCATCCCCGCCTCTTTGACTTGTCTGCCTCCTCTCCACCTATTCTCTCCTCTATCCACCTCCCCCTCTCTCCCTATTTATTTCAGAACCCTCTTCCCCTCCCCCATTTCTGATGAAGGGTCTAGGCCCGAAATGTCAAGTTTTCCTGCTCCTATGATGCTGCTTGACCTGCTGTGTTCATCCAGCCCCATGCTTGTTATCTCGGATTCTCCAGCATCTGCAGTACCTTTTATCTCTGAGATGGAGCATGAGTTGGGTGGGGAGTTGCAAACAGCAGAAGTATGTAGACCTTGTTTTCTTACATTTTTTTGAATCAAATTTATGGAAATTTGTTTTTCACCTTGGAAATCGTGCCATGGTTTAAAAAAAAACATTTTTGTACATATGTGGGAGAATGCATTGCACTTTGGCAAAAGGACTTTGTAACTCCTATCACACTGTTATCTGTGACTCAACAGTTCAAGTGAAACCCAAGCACAGCCTGGAGGAAAACACCTGACACAAAATCATGCAAATTCAGCACATTGTTTGCTGATATTCAGCTGAATTCATTACCAATGGGCAAAACAAGCAATGTTGGATGAGATTTCCCTTTGTAAGGGAAATGTCACTTTATAAATGAAATTTACATGTCCCAGATGAAATAATTTGATTGCACTGTTTTGGAAGTGTATTTCTTAAAAAGGCCTGCCAAGAGCCGTTAGATGTCTTCTGCCAAGTTTCATCGCAGGACATAACTGTATTAAAACTGAGACACTAGAAACTTATTTATTAGAAAGCAAGAAATTCGACTATGCTTTCCTCCAGTGCAACGCAAGGACCAAATAGGTTGCTGTCACACAGATGGCTGACTGTGCCTATATGGAGAACTGGTTACAGTTACATACTTGTCTGACTGGTATCTATCACTAGCCAACCACAGAGAACTGGATGAATTAATCACTTGTCCAAAACTGTAATACGTCCTGCCACTTCCCCTGCTTCAATGCATGGTCCCCCTCATCCCACCCACCCCACCTCACCACTTAGCTCCAGATTCAAAAACAACGTCTTGATTGATCAGACCTCAAGTTGAGAACCAACATTTGTAAAAGACACTTCCATCCTTAGTGATCAAGGGATGGATTAGGTTGGGCAAACCTCCCAACCACCAGTTCCCCCAATAGTAGAAGAGCCCATAATAGAAGTAGGAGAGCCTACAAGATTAATCTACAGTTCCTGGAGACTTAAGTAAAATATTGGAAGCTTGGCAACTTATTCCTCAAAATGCAAGTTTGATAGTTGGTCATTACAGGACCTGGAGCTAGTTCTTTTGATTAATCCACGGAACTGACAGGAATGTTAGTTGGAATGCTAGTTCAGAAACTCTCCATCAAACTCATATCTAAACAGGAATTTAGGATGAACACTTCATAACTTTTTGCATTTTTCAAATATTTCAATGAGACAGATGCTCTGCTTATACGATAAGGCATCAAAGGGGAGCAAATCTTTGAACAAAGCTAGTGGGAAATCACTATAGTTTTAAACTATTAAACATTTTGATCTGGCCATAATTGTAATCTTGAGGCCTGGCAACAAAGGTGGAGTGGATCAAGGTGAATCCAAAGGCTTCACTGAAACTCAGGATGAATGATGTAAGTTTTGTCATTTATGTCACATATTCTCAGACATTCCTGTCATCACCAAGATACACAATGTTAAGTTGTTACCTCTGTATGTATTGCAGTTTCACTTTGTTATCTGCTGCAGTACAGTAGGCTTTCAAAGGGCTGAGGGGTGTTGAGTGGGTGTGTGGGATATCTTTGTGGCAATACTTACCTGAAGTTGGTTTACAGCGGATAGTCTTGCTTATCTTGTAAAATTTGTAAACCTCTTGTAAACTTGAAACCGGGGGAAACAAACACGTGCCACACAAATGCCAGCCAATGACCATCTCCAATAAGAGATAATTTAACAACCGCCATTCAATTGTATTACTGCTACTGAATCTTTGGGTTATAGAATATAGTTGTGGTTGCTAAGATTAGTCATTTTAGGATATCTCTGCAGGAATTCCTTGGGGTAGCATCTGAGGACCAACTATCTTCAGCTGCTTCACCAATCTTCCCTCCAAAATAAGGTCAGAAGTGGAGAAATTGACCAATAATTGCACATGTTCAGCACCATTTGTGACTCCTCAGATACTGGAATAGTCCATATCCAAATGCAGCAAGATATGGACAATAACCAAGCTTGGGCTGAGAAGTCAAGATAACAAGCATGGGGCTGGATGAACACAGCAGGTCAAGCAGCATCATAGGAGCAGGAAAACTTGACGTTTCGGGCCTAAACCCTTCATCAGAAATGGGGGAGGAGAAGAGGGTTCTGAAATAAATAGGGAGAGAAGGGGAGGCGGATAGAGGATGGATAGAGGAGAGGATAGGTGGAGAGGAAGTAACATTCACACCACACAAATACCAGGTTATGGTCATCTCCAATAACAGACAATTTAATAACTGCTTCTTGACTTTCAGTTGCGTTACTATCACTGAATCCCCTATTATCAGCATCCTTGGCATTACCATTGAACAAAAGATGAACTAGACTTGCATTATAAATATGATGGCTAGAAAAGCAGCTCAGCGTCTAGGAATTCTGCAATGTGTAACTCACCTCCTGACTCCCCAACCACTGTCCACCATCTACATGGTACAAGTTAGTAGTATGATAGAAAGCTCTTCCACTTGCCTGGATGAGTCCCGCTCCAGCCACTCTCAAGAAAGTTGACATCAGGGCAAAACACCTTGCTTGATTGGCACCATATCCATAAACATTCAGTCACCCCATCACCAACGCTCAGTAGTGGTATGTGTCATCTGCAAAAATTCACCAAAGATCCTTAGACTGTACTTCCAAATTCACAACCAGTACCATCGAGAAAGACAAGGGCAACAAATATATGGGAATACCACCACCTGCACATGTCCCTCTGAAGTGCTCATCATCCTGACTTTGAAAAATATCACTCTGCCTTCAGTCTCACTTGGTCAAAATCCTGGAATTCCCACTTTAATGATGTTGTGGGTTTACTTACAGCACGTGGACTGCAGTGGTTTGAGAAGGCAGCTCACCACCTTCTCAAGGGCATCTAAGGAGAAGCAATAAACAGTGATCTAGCCAGTGACACCCATGCCCCACAGTAATTTTTTTAAAAAACAGCATTTCATGAGCACCAGCTGCTGCCATGGAATGTTATCTGTTTGGAAGATGATAAACAGAATTATCTTGCTCAACAGATAGTTCAGTAAACAGGTTGACCACTGTAAACAGATAATAGAGCCTATTGTGAAAAATCCAGTAGAACCAGACATATGCAAGGAAAGGTCTGCAGAACTCCCACCTCAACCTTTCACAAAGGAAGACCTCCAAAATCTTCTCATTCAAGAAAGTTGAAGATGATGCTGGAATTACAAACTTCAGACAACTTTGTAGTATTTGCTACCAATGTACTGAACAAGATGTGATAGTTTAGAAGGTAGGATCAACTAATACTTCCAGTGGCAAAAATGTTACATAATTTGTGTTCACAGAAATCATAGTCCTAAAAAGGCCATCATGCATTTACGATTTGCATTCAGATATGATAACCAATTTATGCTGTAATGTTTTGCAAAATGAGTATTCTTAAAGCATTAATTTTCTTTCAAAAGCAGGACTATGTGCCACTACAACAAGGCAATATGTCAAAAACGCCAACCAAAAAGTAGCAAAGGACAAAACATTATGTAGGATAATTGAAAGTAGAAACTGCCAATGCTGGAGAATCTGAGATAACAAGGTGTAGAGCTGGATGAACACAGCAAGCCAAGCAGCATCATTTCCTGCTCCTCTGATGCTGCTTGGCCTGCTGTGTTCATCCAGCTCTATACCTAATGTAGGATAATTGTATTTTTTTTAAACTAGAGCTGCTCCATTGAAATGTAATGAAGTATTTTACACTTAAGACATTGTTTTGCAATCCTGACCATTTAACTGTAATCTCAGCTGTGTCCATAGCCAGGGGAACATGTTAACACTGAATATCGTGATCGATGCCTTCCCTCTAATTTGAACAGCTACAGGAAAGCCTACCCAGAACACCTGCCCGATAGTGCAATTGGCCAGTTATTGCAAATCTAGCTCTTAAAAGTCTGCAATTTGTTGTTGAAACAGCAAGTTAAGCAAAGCAGGGAGTGATTTTTGATTTAGAAAATCTAATTGTTTACTATGGCATTTGACAGACATAAGTCACCATCATCAAGGTTCCCATTTCTGCTGCTTAGAAGAAGCTGGCAGATATTCTTATGATTATAATTTTAGACTAAACACAATTGAAATTGTCTGGCAATTTGAAGCTGGCAGTGAGGGTCCCTGTGGGTAGTGGCTTACATTGCTATAGATACGTGTGAGGTCACTTGTAGAAGACATACGAAAGGATTGTAATCCAATTTGGGGCTGAAAGCAAGTATCAAATCTACTAATGAAAAACCTCCATCCAAAATATTGCCCACCTGCAAATGTGCAGAAACAGGCGTTCCCTATATCACAAACATCCTGTGCTGTTAAAAATGGAGTATAACACAGGTCTGAAATTGCTAAAGTCAGTATGTAGACAAAGGCTTGCAGAATGCAGAAGGAAATAAGAAACTATTATTGAAGCTTGTGTTGATCTTTGAATAAAATTTGAATTGAACTTTAAAGTTCACCAGCCTGGTAGAACACAAAGGATAGAGTCTTCCTTGCCCACCAAACAACCTGAGTATTGATGAGTCATTTGGGAAAATATGGCAAAATCAGAAAAAAAGAAAATGAAAAGCCCAATTCTACAACTGTTTTTGAACAGTGAGATGAGGATCTCACTATTTACATGCTATTAGTATCTAATCTTGTCTCATTGATATGCAGTTTCCTATTCTCCCAAATGCCAGATAGAAATTTGAAGGTGACAATTCCCAACATGAAAGTGAGAGTGAATACCTTTTGGCTCTATCTCATCACTTGCTCCTCCACATCTCCATCTTGGACAACAGTCCTCAACATCTCAGGTTAGGCTGAATAGGTTGTGACTACTCGCACACTTTGTCCATGGATGTTGACACCCAACCTGTGCCAGCTTCACTGCATCATTCAGCCTGCTTGTAATACAGTTCTCTAATGCTGCACTTTGGAGCACACCAGCACTTTGCATTGCCATGCTGCTGCCTGGACACTTTACACGCAGGGACAAACCCCATCTCATGAGTTCAACCAGAGGGAACTTCAGGGTTCATGGCTTGCTTCACTCACTTTGCTTCTACTTGAATGCTTACAACATCTCTGCCTTGCCATATCCAGCAGATACTGAGTACCATGGATTTCCCACCTCGAAGTTCCAACTTTGAGCATTCTGGGCGAATGTGTCCCATCTTATTTAAATGGAAACACCTCAGCTTCTAATTTTCACCTCCACTATCAGTACTTTCCATTCTGATGAAAGAAACCTTGGAACTTTCCTAGTTATTCATTTGTTGGCTAGTTGCATTCCTTTCATGCTCCCATTTTCTATCCCTTTTGAATTTATGAGGGTGACAGAAAAAATGTTTAGGTTTATGGATTAGGTTATAATCATCAACTGTTATTGCAGTTTGTCTAGCAGTTGCAACCCTTTGGTTCTTTGCTGATGACACAAAAGCAGGTAGGAAAATGAGTTGTGAAGAGGACATAAGTAACCTCCAAAAGAATTTGGATAGGTTAAGTGAGTAGGCAAATATCTGGCAAGTGGAGTACAATGTGGGAAAGTGTAAAATTGTCCATTTTGGCAGAAAGATTAAAAGAGAAGCATATTATCTAAATGGTGAGAGGTTGCAGAGTCCTGTGTGTCCAAGTACATGATTAATGGAGGGTTAGTGTGTAAGGCAAGTAATCAGGAAAGCTAATAGAATATTATGTTTTATTGTGAGGGGAATCGATTGCAAGAGTAGGACTGCTATGCTTTAGTTATAAAGGGCATTGATACGACCGCATCTCAAGTGTTGTGTACTGCACTGGTCACCATTCTTATGGAAGGATGTTAATGAATTGGTAACAGTTCAGAGAAGGTGTTCTAGACTAATGCCTCAAATGAGCAGATTGCCTTATCAAAAAGACTAGGCATGCCGACTTGTATCCTGAGATAACAAGGTGTAGAGCTGGATGAAAACAGCAGGCCAAGCAGCATCAGAGGAGCAGGATAGCTGACGTTTCGGGCCTAGACCCTCCTTCAGAAAATTTTCGTCCGAAACGTCAGCTATCCTGCTCCTCCGATGCTGCTTGGCTTGCTGTGTTCATCCAGCTCTACACCTTGTTATCTCAGATTCTCCAGCATCTGCAGTCCCTACTATCTCCGACTTGTATCCTCTCAGGTTTAGAAGAGTCAGAGGTGACTTACTTGAAACAGATAAGATCCTGAGGAGATAACAAGCATGGGTCTGGATGAACACAGCAGGTCAAGCAGCATCATAGGAGCAGGAAAACTTGACGTTTCGGGCCTAAACCCTTCATCAGAAATGGGGGAGGGGAAGAGGGTTCTGAAATAAATAGGGAGAGAGGGGGAGGCGGATAGAAGATGGATAGAGGAGAGGATAGGTGGAGAGGAGGCAGACAAGTCGAAGAGGCGGGGATGGAGCCAGTAAAGGTGAGTGTAGGTAGGGGGGTAGGGAGGAGATAGGTCAGTCCAGGGAGGACAGACAGGTCAAGGGGGCGGGATGATGTTAGTAGATAGGAGATGGGGGTGTGGCTTGGGGTGAGAGGAAAAACCGGTTAGGGAGGTGGAGATGAGCTAGGCTGGTTTTGGGATGCGGTTGGGGGAGGGGAGATTTTGAAGCTTGTGAAATCCACATTGATGCCATTGGGCTGCAGGGTTCCCAGGCTGAATATGATTTGCTGTTCCTGTAGCCTTCGGGTGGCATCATTGTGGCATTGTAGGAGGCCAAGGATGGACATGTCATCTGAGGAATGGGAGGGGGAGTTGAAATGGTTCGCGACTGGGAGGTGCAGTTCCTCTATCCATCTTCTATCCGCCTCCCCCTCTCTCCCTATTTATTTCAGAATCCTCTTTCCCTCCCCCATTTCTGATGAAGGGTTTAGGCCCGAAACGTCAAGTTTTCCTGCTCCTATGATGCTGCTTGACCTGCTGTGTTCATCCAGCCCCATGCTTGTTATCTTGGATTCTCCAGCATCTGCAGTACCTTTTATCTCTGATACAAAATTATCCAAGATCCTGAGGAGCATCCCTACCTTCACCCAAAAGTGTCAAAGTGGCTTTGCAGCTTTTAAACCATAGAGCTTGGAAGCTATTATTGAAAAGGGGGTGTGGTTTCAGTGCTTATCCACTCCACAATTGCCTGTGCTAATTGTTGAATTAGACTGCTCTTCTTTGGCAAGGAAGGTCTCAGACCTAGAAATTTGGATGTCTGATCTGGATGACAGAGTAACTAACAATCTAATAAAGACATACAGAAAAAATTCTGTACCCGGGGTCACCGAACCCAAAACGTTAACTCTTATTTTTTTCTTCATAGATGCTGCCAGACCGGCTGAGCTTTTCCAGCAACTTTGTTTTTGAACAAGAGCAGGTGTATGGTAACACCACCACCAGTAAATTCTCCTCCAAGTTAATCACAACCCTAACTTGGAAATATATAGTTGTTCCTTCCCTGCGCCTCGTGACCATAGTGGAATGCCTCCCTAACAGCGCTCTGACTGTATTTGCATTACGTGAACCGCAGCAGATCAAGAATGCTGCTCACTACCATCTTCTTGAGGGCTATGAAGAATGGGCAATAGATAGCTTAGCCAGCAACTGCCACATTCTTTGAATCAATAAAAAAATGCTAAAATGCTGAGATTTATTAAATGGGAGGAGATTGCTGTGAAGTATGAATAGCAGCACAGATTATTTTGAGCTAAGTAATTTATTTCAGTGCTGTGTATTTGACTTCATTTATGCAATTTATAAGAGAAAATTGCCAGAAGAATAAGTCATCTCGTCTGGAACCCTGATAAAGTGTCTAATTGCTGAATAGAGTTTGCATTACCTTTCCATCATGGGTTTTATGATTAGGTAATGAGAGGAATACCCCAAAATAACCCTCCATGATATGTCTCCTTGACAGAGATGACTGGAAGACATGCTTACTCGCTGCTTGATCAGCATTTAACATGGTTGTAAGTAGGATGGAAACTGAGTGAACCTAGGTTTTTTTTCTATAAATTCTGTAACTCCCCTCTCTCCAGACAAGGTGACATTCTCATTCTTTCAGATTGCATATATTTCAGGACATAAAAACAACTCAATGAATTGTAAATTTAATATGGTAGAAAATAATTTGCTCAATGCATAATAGCTGTTTGGAATAATTTACCAGGCAAGACAATTTAATTAGAAATGTTAGGGGAATTTGTAGTGTAGTTCAATGCTAGCCTGAACCATTGGAAATGCAGGAGAAATGAGCTCAATGGATGAAATGGATTTCTTTCATTCTTGTTTTTTTTAATGATACTAAAAATGACTTTGGTCTCTTTCTTGATGACACCATTCTAATAAGGCAATTTACCTTCCGTAAGCAACAGTTGAAGTATTGCAAGCAAATATAAACAGATTTGAACAGCAGACAAATGTGTTTCTGTTAATGACTTTCAGAAAAAAAACACTGCACATAATTTCTGGATTGCCCAACTGATTAACAATAAGAGGTAGAATTCGACTCCTGCGTTTAAAGGGACACTCCAAGCTTGTAAATTGATTGATCTTGAATTTGAGAGAATATCTGAAGGAATAAGCAGAATGAAGTCCATATAAAAAGGAGCTGGAGTAAGCCGCATGGCTCCTTGAGCCTGAACATGTGATTGATTGTGATTTCAACTCCACATTCCCACCTGTCCACAATAACTCTTGACTCTCCTAGTAAAGAATCTGACGAGTGCTGATGAGCCTACACCTAGAGTGTTGTGAACAAAATGATCACCTTTTTTAAGGAGGGATGTAAATACATTGGAGGCAATTGAGAGAAGGTTTTCTCGGATTCTCCAGCATCTGCAGTACCTTTTATCCCTTACTACACTAGCACCTGGAATGGGGAGATGTCTAATGTGTAAAGGTTGGGCAGGCTAGTTCCGCATTCGCTGGGGTTTAGAAGAGTAAAAGGCGATTCGATTGAAACATAAAAAATCCAAAAAGGTTTTAACGGAGTAGATGCGGCAGTAGGTGTTTCCTCTATGGAACTAGAGTTTAATGTTTAAAAATAAGGAGTCCCATATTTAAAATGGAGGTCGGGTGACTTTTTTCTCTAAGGATCACAACTGTTTGGCACTCTCTTCCTGAAAAAATGGATAAAAATTGATTTCTTGAATTTTTTAAGGCAATAGTGATTAGATTCTCATTAAGCAATAAGGTGAAAGGTTATCGGGGTAGGCAGGAATGCAGACTTGAAGTTACAGTGAGATGAGCCATGGTCTTATTAACTGCTGAATCAGGCTTCAGGTGAGGAACAGTCTATTCCTACTTCTAATTTGTATGTTCGTATGTACATTACTCCCCATTCGAACTTACATTTTAGGTATTCTAATCACCATCTGTTTATGCACATCCCCATCATTCCCTGCATCAGTGACATTCTCATCCTTAGAGAAAGTTATGCGTCTCCTTCATAATCATCATTGTTCATCCATATTCTATCCATCCATTCTACAATCATGGATCACTTCGTTACCTCATTGCAGGAAAGAAGAGCTCAGAGCATCAGGTAAAAACAGAGAACTGCATGGTCCACCTAGTGGACTCTTGATGTGCCTGGCTATTGGAGAAGGGTAGATGGGGGTTTTCCAACTACTTGAAAACAGAAATAAATATCAGTTATATGGCACAATAAAAACTTCTGGAGAAGTTTCTGAAATTTCTGGAGAAACTCAGCAGGTCGGCAGCACCTGTGGAAAAAAAGCAGAGTTGATGTTTCGAGTCCAGTGACTGTTCTTCAGCATAATGCACTCACCCTTATAGACTTGATAACAACAGCAAGTGAAATATAATTATACATATAATGTTAATTATCTTACCTGACAATATCCATGTTTAAGACCTTCCAGTCTCTGGATAGACAGAAACTGAATATGCCCCCCAAATATGCATCAGGACCCCTTGGACATCCCAATGGACTGAGTCCATGGGAAATGTCAGGGAAGTTTAAACTTCTGATGAGTAATTACCCAACTCCCCAACCCCTTTGCAACTGCCCCATCTCTGAGTTAAAAGCAGGGACGTGGGAGGTTTACAAGAATGATCTGGGCATGTGTCATTTGCGGAATAGTTGAGGACTCTAGGTCTGTACTCGATGGAGTTTAAAAAGATGAGAGGGGATCCTGTTGAAACTTACAGAAGACTGAGGGGTCTGGATAAAATGGATATGGAGAAGAGTGAAAGGCAACCCTTTAGAGCTTAGATGAGAAGGAAATTATTCAGCCAGAGGCTGGTGACTCTGTGGAACTCACTGCCACAGAAGGCTGTGGAGGTCAAGTCATTGAGTTTACTTAAGACCGAGATAAGTAGGTTTTTGATTCATGAGGGGATCAAAGGGTACAGGGAAAAGGCAGCAGAGTGGGTTGAGAAACAGATCAGCTATGATTGAATAGTTGAGCAGACTCAATAGGTCGAATAACAAGCATGGGACTGGATGAACACAGCAGGTCAAGCAGCATCATAGGAGCAGGAAAACTTGACGTTTCGGGCCTAGACCCTTCATCAGAAATGGGGGAGGGGAAGAGGGTTCTGAAATAAATAGGGAGAGAGGGGGAG
>JAHRHZ010000013.1:57424727-57445548 GCA_024137785.1 Ginglymostoma cirratum
GCAGGCCAGGCAGCATCAGAGGAGCAGTAAAGCTGATGTTTCAGGTCAGGACCCTTCTTCAGAAAATCTGAAAATCAGAAGAGCTGAAAATTCTGAAGAAGGGTCCTGACCCGAAACATCAGCTTTCCTGCTCCTCTGATGCTGCCTGGCCTGCTGTGTTCCTCCACCTCCATACTGTGTTATCTCAGACTCCAGCATAGGCAGTTCTTACTATCCCATAGGAAGTGGTCCTATTAGAGATGATGCTTACAATTCTTCAGTGAAGGTCATACCCTCTGAGGGCGCAGCCACAATCACTGGACTGTTGCCCTGTTAAAGTACACTTTGGTCGAACCAGTGAGGCGGATAGTTGTGTTTTGAGCAGTTGAATTTAATTGTGGGAATTCTGTAATTCTTAAATGTATCCAAGGACCCTACCTCCACAGTTCTCCGTGGCAAGAAGTTCCAAAGGCTTAAAACACTCTGACAGAAGAAATTCCTCCTAATCTCAGTTTTAAATGGCAGCCTCTATTCTGAAACTATACCCTCTGGTCCTACAATCTCCCTTGAAGGGAAACATCCTCTCAGTATTTACCCTGCCAAACCCCTTAAGAAATGTCATAATCTAAAGTTTTTTTTTTAAATGTCCTGCTTCTAATGTCTTAAGAAGTATTAGCTGCAGCTGTCAGTGAGACTTAAAAAACAACCTACTAGATTGCTTTGATTGACATGCATACGTTAGAAAGAAAATCTGGCTATGCAGTTTCAGTAGACCTCTTGCTTGACATTTCCTCAAGGACTATTATTATGCCATTACAAATGCTTGGCTGAATTTAGAAAGCTACAATTTCGTTACCAAGTAGTTCTGAGTTCATAGTTTGATTGACAGCTTGAGGAGGATATTAAATTATTAATTGTCGCTGATACAGGGTATGATAGAAGTTTTATCGTGGAATGATATAGAAGTATTGTATTTGTTTTATGAATAGGAGCTTCTTTCAGTGTCAAGTATGTATGAGTCAGAGATGAATTAGATTGTTAGACATTTATTCTTTTCATCTACTTGGCTATTGATGTCTGCCCATGAAAGATGCTTGATGAGTGGTTAAGGTAGCTTTGAGGGTATGAGGGGTCATGGGAGCTGGGTATGGTTCAAGAGATGTGATGGGTGAGCGCTAGGCTGCCTAATAACTGCTATAACAACTAAAATGAACTGACTCAGCCTTTTAACCAGCCACCAAAGCACAACCATCTCCAAGGTCAACAAAACTCTACTTTCATGATTTTATTCCACATCCCCAGAGGAAATATTGCATCAAAAACAAAGTTGCTGGAAAAGCTCAGCACGTCTGGCAGCATCTGTGCAGGAGAAAACAGAGTTAACGTTTCGGGTCCGGTGACCCTTCCTTAGAACTGATGGTGGCTGGGAAAATGTCAGTTTATATGCAGAAAATAGGGAGGTGGGTGGGGTAGGGAGTAAACGATAGGATAGAGCCCAAAGAGAGAGAAAGACAGTTGGACAGACAAAGGAGTTGCTAACGATCAGGCTGGGAGGGTGAATAGTTGTTAATGGGGACTGTTAGTGACTAATAACGGGGGTGTGTAATGGCAGGCTATGTGGTAACAAGGCCTGGTGTGTGGGGTGGGGGGCTGGTACATGGGAGAGTTTAGGCCCTAAAATTATTGAACTCAATATTGAGTCCGGAGGGCTGTAGCGTCCCCAAGCAGAAAGTGAGGTGTTATTCCTCCAGCTTGCACTGGGCTTCACTGGAACACTGTAGCAAGCCGGAGACAGAGATGTTGGCCATGGAGCAAGGTGGTGCATTGAAGTGGCAAGCAACAGGTAGTTCAGGGTCTTCTTTGCGAGCAGAACGTTGCTTCACCTGGAAGGTATGTTTGGGCCCTTGGATACTGGGGAGGGAGGAGGTAAATGCGCAGTTGTTGCACCTTCGCCGGTTACAGGGAAAGGTGCCGTAGGGCTGTGGGAGGTGTTGGGGGTGAAGGAAGTATGGACCAGGGTGTCCCGGAGGGAACGGTACCGTCTGATGATCATCAGTCGCCATTTCCGTCACCTCCAGCAAGATGCCACCACCAGACACATATTCCCCTCCCCTCCCTTGTCCGCCTTCTGCAACACTTCACCTGCACTTCCAAGAATTATTTGATGTTTATATGAAATTTTATTCCGCTGCACATGTATAATTTCCTAAACAGTGGTTACTTGAGTTTGTATCACTTCTGCCAAGGACTGGATTTTATGGAACATCTGCGCTGCAAACCTGCACCCCCACCCCCAGTGCCCCCAGCTATGTAAATTAGAGGGGATGTCACCCATGAGTGTGACTTCATGAGGCACCATGGGTCCCTTTTCCCTACCCTCACCTTTGTTAAAACGTCAGAGGATGTGTGTCATTTAATAGGCTGAAGAGGGAACTTTTGCTCCTCCAGGACAGGAAATGCAGCCTCAGAAAATTGCCATTCAGTGAGATGCCTGGCAGGTCTGTGATCTCAGCAGTGTCAGACGGGAGCATTTGTCATACTTGGGATTACAGATATTTCGCAGTGAAGCTTGTCACTGGAGCCAGCTACCAAAGCACGTAGAGAGGGGGAAGGGTGGGTTTGAGTCGGGTGGGGGATACGAGGTGGATTTGTTCAGGCTGGTAAGGAAACTGGGAGTTGGGGACTGGGTTTTAAAGGCTAGCAGCAGGGCAAGTAAGATGGAAAGTGTGATCTTGCGGTCTCCATGGAACACGGGGATCATCAAAGACAACTGTTATTTTCCCAACACCAATGAGCACAGCTAAAACTGTCAGGCATCTGTTTAGCATGGGTGAAATAGTGATGGGAGGATGCAGGTTGAAACACTTAAGTGTCTTCAGGAGCCCAGATAAGTCTAGGCTTGGGAGTCTCAGTGAGATGAGTGATGGAGGAGTGTAATGGCAGGCTATGTTTAAGAGCCTGCAAGAGTTTTAAGGGGCAAGATTTTTTATTATTCATTCACAGGATGAGGGCGTCACTGGCTAGGCTAGCATTTATTGCTCTTCCTAGTTGCCCAGAGGGCAGTTATAAGTCAACCACATTGCTGTGGGTCTGGAGTCACAAGTAGGCCAGACCAGGTCAGGGTGGCAGTTTCCTTCCCTAAAGGACATTAGTGAACCAGATGGGTTTTACCCAACAATCAGCAATGAATTCACGGTCATCATTAGACTCTTAATTCCAGATGTCTATTGAATTCAAATTCCACCATCTGTCATGGTGGGATTTGAACCCAGGTCCCCAGAACATCACCTGGATTGCTGGATTAACAGTCCAGCTATAATACCACTGGGCCGGAGTTGCCTCCAATGGGTCCAAGAGACACACAAAGTTTACCTGCTTTCTCCTATTGTTAAATTTCAGACAGATCCGAGATGGGAATGTCAGTGGTGATCGGAGTTAAAATTTTGAAATTTGTGTCTTTATACAGATGTCTTCAGCTGTTATATATAAATGAATGCGAATGCTGGAAGTCTAAATAAAAACAGAAAGTTATGGAGGAATGCAGCAGTTTGTCAGCGAGAGAAACATAAGTAATGTTTCAAGTCCAGTGACCTTTGTTGGAACTGTTCACAAATAAAATCTACTGTCTTGGCTGACATATAATTCCAGACCCACTCTAAAGTAATTGATATTTAATGAACTGCCTTCTGAAATGGCCTAGCAAGTCATTTAGTTCAACAGCAATTCAAGTAAGATGACAAATTCTGTCTTTGTGAGCAACAGCCACACCCTGTAAAAAATCCTACTTCATATCTCCAGAATGATCCAGCAACTCACCTCCAAAAATCCTTCAGTCCTTGCAGTCTGTTTATTTTAGGAGAGTTTTCAGAATGCAAGTTTCAGAAAGAACAAAAGAATTAAAAATGTTGAGACATTTATTTGAAGTTTCTTTGAGCATTTCCATAGAAAGGAATCATTTTTACGACCACGTTATGTTTACACAACCTGCACTTAATAACTACTTATTTATTCTTTTAATTCACTGCACATAAGCACAAAATTATTGTTTTGATAGATTGCTTTGTGTTTTGTGTGTTTTGTACTTTTAAATTAATTTTGCCTTTGTACCTGCACAGACGTGTTGTCACGTTGATCTCAAAATCTATTTAAAAGATTGGCAGCAAAGGTGGGAAATTGTCACATTATTCTGTTTCACAAATCTACCTCACTGGTTGTTTCACATCATTTTTCCCAGCATAGTAACTTTATGCTCTATGAAATGTATTGTTATCGTCATGCTTTACAATACTGTATGTCACAATCATGGCATACTGAATGCATTCTTCCACAGAATTCTTAATTGTGCTCATTTCAATATACCCTGAAACATATGGCTGAATTCTCCAAGGAGTGACAATCATGGTTGGACTGCTGCTCAGCACCTTTTAATTTACCCTGCTCCAGATCTCTGCATTTCTGGCCTAAACTTCCAATTTGGGCACAATGCACATTATACCTAAACTTTAACAGTAGTAACTGCTGAATTCCGGGGATTAAAAATGCAAAGGCTCTTTGACAAGTAGAGGAGATAGATGTGTCAGGTAAGTATGAAAGGGACTAAGATGGTAATTGGGTGGGTGGCTTAGGGGACTAGGTAGCTAAGGAGGTAGAGTACCAGGTGGGTCAGGAGGTACAATGCCCAGAGTGTAAAGGGGTAGGATGGCAGGTAGGTGAGGAATTGGAGTGCCAGGTGCATAAGGGATAGGATGACATGTTAGTGAGGAAGTAGTGACCATTTGGGTAAGGGGATAAGGTGTAAGGTGGGTGAAATTGGATATGAGGAGTGTATATGAGATGTGGTTTTCAGTGTGGGCTGGGTGACAGGTTCAGGTTTCAAGTGTCAGGGATGGGGCCCATTGGGCATTGTGGGGCTGGATGTTGAGGGGGGTGGCATTGGGAAAGGGAACCATAGCTCAGGATGACTGACTGGAGGTAACGGGTTTGTGATCGGGATGAGTGATTGATGGATCGATTTTGTAATTAGCCAGGAGTTAGAATCCCTCTAATGTTTCTAGGTTCATTAATAGGATAAGTATTAAGGAAATCTTTGACTCTAAGTTTGAGCTGGGGCCGTTTTTAGAGGGTCACAGATAGATATAATTGTCCATTGGAATTTTTTAAATTTATTCTACCATAACGAAAGATTTTAAAAGCAGGAAAAAGCCATTTATTCTACCAAACTCCTTTTTGGAGATCAACTTTCCCTACTCACTTTGTCAATTACTCAATTCCTGTTCCTCTTTGAAAAGACATCCAATTATTCCTTATCATCCTCACAAATGCTAATGTTAAATAAGGATGCCCAGTGAGAGTGACACACAATTGGTCAAGATGCTCAATCTACACTGCACCTGAATATGTGATTTATTGACATCAAAGAAAGTCAAAAATTGAGCAGGGTGTAAATCATGTGTCTGACCCAATTACATCTTATATTTTATTTTCAAAAACAGAAATTAGTGGGAAAACTCTGCAGATGCAGCAGTATCTATGGAGGGAAAGCAGAGTTCACATTTCAGATCCAATGACCTTTCTTCGGAACCCTGCTTCAGTGGACTGAAAAAGTAACTCTGCTTTCTCTCCACAGATGTTGTCAGACCTGCTGAGTTTTCCCAGCAATTTCTGTTTTTTGTTTCTGATTTCGAGCACCCACAGTTCTTTGGGGCTTTTTGTTAACTTTACTTTTTTCTTTTCAAGTTGAATCCTTCCCTAGAATAGAAAATTTTACAAATTTTTAAAATTTTATGCTGAAGAAACGATATACAAAAAGTTTGATGCCACTTTTTAATTTTGTCAAATCAATATATAGTAGAAGCTTCTTTGGCTTGAGTAACTGATCAGGGTAATGGAGTAGATTTCAAGCAGAATACCTGTCGTTGTCCCTGCTGAATAAAAACTCATTTATTTCAGGTGCTGACTCAGTTCCCTTTGGCAAACATTTGGCAGAGAATGCTTGGGTGGATACAACTTTTTTGAGCCTTGAAGTTTTGCAATGTGACAAGATGATCATGAAAGCCACATTGGTTATGTTTGACAATAAATCAGAAGGTGAAGACCATCACCATCCTTGTCAGTGATGGCATAACACATGCACAGGAGTGATGTGCACAGGAGAAAGACTGAGTTTGTTGGAGATACTACCCAAGTCACAGGGTCCACAGGCAAAAGTTCAGCTTCCTCGACTTCTTGGAAGCCAGTATTTTCACAGGCTAGATTTGCCTTGTCAGGTGGTGTCAATGCAATCTCCTAGAAAAAGAGGCTACAATCTGCTGAACTGGTAGCAACTGTTTCCTAATTTCACTCCTGAAAGATCTGCTTCTAATCTATAGACCATTTCTCCAAGCGCTAATGATCATGCAAGAGAAGAAATTCCTCCTTATCTCAGTCATAAATTGGAATTTCCTTCTTCTGAAACTACCCCTAACTTCTAGATTTCTCCATGATGGGAAACGTTGGGCCAGATTTTTCAGGCTTGCCTAAAACTTTTAGAAGGGCAGGTGGGAGGCAAAAATTCTGTTTCCTGACAACGGGTGAAAATTTTGCTGTTGTGCTCTCAGAACCTTTCACGTGGATTGGCATTTCTAAGCTTCATGATTGGGAACATCTTTTGCATTCATTCACATGTCATGAATACTTATTAACACCACAGTCCACTGGAATTATGTTCAAGGTTGCAATCTTGCTAGGCAGAAATGCAAAACACAGGTATTCACAAACCCAACTGTATGTATGAGGCTTGGACCTGGTGAGATAGACTTCTTTCTTAATGTTCCAGAATATAAATCTCTCAAGTATCCAAAGAGGTTCCTCCATAACCAAGGTAGTTCTTGCGCAATCGATTTCACTGTAAGGGGTGAAATTCTCAATCATGTGCAGTCTTGCTTGTTTTTAAAAGTTTATAGTGCAAGTGACGGTGCCTGGCCAGGGCAACGCATCTTCTGCAGTGAGGCAGCCACTTTAGCTGACACAAGCCAACCTGACCAGGGCAGGCAAACAGAGCTGAATTCAAAAGGGAGATCAGCTAAAAGGGATAGCAAGAACTGCAGATGCCGGAATCAGAGACAATACAGTGTGGAGCTGGAGGAACACAGCAGGCCGGGCAGCATCAGAGGAGCAGAAAAATTGAGGTTTCGGGTCAGGACCCTTCTTCAGAAATGGGGAGGGGGAAGGGATATCTTTTGTGATTACATTTTTGTCCCATGAAAGCCTTTTGTGAAAACCTGTCAGTGTATTTTCCTCATTGGTTAGTGAGCTGTTGATGTTGCAGTTGCTTTTAAGTTTTAAGTGTGAACGCTGCCAGGCGTGAGAGGAAAACCACTGTGCTGCAAGTTGTGCCACATTGGTAGCTGCTATGAAGTGATAGTCATTGATTGCACATGAGGTATCTGACAGATCCTGGCACCCAACCTCCTGGCTGACAGTGCTTTGTAATGGTAACCTTACAATATTAACAGACACTCATAGGAGCATGAAATATTGGTACATATCCTGGCAGAGTAGAGCAGATCTTTTATTGCCTTGTGGCACTGGAACTAGATTCAATTGATCTGCCCTCCTGACTTCAGGAATCACCTTTGTCCAGTGGGATGGCCTCTTGTTGACTTTACCAGGGAAAAGAACTTCCCTTCTCTGATAGATAGACTTCAGGAAAGTCTCTACGGAGGCATTGCTAAAGTATGATGCTATTTTTCTGTCTGGTCCATGAGATCTCCAAGTACGGATGAAGATTATAAACTACGTGCCAAATTTGTGAACATGTTTGTGAAGCTGGAGCTAGAATTCATCTGCTTGTTCCACATATTATCCTAGATGGAACAAGTCATCAAGGATGTATTTTTTCAAGGATGCATTAGCTTCAGCATGTATTTGTTCTACTTACAGGATATTTAATAGAAAATACATTTAACTAATGTTTTAAATGTCAATGACAGACAGGAAGCTCTTGGGACTCAAAGCCATCTTTTCTCTACTGTCCATGTAGGAATCTTACCTACAGGTAGTTTTGAAAAAGTGGTTGGTTATGAATAGCCAGCACAATGAGCTGAGGTTAGTGTAGTTTAGTACTACTCATGATACAATGTTGTAGATTATTTTTAATTTAGTTGAATAATTGCACTACAAAATATTAATCTACCAATCCAACTCAAGATTTAATTAGCGAAAAATAATGAGAATCAGTGCAAAAGGTACTATACAAAGTGATTACACCTGACTTATTTTGTTCTGTTTATGTTATACCAGACAGGAACTTCAATGCTTGTGTGAGTAAGTTACACTATTCTGTTGAAGATCTAACCCATCCTGACTTTTTTTTTCAATGCTTAAATATGTACATCGTTTCTAAAATCAACAAAGGGAGTAAATAGTTGTCTTGCTCCATGACTGCTGTAGATGGATATTTTTAGTCAATTGGATCTAACACCAATGATACTCATCATTGTAGAATGTCTCAATCCAAGCTATTGCCCAATCTTTTCAAGCCGACCGCAAGTATTTTCTTCCCAGAGGAACATTTGCCATGTCAAAAGGCTGGTTAGCAGAGCCAATACTAAAACATCCAAAAATGTTTTCAGAGATAGTTCTGAAATATAACCAACTATAATGGAATAATCTATTTGGTCTAGTTGTTAGGTATTTCCACTACTTGTTCAGTCAGGACTACCCAATGCTTTAAGACAATGTTTGCATCGGGTTTTTAGGATGAAGCTGACATTGTAATTTCCCCCTACATGCTATATCAATGAGCCAAGTTTGTTGTTGAATCACCAAGAATATCTAAATCTCTTCAGAACAGCCTAGCTTGGATTACTGAACAATTACAAAGTATTCACTTTCCTCTGAAATTTCAATGACTGAATTGCAGCCAATTGCATCAATGTTTTGTGCTCATAAATGTAGTGTCAGCACATTGTATATAACCTCGCCTGTGTGGAGATTCATTTGGTTTTATTTCTTAAAATAACCAAAAAAATCCATCTCTTTCTTTGTTCTTGTAGTCAGTCCCTTGCCTGGATAACCACTACTATGAACATATTTAAGTCACTTTCAGATAGAGTCATAGAATCATAGAGATATACAGCACAGAAACAGATCCTTTGGTCCAACTCATCCATGCCGACCAGATATCCTAAATAAATCTAGTCCCATTTGCCAGCATTTGACTCATGTCCCTCTAAACCCTTCCTATTCATATACCCCATCCACATGCCTTTTAAATGTAATTGTACCACCTCCACCACTTCCTTTGGCAGCTTATTCCACACATGCACCACCCTCAGCATGAAAAAGTTGCCCCTTAAATCCCTTTTAAATCTTACTCCTCTCACCTTAAACCTAATCCCTCTAGTTTTGGACTCACCCACCCTAGGTAAAAGACCATGTCCATTTACCATATCCATGCCCCTCATGATTTTATGTACCTCTATAAGGTCACCTCTCAGCCTCCGATGCTCCAGGGAAAATAGCCCCGGTCTATTCAGCCCTCCAATCCTGGCAACATCTTTGTAAATCTGTTCTGAACCCCTTCAAGTTTCACAACATCCTTCTGTAGCAGGGAGATTGGAATTACATGGAGTATTCCAAAAGTGGCTTAACTAATGTCCTGTACAGCTGCAACATAACCTCACAACTCCGATACTTAATGCACTGACCAATAAAGGCAAGCATACCAAATGTCTTCTTCACTATCCTACCTACCTGCGACTTCACTTTCAAGGAACTATGAACCTGCGCGCCAAGATCTCTTTGTCCAGCAGCACTCCCCAGGACATTACCATTAAGTGTATAAATCCCACCCTAATTTGCCTTTCTAAAACGCAGCACCTCAAGTTTATCTAAATTAAACTCCATCTGCCAATCATTGGCCCATCTGGTCAAAATCCCATGGTACTCTGAGATAACCTTCTTCACTATCCACTACACCTCCAATTTTGGTGTCATCTGCTAACTTACTAACCATACTTCCTATGTTCACATCCCAATCATTTATATAAATGACGAAAAGCAGTAGACCAAGCACTGAACCTTTTGGCACACCTCTTGTCACAGGCTTCCAGTCTGAAAAGCGACCTTCTGTCTTCTACCTTCGAGTCTGTTCCATATCCAGAAAGCTAGTTCTCCCTCTATTCCGTTTGATCTAACCTTGCTAACCAGTCCACCATGAGGCACCTTGTCGAATGCCTTACTGAAATCCAAATAGACCATGTCAATTGCTCTGCCTCATCAATCCTCCTCGTTACTTCTTCAAAAGTGCAACCAAGTTCGTGAGACATGATTTCCCACTCACAAAGCCATGTTGATTATCCCTAATCAGTCATTGCCTTTCCAAATACTTGTAAATCCTGTCCCTCAGGACTCCCTCCAACAACTTGCCTACCACTGATGTCAAGCTCACTGGTCTATAGTTTCCTGACTTTTCCTTACCACCATTTTTAAATTGTGACACCACATTAGCCAACCTCCAGTCTTCCCCGCCTGTGGCTATCAGTGATTCGAATATCTCAGCATGGGGCCCAGAAATCACTTCCTTAGCTTCCCATAGAGTTCTAGGGTACACCTGATCAGGTCTTGGGGATTTATCCACCTTACTGCGCTTTAAGACATTCTGCACCACCTCGTCTGTAATATGTACATTTTTCAAGATAAAGCTTAATTTATACTGTCACTGCTATTTTCTTAAAGCTTAGGGAAACATCCCTTGTTTATCAATTTTCTGGAGTTAAGGAATAGGCTCATTAGGTTTTTGATGCTCCACATTATGTCTGTTCAGCTAAGTAGCTATAGTAATGATTGTAACAGTTATGACATTTCTGTAATCTACTGATCAAAACACATAATCAATCATTGTTTGATTAATCAATATTGTAATTATACTTTCTTCACAAGATTAAGCAATGATTTGGTGCCTGAAATACATCTTTGCCACGCTGGTAAAATGACTATGATTCCATCATGCCTAATTATCACTAATCAATTCTGAGGAAGTTTTGACTTCTAAACTTTAAAATTGCATTTACCATCAGAGTACCTAGCACTCTACTCAAAGTATTGATGGCACAATGATGGTGCCAGCACACCAAAAGTACATTCCAGCCATGTGTTTTCTTTACATCAGAATAATTATTTTACTGTTATACTCCTTGGATATTCTTTTGTTTAATTTTTTGTAGTCAGGGGTGAAAAGTGGTGAGGTAATGAAAAGCGCTTCTGGATTTTTGATCACTGATCAGCACTGCTCAGGATTTCTGTCACTCTAGAAATGGGTTAGCATGAATTACATTGTAAAACCTGATTATGAATGGTTGTGGCAGACAGTCAATAATTAAGTAGTTTACTCCATAATACTCCAGGTGTTACTGAGATTAAAGAATGGGGTGTCGGGGGTGGGTGGGGATACTAAATTAACATCAGAACACTGACAAAGTACAAGTTTGTAAGATGGTGAAGAGGTTTGTGCTGAACCTCTTAAATATCGGCTGCACCCAAAGGGCCAGGAAGAAAGAGATTCTGGCAGATGTTGTCAAAGTGTTGCTATATGATGGTATCATTGTTAAAGACTGAAACTAAATGGATTGAAGAGTCTTTATTAAACTGATTTGATCCATTCAATTATAAACCGCCTGATGTCATGTTCACTTGAAGCCGTTATTGTTATTTAACCACTATTTCTGCATTGTTCAGTTAATCCTTAAGTTTCCTTTGTGCATAAAATGTGATAGAATGGTACCAAGTAAAACAACCATCAAATTCCAGCCCCAGCCTATGGCAATAATGACAGATGAACAAAGAAAATTCGATGGTATTATGCATCTATTCTAGATTCACAACTAAAAATCGCACATCATGTTTGCCAAAGTTGACAATTCTGGTTTGGAAATGAAATTGGGCTCAGTTACACAATTGAGGCTGGCACTCCAGAGGCCCTGATCTTAAAAAAAAATTGGTGATCTCTGAGATGACCCACATCATGAGCTTTGATTGACAGGACACCGTTGTGGATGTGCGGTGCATGAACCAGAAACATGTGGAAAGGAATAGTCATGATGACCAGCAGCCTCATTCCTCAAATTATATACAAATGGTATTTTACTCAGCGCCAATCTAGTTAACACTTTCCCTTAACCCCTCCCAGCTGAACATATGTCGGCTGCATGAGCCAACTCTTGCCACCATTATTTAAATATTTTGTCAAAACTTTTGAATTTGCACATGTCCAGCCCATGTTTGTAAAATTCAAATGATTAATTTAAGTTTGTCAGTTGGATTCGCACTGTGACATGCTTACACAAAAGAAGCTACATGTAATAATGTGCAGGCCTGTTCTTTGCAGAGAGAAAGGATATGTACACATACTTGAACAAAATAGGTTACAGCTATTGTTTAACAAAGTGTGGAGCTGGAGGAACACAGCAGGCCAGGCAGTATCAGAGGACCAGGAAAGCTTACATTTTGGGTTGGAATTGTTTTTCAGAAATGCTGATTCTTCATTCTTCAGAATTCTTCAGAATTTCTGAAGGATCGTTCCAACCTGAAACATCAGCTTTCCTGCTCCTCTGATGCTGCCTGGCCTGCTGTGTTCCTCCAGCTCCACACTTTGTTATCTCTGACTCCAGCATCTGCAGTTCTTGCTATCTCTACAGCTATTGTTTAGTTCATTTCTCGAGCAATGCCTTGAAAGCTTAGAGTCAATCTGCTTGGTTTAAAATTTCAACAAAGCTTGGGAGTTAACTATCAGTCATCATTTACTGATGCATTCCTCAGGGCAATGTCTCTACCAATTTCTGTCTCCTTGCCAACCACTAAGCCCTCTGTTCTCAAATAAAGTAAATGTTGTTTTCCCTTTACTTTGCTGTTTCTTGTGAATTGTTCTGATGAGTTCAAAATAAAAAACTTTGACAAGACATGACTTATCTGAGCAATTCTCAAGTTCTTTTTGATTTGATTTAATTTATTATTATTGCATGAACTGAGATATTGTAAAAAGTATTGTTTTGTATGCTAACCAGAAAAATCATAGTACATCAGTATGCAGAATAGAATGCAGAATATAATGTTACAGCTAAGGAAAAGGTGCAGAGAAAGAGCAAATCTAATATATGAGAGGCTTATTCATAAGCCAGATAACAGCAGAGAAGAAGCTGTTCTTAAATCTTTTGGTACGTGTTTTCAAACTTTTGTATCTTCTGCCCGATGGTAGTGAGTGGAAGAGAATATAACCAGGGTGGGAGGGTTCTTTGATTATGTTGGCTGTTTTCCTGAGGCAGCGGGACGTGTAGACAGTAGCGTCATCTAGACTTGAAACATTAGTTTGTTCTCTCTCTGTGGGTGGGTTCCATGATGGACTGGGCTGTGTTCACAACTCTCTGTAAGTTCTTGCGGTCATGGACAGAGCAATTGCCAGACCAAGCTGGGACGCATCCAGATAGGATGTTTCTATGGTGAAATGACAAAAATTGGTAAGAATCATTTGGACATGCCAAATTTCCTTTGCCTTCTGCAATGTGCTTTCTTGATTGTAACTTTGACATGGATGGACCAGTACAGATTGTTGGTGATATTTCATCCTAAGAACTTGAAGCTCTCAACCACCTCCACCTCATCACCATTGATACAGGCAGGGGCTTGTCCTCTGCTCTGCTTCCTGAAGTCAATGACCAGCTCCTTCGTTTTGCTGACATTGAGGGAGAGATTGTTGTCTATACGCCTTGCCGCTAAGCTGTCTATTTCCTTCCTGTACTCTGTCTCATCATTGTTTGAGATCTGATCCACTAGGGTGGTGTCATCAGCAAATTTGTAAATTGAGTTAGAACTGAATTTGGCTACACAATCGTGACTATATAAACAATATAGTAAGGGGGCTGAGTATGCAGACTTGAGGGGCACCGGTGTTGAGGATTATTGTGGAGGAGATGTTGTCTCCTCTGTACTATCAAATGACTGTTATTTAAAGGCCTAACCATCCAAATTCCAGGGAGATGCTTTTGATTATCATCATGTGTGATTAACCTGATGTTAATCTTATGGAGCGTGGAGAAGTTCAGCTCCGACATAAGAGCAGAGTTTTATGCAGAGTTTGGAGCCTATCCTTTCAAGTGTGGAAGTGGTGGCCAAATCAATGAGAACACTTGTGGATCCAACCATGATATAGTGTTGTGTGACTGAAGTCTTAGCTGCAGCAGAGTCACCCAATATTTGACTGCTGCAGTGGAAGTTGCAATACCATTGTGGCCCTTTGTGTTGTTTGCTGCAATTGGGAAAGGAAAATCTGAGCTTTTGCGTTCTGTGTTTTTGGAAGAGTTTTGAAAAATTTTGGATTTTCAAAGGAATGGTGCTTGTTTTCGACCAGAAGATCGGAGACACGGGATTGGTCTTAGAGGAAAAAGACTGCTGCAGAACACTGGCAATTGTATAGTTACAGCCATAATGGGCTTCACCCATGATTTGGATATTGAAAACAGGCAGCAGATATATGAAGCAGTGAGTAGAAGGCAAATGAAAAGGACCCTGAACTTTCACTGCAGCAATAAAACATTGGGTGACTCTGCTGCAGCCGTAACTTCAGCCTCAAGATACTGCATCCTGGTTAGATCCCACAAGTATTTTCATTGATTTGGCCACCATTTTCTCACTGAAAAGGAAATGTTCCAAAATCTGCATGAAACTCTGTTCCACATTGGAGCTGAACTCCTCCATGTTCCCTAAGATTAATATCAGGTTCTGTGACAGGGCCACCAATGTAAAAAAGGATCTTTTTTGTGCATGCCCATTATATTTCCCCTGTATGCCTTCCCATCAAAGCTCTCATCAGAGTCTTCAGCCCCAGTGGGGCATCAATGCACAGTGTCCTTATCCCTGGCACGCCTGGTGATTGGCTGATCCTGATTCTCTTTTACTCTCTAATGTTCATACAGTGTCAGAATCTGAGGTGGTAACTGCAGGTAACAGATCTTGGATCAGTGTTGAATGGTATGGCTGTGCTGGCTGCCAAAATGGCAGTTCTTGTAGCAGAGATACAGAGTGGAAGGGTTGCTGTGAGGTGACAAAAGTCAGGTGGAAAGCAGGGGATCCATGTTCATAGCACTTGCAGCACACATTGGACTGGCCGTATAAGTTCTGTGGCTACAAAAGCAGGTCAGAGGCTAGGAATTCTGCCATGAGTAACTCATCTCCTGACTCACAAAAGGCAGTCTACTATCTATATGGCCCAAGTCAGGAATGTGATAGAATACTATGCATCTGCCTGGATGAGTATAGCTCCAACAAAACCTAAGAAGCATGATACTATTAGAACAGTTAGCTGATTTTCCTTGGCTGGCACAGATACGATGGACCAAAGGGTCTTTTTCTATGGTCTAGATTTTTATGGCTCCATGACTATTCAGGACAAAGCACCCCAATGATTGGTATCACATCCACAAACATTTGCTCCATCCACCACCAATGTTCAGTAGCAGCAGTGTGTACAATCTACAAGATGCACTGCAGGAATTCACCAAGGCTCCTTGGACAGCACTTCCAAACACACAAACATTCCATCAAGAAGGACAAGAGCAGCAGATAACAGGGGAAAACCACCACTAGCATATTTGTTTCCAAGCCACTCCCCTCCTTATTTGGAACTACAATCACCATTCCTTCAGTGACTCTGGTTAAAAATCCTGCAACACCCACCTTAACAGGATTGCGGGTATTCTTACACCAAATGGAATGCAGCAGTTCAAGAGGGCAGCTCATCGCTACCTGCTCAAGGGCACTTAGGAGTGGGCAATAAGTGCTGGCTCAGCCAGCAATACCCACATCCCATGAAGGGATAACAAAACTTTCATACCAAATAGGTGGGATGAGGGTGAGTTGGGATTTGAGAAGAGACATAATAAAGTGACATTTTCATTGAAAACAAACTCCACAATGTGACATCCAACAATCTGTGCCTGTGATATGGTGAATCATCACTTCCAGAGGACTCAATCAATGCAGATTTCTCCATCCCTACAGTTTCTCATTGCTCCCTGTGATTATAAGCCACTTTGACTTGCAAGTCTGAGGGAAGAATATCCGTGAGTGTATTGCAGTGTGTTGGAGGGATTTGCCTGCCATAGCTGGAGCAACGTGGAAACAGCAAGATGTGGATATGAGGCTGGGAGTGCTGGCTATTTGTGAGGATGAGGAGGAGAAACTGAATATTCGTGTGAGTGTTGATGAATATTCATACAACGGTAGCTTGACCAGTGTGAAAAGTTGATGCAGTGGTTGGTAGAATATATCATGTGAAAATGCATTCACTGACCTTGACCGCATATAAGTAATTGAATTTTTTCTGATGTTATGCCCTGGCCCTTGGGGCCAGATTCCAAAAAATTGGCAGCCATTTCCTCCTCAGGGTGTGCTTCAAAGTGACAATGTAAAGTGTATAAAGTACTACCACCTACAGTGAGCACACAACAGAAAACTGGGGATCCCTCTCACTTACCTACTGCTCTATTTGTTGTGATTTCTCTTTCAGTCAAACAGTTCAAAGAAAGTCACAATAGCTGCTGTTGTGTGAACACAGCACACCTTTAAAAGAGACAGTCATTAAGAGATCCAGGTTAGTTATGCGTCACACATTTGTCATACATGCTCCTGGACCCTGTCCTGCATGTTAAGCCAGACAGCAGTATGTTGCATGCTGGAGGCGTTTTGATGTGGAGGCTGTACCAAGTTTGCGTGCTGCCTCCTTCAACTGATCAGCAAAAAGTAATTGCACGTTGTGATCTCTGTGCCTGAAAAGAGGCCTTATTCAGTTTTTACCACTGTGACCTTGAAGCCGAAAGTTATCAGGAAGAAAAATGAGGAAAAGAAGGAAACATCTCACTTTTCTCTTAGGCAGTTTACAGCCTCGAAGTCTCAACATTGAATTAATAATAATTAATAACTTCAGAAACTGACCACTTTATGTCTGCCCTCCATTTTTCTCACATTCTCTTCCCTGTTTCCCAACAGCCAGGTTGTGTTTGTGTCTTGTTTACTTTGAACATCATAGTGAGTATTCATTCTCTCCCTTTCATTTTGTAATTTGTACCCTTTTTAACATCTCTCATTTCTTTCACAACTGTTAACAACTCCTTGGTGTCTTTTGCTTGGGTATCTATACCACCTACCCTCTTGCTCCTCCTCTGCCTCTAACAAAATTATAAAAAAGAACCAATTTTCAAGCAACTTTCAGATCTGAAGAGTCATACCAGACCCGAAAAGTTAACTATTTCTCTCTCCACAAATTCTGCTAAGTTTCCCCAACATTCTCTGTAAGTTTCAGTTTTCCAGCTTCTGCAGTATTTTGCTTTTATTAAGAGAAGGAAATAGACTTGTTAGATTTGGATAGTAAAAGTAAAGGTGACAATGGTAACCTTTTTATATTGAATAAATCTAGGTAAAGCACAGACAGCAGGTGTGATCATAAATTTCATACTTACGTTCTTAGTGCTACAGGTTCATTGATTTATTTCCAGTTCAGCTAATTCCAAATCTCTGTACTTTATTAGTGGTTAGATAATTGTAATGAAACATTCTTCATGCAGTTTACAATATTGAGTAAAATGCCAATTTGGTTAAAAGTCATCAAAATGTTTAAAGTTTTTACTGCCTATAGACCTTACTTACACTGTAATATTACTTAAACAAAATATCACTAGGTGCTTCAGAGAAGCTTCGTAAGATCCTATAGTGATCACATTAAAAAGTGAAAAGGCTATGGGACATTGGTCATAAAAGGCATGACATACATACAAGTTTTTATTTTTTGTGTATAATCTTTTGCAGGCATAATATTGCTGCTTTATGCAAAATAAGAATGACCTTTTTCTTACAACTAATGAATCACCCTTGAAAGTATGGGGATAGATCTAAATATGAAACATGGAGGGCAGAATCTTCCCAGTCCCTGAACGACGTGGGTTATAGTGAGAAATTTGGAGGAATTGTCTAAGGACTCAAACAAGACCTTTATTGACATCGGGAGCAGCAAGATGCATTTTCGGACTAAGTTCTCAATGTTGGGACTTTTTTTTACTTGTGATTAGCAACAGGCCTATTATCAGAGATTACACATTATCGTCTTCTACTACCTCGTTTTGCTTTACTAAAATGTGAATTTCCATTCTCACACCTTCCGGATAGAAGCTGGATGCTATGAATTCCCAACATGAAGGCCAGAGCAGGTATCTAATAACTCCAAGTCACTGCTTGCTCCTCTGGACCCCGAAATTTGACATGCAGCATCAATGTCCTGGGGCATGCAGTGTTGGCAGCAGCCACATGCAGTTCCTATCCACCGACACTGGCACCTGACACATACCAATCTAACCAGATCATCATTGCACACATCTGATCAATTTACAGTATGGTTCTGCACTGTCAGTGGAATGCTGCTGCAAGGACACTTTGTGCACAGGGACAGGCATCCAGCTCATGGATTGAACGAGAATGCATCTCAGGTTTGCTTGTTTCCTCTTTGTGCCTACTGACTTAGCATCTGCCTGCATACGCAAAATGTCCCAGTCTTGTCTTGCCTCACTTGTTTGCACTTTGCAACCTCAACCAGAGCTTAAAGACTCACTGTACTGCTGCATTGCTTACAGTTTGGTGTAGACACAAAGCCAGGAAGCCTGCAATGCTTGTCAGCCATGATCAGTCAAAAGAATGAACGTCTAGACAAGTGAAATGAGTGGGCAAGTGCATTGCAAATGCTGTAAAACATGGATACAAGTGAAGTTATCCATTTCAGTAGGAAAAAACAGACTGGCAAGTTTTATTTAAATGGTGATAGATTGGAAAATGTTGATGTACAAAAGGACCTAGGTGTCTTTTTACACCAGTCACTGAAAGCAAGCATTCAGGTGCACCAAACAGTTTGGAAGACAAATGATATGTTGGCCTTCTTTGCAAGAGGATTACAGCACAGAAGCAAGAAGTCTTACTGCAGCTCTACAGGGCCTTGGTGAGACTAAATCTGGAGCATTGTCAGCACAATAGAATAGAATAGCCTTTAATGTCATGTCCATTCGAATGAATGCAGTGAAAAGTTTGTGATGTCGCCTCTTTGGCATCATCTTAGGTACAGGGTAACAAAGACTTAGTCTTCTTACCAAAAGATATACTGAATAGAGGAAGTACAGTGAAGGTTCACTAGACTTATTCCTGAGCTTGTTATTTGAGGAGATGTTGGTCAACTGTGCCTGTACTCACTGGAGTTTAGAGGAATGGGAGGGGATCAAAAACAGAGAACACACCCCCACTTACATCAATGGAACAGAAGTGGAGAGGGTTGAGGGCATCAAGTTCCTAGGAGTGACAATAACTGACAACCTGTTCTGGACTTCCCATGTAGATGTGATGGTCAAGAAGACACAACCACGCTTCTTCTTCCTCAGGCAGCTTAGGAAATTTGGCATGTCCATAAGGACCCTCACCAGCTTTTACAGATGCATCATAGAAAGCACACTGTTTGGATGCATAATGGCCTGGTATGGCACCTGCCCTACCCAGGGCCGTAAGAAACCACAGGATGTGTGCACAGCCCAGACCATCGTGGAAGCCAACCTCCAATCATGGACTCCATTTATACTTCTTGTTGCCATGGAAAGGCTGCCAACATCATCAAAGACCCCTCCCACCCCGGCAATGGTCTTGTATAAGCTCTTCCATCAGGCAGAAGATACAGAAATTTGAACATGTGCAACAACAAGTTCAAGAACAGCTTCTTCCCTGCTGTTGTTAGACTGAAGAATGGACTAACTTCAAATGATATTGATCTTGTTATTGGTGATCTTGCCTTGTGCACCTCCTGTGCAGTGTAACCTATATGCATCACTCTGTCTAAGCACGCTATGATCTGTATGTCCTTGCTTGCTATGATCTACCTGTACTGCTCACAAAACAAACCTTTTCACCATACTTAGGTACACATTACTACAATAAATCCAATCAAATCAATCTCATTGAAAAGTAGAAAATTCTGGCAGGGTGGACAGACTGGATGCAGGGATTTCCCCTTGGCTAGGGATGTAGAAGGGTCACAGTCTTTTATTATGGAATACATCATTAAGGACTGAAATGAGGAGAAATTTATTCATTCAGAGGATGGTGACTCCATGGAATTCTCAGCCACATAAGATGGTAGAAGCCGGATCTTTGAATCTCTTTAAGAAAGAAGGAGACAGATTTCTGGACATGAAAAGAGTTAAGGGTATGGGGAGAGTGTAGAAGTATGAGATAGAGGATCAGCCATGATCGTGTTGAATGGCAGAACTGGTCCTCTGTGCTAAATAGCCTAGTCTTGCTCCTATGTTCTGTTTCCATGAAGCGCCTGGGAGCATTTTGCTATCTTAAAAACCACTAGTAACTTAAAAATGTAAGTTACTACTTTTCATTCTCCAAGGGTCACTATGGCTTATGCAATGCAAAAAAAAGAACTGCA
Source organism: Ginglymostoma cirratum (assembly GCA_024137785.1). Taxonomy (NCBI): domain Eukaryota; kingdom Metazoa; phylum Chordata; class Chondrichthyes; order Orectolobiformes; family Ginglymostomatidae; genus Ginglymostoma; species Ginglymostoma cirratum. The sequence goes on from JAHRHZ010000013.1 coordinate 57,445,198, forward strand.
GATGCTGGAAATCAGAAACAAAAACAAAAATTGTTGGAAAAACTCAGCAGCTATGGCAGCATCTGTAGTGAGAGAAGCAGAGTTACTGTTTTGGTTCCAGCGACCCTTCTTCAGAGCTGAAGATGCTGCTAAACCTGTTGAGTTTTTCCAGCAATTTCTGTTTTTAGTTCTGAAATGTTAACATGGCTTATGCAATGATTCAATACAGCTCAGAACAAGGGAGCAGGCGCCATGTCTACATCAGCCACAACATGAAGCAGAACGTCTCTCTGTTGGTGTTACTCTAAAACTGCATGCTAACCATGTATAGAGATAACAAGGTGTAGACCTGGATGAACACAGCAGGCCAAG
>JAHRHZ010000013.1:57445948-57461605 GCA_024137785.1 Ginglymostoma cirratum
GCTGGATGAACACAGCAGGCCAAGCAGCGTCAGAGGAGCAGGAAAGAAGAAGGGTCTAGGCCCAAAACGTCAGCTTTCCTGCTCCTCTGATGCTGCTTGGCCTGCTGTGTTCATCCAGCTCTACACCTTGTTATCTCAGATTCTCTAGCATCTGCAGTTCCTACTATCTCTGCTAACCATGTAGCCAGCTGAGCTTGCAAGCATTCAACCTCCTCCCTCACCTCCACTACACTGTTGTTACCTTTACATATTTCCATATAAAATCTGTGCTGTCGTTCGTAATAACGTTCGTTTCTTCCTTGCCTTTTCTCTTGTGTTCTTTAAGTCATTGAAGTCGTGTCCAATCTTCCAGCCAGGTTGGCTGACAAATTTAAAATATTCCCCCTGCCAAATTTTTGTCACCTTTCTCAATACAAGTTACCAGCAGACGCCATATAAACAACATAGAACTTTTTCACAGCGCGAGGTTAACATTTTGCATGGCCTGTGCATTTGAAACTGTGAGAAGGACTCAGGGTGTGGTTGCAGCCATTTTAAACCATTTTCACTCCTTGAACAGTGTGTTTCAATCTCCCCTTCTTTTGTGTTGGCAAAGTAACAACCAAACATGAACATTTATATTTCTGGTAGCCCTTCCCATCAACACTATTGGCTTTTTACTTCCTCAAGTTCTCAACCAACCTGCCCACAGTGAACCACTTCAGCTTTGTTGCATGAATGTCTGTTGCCCTTTGAAGAGCCTCATATTAGTCAAACTTGAATCACCCTCCCTCATAGAGCAATCAGTCTACTTAACCTTCCCTGTGTTCCCTCTATGACAAGTGCTGTAAATATTTTCTTAGGTAAGGAGACCAAACCTACACACAATAGTTCAGGTGTGGTCTCATCAAAACCCTTTACAGCTACAATAAGACATCTTGCTCCTGATCTCAAACACTCTTACAATGAAAGCCAATGTACCATTTGCCTACTTAACTGCTTGCTGCACCTGAATGCTTGCTTGCTTGGACGTGCAGGTCCCTTTGTACATCAACATTTCCCAACGATCACTATTCACCATTCTGTTTTTCCTACTGAAATGGGTAACTTCACTCTTATCCATGTTTACTGCATCTGCGATGTATTTGCCTACTCTCTTTACCTGTCTAAATCACTTTGAAGCTCTTTACATCCGCCTCAATGCTCGGAATTCATCCTAATTGTGTACATCAGCAAACTTGGAAATATTATATTCACTTCCCTCATCCAAATCATTGATATATATTGTGAATAGCTTGGGCCTAAAACATATCCCTGAGGTATCCTATTTAACTTCCAATCCAAAAACAACCTTATTACTCCTACAGAGATAGTAGGAACTGCAGATGCTGGAGAATCTGAGATAACAAGGCGTAGAGCTGGATGAACACAGCAGGCCAAGCAGCATCAGAGGAGCAGGAAAGCTGACGTTTCGGGCCTAGACCCTTCTTCAGAAAATGTGTATTCCTACATGCTGTTTCCAGGACAATGTAGACTTTGTTTAATCGCATTGACATTTCCTAACTCCTGTAATCGCATCTCTTATAATACTCTAGCATTTACATAGTACTTATTTTAGATTAACTAGTCTGTAATGCCTTGTTTTCTCTCTTTCCCCCTTTGCTAAATAGTGGGGTGACATTTGCCATCCTCCAACATGCTGAATTGCTCCAAAATTTCATGGAAAAGTTTTTCAAACAAAGTGTGATTTTGAGTAATATATAAAGACAAATTAGAACAGGTAGGCTGCCTTGCTGTTAAAGGCATAGGCTTTAAGGAAAGTCTTAAAGAAGGAGAGGGAGACTGAGAGGTTTAGAGAGAAAATCCTAAAACTCAGAGCCTTGATAATTCAGCCATCAATTGTATAACAATTAAATGTACTAACATGCAGAATTGGACAAATGCAATATTTCAGAGGGCTGGTTGAGCTGAAGAAGCTTGGAGACCAAAGGGCGAGGCCGTTGGAACAACTTGAAGTGAGAACTTTAATACTGAGCTGTTGTCAGATAGCAATATAGTATGATGATTGCACAATGCTCAGCACTATTCACAACTCCTCAAACATAAAAGCAGTTCATATCTATTTACACCACGACCCAGAAAACATTCAGGCTTGGGCTGATATGTAGTGAGCAACATACACATCATACAAATGCCAGGCAATGACCATTTGCAACAAGAGAGAACCTAACTATCACTCCTTTACACTTACATATATTACGTTTGATGAATCCTCCATTATCAACATCCTGGGGGTTATCTTTGACTAGAAACTGAATTGGGCTAGTCAGATAAATAGTGTGGCTGCAAAAGCAGGTTAAAAGATACACATTCTGCAGTGAATAACTCAGCTTATGACTCCTCAAAGTGTGTTTGTCATCCACAAGGCACAAGTCAAGACTGTAATGGAATACTTCCAACTTGCATAATTGAGTGCAACTCCAGGGACAAGAGAGAGTTTATTAGCATCTAGTACAAGCTTCTCAGTTGTCTGGCACCCACCGGCCACCTTCAACTTTCGCTGTAAAGCTTGGTCAACAGCACTTTCCAAATCCACAAAAGCTACAACCTAGAAGGGTAAAGGCAGCAGACACTAGAAGCAAGGTTCTGCTCCAAGCCACACACGCTCTTGATGAGGAACCTGCATTCACATCACTGGGCCAAACTCACAGAACTCCTTCCCTGACAATACTATAGGAAGGATATTGTGAAACTTGAAAGTGTTCAGAAAAGATTTACAAGGATGTTGCCAGCGTTGGAGGGTTTGAGCTATAAGAGGAGGCTGAATAGGCTGGGGCTATTTTCCTTGGAGTGTTGGAGACTGAGGGGTGACCATATAGAGGTTTATAAAATCATGAGGGGCATGGATAGGGCTAATAGCCAAGGTCTTTTCCTGGGGTAGGGGAGCACAAAACTAAAAGGCATAGATTTAAGATGAGAGGGGTAAGATTTGAAAGGGACCTAAGTGGCAACCTTTTCACTCAGAGGGTGGTGTGCGTATGGAATGAGCTGCCAGAGGAAGTGGTGGAAGCTGGTACAATTACACGATTTAAAAGGCATCAGGATAGGTATATAAATAGAAAGGGTTTAGAGGTATATGGGCCAAATGCTGGCAAATGGGCGAAGATTCATTTACGATATCTGGTCGACATGGACGAGTAGAACTGAAGGGTCTGTTTCTATACAGTTCTATGACTCTAACACAGTGGGTGTACCAATATCGCATGGAGTTCTGTGGTTCAAGAAGGCAGCTCATCACCACTTTCTTAGGGAATTCGGGATGGGCAACATATGTTGGCCTAGTCAAAAATGCCCACTTCCTACGAATGAATCTATTTTAAAAAAGCTTGCTTAAAAAGTAAAACTCTACAGGATCAGGTGCAACATTAACAGTATAGTCCTGTTTCAGATGCAATATTGGCCTGTAACTACCTAAATATGAATTCAGAAATATGCTGAAGGTTTGCTATACATGGTGGCTGTTTTACGCTACACCAGATTCAGAATAAAATCTTTGTAACATGCACACTATATTGGTGAAGGCAGGTGTTTGACAATCTCACAGAGAGGGCAACAGCATGTGTATTTGTTCCAGTCAGATTTGGACACTGGGGACATGGCATTTATTCACGTGTCCAAATTATTTACTGATATCCCTTTATTCACTACTTCAGTGGAGACATTAAACCATTAAAGAAAAAGTGATGGTCAAAATACTTTGAACATTCAACTGCTAATATGATCAACAGTAATTTCTTGACTCTAACAATATATGAATCGTCAATACACAACATAAGTAAAAATAATTTACTTTAAAAGATGAAGATTATTGGGTTACGTTACTATAGCAATAGTTAAGAGGCGATTCCACGATCCAGTGCTTCCAGTGAGGAGAGGCACTTGCAAAGAGTACATCTTAGAAATTGCAGATGCACGGCTCATGATTTTCCATCCATTAAAACTAAAATTAAAATTAATGAATGGAAAATCACAAGCTGCATGCCTGCGATTTTCCAAAATGCGCTCACTTCAAGCAACACTTCCTACTGGGAGCCCTGGATCACTGAATTATCCTTATAAGTGCACTTGTATCAAATGTCTCTTTCCACTATTTAACATATATCTTGAATGGGTTAATGTTGTTGTTAAAATAGTGAGACAGGACTTTGATTTGGGTGCATCAAAAACAAAGTCCATACTAATTACCAGCTTTAAGTATTTTTTGATTGTTTCACATTTTCTTTTACACGGTTGTCAGCTGACAATTGTTGTGCAGCATTTATGAAAAGGCAAGGGAGCCATCCTAATTTTTCATTTATCTCCAACTATGCTTCCAGAAGACACTCTGAAAAATATAGCTTCAGAACTTGAGCCAAAATCTTACTAGTCAGGAGGCATACAATTTTACAAATATGCAATGGGAAACTCTCTTGCCTACTTACACAAATTGCTGAATAGTCACTAAAAAAAGGAACAAGATAAGTCCTTAGATTTCTGAAAAATAGATTTTCTGTGTAATATTCCGTCAATGTTTCATTTTGCTGAAAAGGTTCCTCTTATTTGGAAATATAATGAAATCTCCAGGAAGTAGCTGTGTATATAAATTCTATAACCAATCAGACGTAGATAAATAGATTTTAAGAATGTAGATTATATATTTATGGATTTGGAGTATTTTCAATTGACTTTATTTCCTGTTGTTAGAATGACATAAAAATAGTCCACTCTGTTTTTAATCAACACAAAACAGAAAATAAGAACTGGAGCAGGCTATTTGCCACATCGCGCCTACTTTGCCATTCAACACTATCATGACTGATGCTTTATCTCAACTCCACATTCCCACTCTCTCCCTACACCTGTTGACACCTTTAGCTTCAAGAAATCTATATATTTGTTTTTAACCTTCAGTGATTTGGCCTCCACAACTCTGAGCAGGAGAGAAATCCACAAGTTCATTGAGTGAAAAATAATTCTCATCTCAGTGCTTCTGAGCTCCACCCAGACTGATTCCATAACTGGCTTTACTACGCCAATATTCTTTCTCACTATTGCACTGATTTCATCTTTAATTAACAATGCTACCTCACCTCCTTTTTGCCTGTCTTTCCCGGGAAACCCTTGGAGATTCAGTTCCTGGCCTTGATGACCACCTTTCATACTTTTTTTCTAAAAAAACATATTTGGAGTTCTTTGCACAGTAGGTAAAAGTTATATTTTCTGACTAAACTGAAAATGATATTTCTAATTTGCACAGTTTTCTCCGCACCTTTTTTTAAATTGTTGGTCTAGCTTAGATCATTAAAAGGTGAAGAAGACCCAAATAACAATCTATGGAATAATGGGAATCAATGTTTCCTCTAAGCTAAATGGTCATTAGAGTTCTCATGTAGGCTGGGAACAACTGGCATGTTTAAATTACCATGCATGAGCCTGCACTCTTAAACAAATTAATTGTAACAAAAACAAAAAAAGAGTACGTTGGTGATAAAGCTATTTCAATTTTATTTAATCTTTTATAGTGGATTTAATAAGGAGATAGACGTTTAGTGGTAATGTCACTGGGGATTAGTAATTTAGGGGCCCAGACCAATGTGTGGAGAAATGGATAAAAATCACTCAATGACAGCTGGTGAAACATGTTCGCATTACAGGATAAGGTTGGCAGGTTCCTTCCCTGAAGGGCTTTAGTGAAACAGTTGGGTTTTTACAACAATCTGTGGTAGTTTCCTGGTCACCATTACTGACAGCAACTTTACATTCCAGTTTTATTAATTGAATTTAAATATGATGAATCCTCCATTATCAATATCCTGGGGGTTATCATTGACTAGAAACTGAATTGGGCTAGTCAGATAAATAGTGTGGCTGCAAGAGCAGGTTAAAAGCTACGCATCCTGCAGTGAATAACTCAACTTATGACTCCTCAAAGCGTGTTCGTCTTCCATAAGGTACAAGTGAGACTGTGATGGAATACTTCCAACTTGCATAATTGAGTGCAACTCCAGGGACAAGCAGGAAGTTTATTAGCATCCAGTACAAGCTTCTCAGTTGTCTGGCACCCACCGGCCACCTTCAACTTTCGCTGTAAAGCTTGGTCAACAGCACTTTCCAAATCCACAAACTACAACCTAGAAGGGTAAAGGCAGCAGATACTAGAGGCAAGGTCTGCTCCAAGCCACACACGCATTTGATGAGGAACCTGCATTCACTGTCTCTGGGACAAACTCACAGAATTCCTTCCCCAACAATACTATAGGAAGGATATTGTGAAACTTGAAAGTGTTCAGAAAAGATTTACAAGGATGTTGCCAGCGTTGGAGGGTTTGAGCTATAAGGAGAGGCTGAGTGTGCTGGGGCTATTTTCCCTGGAGTTTTGAAGACTGAGGGGTGACCTTATAGAGGTTTATAAAATCGTAAGGGCATGGATAGGGTGAATAGCCAAAGTCTTTTTCCCACGCTATGAAAGTCAAAAACGAGAGGATGTAGGTTTTAGGTGAGAATGGAAAGATTTAAATGGAATCTGAGGGGCAACTTTTTCATGCAGAGGGTGTGTACATGGAATGAACTGCCAGAGGATATGGGCCAAATGCTGGCAAATGGGACTAGATCAGTTTAGGATATCTGGTCAGCATGGACGAGTTGGACCAAAGGGTTTATTTCCTTGCTGTATAACTTTATGACTCTATATTGTGTGTCCTGTCAAATTTGTGTAGCCCCAACTCTAATTACAGGCTGATGGTAAATGACCGTCCAGCGGATGGACCAAATAAGGACCCTCAGGCTGTACATTGATCCTGAACAAGGGGGCAATGCATACGCAGGGCACTTACTCACCACTTGGAATGGCTCAAAGCCATAATGCTGCTGATGACCTGCCCGCGCTGATACAAGCGATTTCTACTGAGTTGCAACAGCTTACATTTGCTGAAGATAATACCTAAGTCTTACCTTATTTTGATTTGTCCAGGCAGATGAAATGGGCATCCAAAACCGAGGAGACGCACCTGGATGAGGGCCCAAAACAATTGGACAAATACCATAGCTTCAAATACTCCTAGCAAAAGAAGGTTCAGCAATGAGAATAACCAGGATTTTGGGCAATAGGAAGGTAGCCCTGAAGAAATGTGCACTCAGGGTGGGGATTATGATCATGCACTGGCATCAGGCAGTGCATGGTCCTGGTTAGAGAATGGAGGAGTCCGTGCAGCTCATATACAACATAATAGCTCAGGGCTGTTATGTGCATGAGCTCCTCCATTGAGAGGGCGATGCATTAATTGAATGGGTGCACTACGCTCTACTTCCAACAGCATACTGAATACAAAGTTGCATGGGGTCATCAGTAGTCTGGAGGCTTCTGTTCTCCAAGGCTAGCTCTTGTGATCTCTTTTAGTATTTCCCAGAAGTTCAGAAACAAATCCCGTGAGACCTCTCTTGTCCCCCAAAATCCCATAATGATCAGCAAAGAAACAAAGAAATACTAACACACATTACTTTGCACTGTGTTTTGTACATGTATACCCACCTCAGTGGGCCCTAGCTTGTGTTTACATGGACTGGTACGAAGTGAAGAGGATGGCACTAGTGTGCAGGAATAGATGTCCGAAGTCGAGGCAACTGTCCACTGTGCCACTTAGAGATTAGAGGACAGACACAGCCCTTCTCAGGTGGACACAGATGCAGCACTTCAGGAATTATTCAAAAGGAGGTTCTACCTAGACCAGCAGTAGGAGATGTGCACCAGCATGTCAGAATTCCTTGAGGCAGTGAAGGGTAGAGAATGCAGGAGTCCATTCAGCTCATATACAACATTATAGCTCAGGGCTATGTGTGCATGGGCTCCTCCATTGAGAGAGTGGCCAACCTCAAGAAGAACTAATACAGTAACATTTTGAGTGCATGCAGGAATTGTGCCCTGATGTACACTGGATGCACGCCCCAATACGGACCAGTTAGTGGTATTGTTCACACAGTGATGGTTGGAAATCACATCAATTGCACCCTGGCTGATACTTCCTTGTGGCCATCCCAAACAATTGTCAAGGTCTGAAAATGTTGCCAAGGAGGATAACCCTTCACATATTCCTTTATCATCCTTGGGCCTTTTGACTCACCTGCAAGTGGAAATCACTGAGCAGCAGGATCAAGTGGATTACTCCAGCAAATAAATGCCTCCAGGGTCTAGTTTTGCTAATTGGTCCATCTCTGAGTTGCTATTTTGGTATATTTCTACAACATCATTTATAAAGTTGGAGCAGAGCAAGTGGATAGAATTTCCATGGGGTTTCTTCAAATTTCCTACTCAAATTTTGGTGAAAATTGGCAAAAAAATGTCAGTGAATTGGTACAAAGGCAAGAGATCAGGAGACAAAAGTTCTCACATCTGTTATAACACAAGGACAGCAAGCCAAACCAAATCAGCCTCACTATCACTGGAGTCATAACACAGTGAAATTAAAACATTCAACAACCCTCAAAATTGTTCAATTGTTCCCAACTAGACTTTACAAATAACAGATCTTGGAAACATAGGAACATAGAAAATAGATGCGGGAGTAGGTCACTTGGCCCTTCGAGCTGGCACCACCATTCAATATTATCATGGCTGATCGTGCAATCTCAGTATCCCATTCCCACTTTCTCTCCATACCCCTTGATCCCTTTGCTGCAAGGGCCACATCCAGCTCCCTCTTGAATATATCTAGTGAACTGGCCCTGACAGCTTCCTGTGGGAGAGAATTCCACAGGTTCCCAACTCTCTGAGTGAAGAAATTCTTCCTTATCTCAGTCCTGAGTGGCTTACCCCTTATTCTTAGACTGTGATCCCTAATTTTGGACTTGCCCAACATCAGGAACATTCTTCCCACATCTAGCTGTCTAGTCCCATCAGGATTTTATATGTTTCTATGAGATCCTATCCCCATTCTTCTAAATTCCAGTAAGCACAAGCCCAGTGGATCCAGTCTTTCCTCACAGGTCAGTCCTGCCATCCTGGGAATCAGTCTGGTGAACCTTTGCTGGACTCCCTCAGTAGCAAAACTGTTTTCCTCACACTAGGAGACCAAAACAGTACAAGGTATGGCCTCACCAAGGCCCTGTATTAACTGCAGCAAGACAACTCTATTTCGATACTCAAATTCTCTCGCAATGAAGGCTAGCATGCCATTAGCTTTCCTCACCGCCTGTTGCACCTGCATGCCAACCTTCAGCAACTGTTCCACCATGACGCCCAGGTCTCGTTACACTGTACTTTTTCCTTAGCTGCCACCATTCAGATATAATCTGCCTTCCTGATTTTGTGACCAAAGTGGATAACCTTAGATTTATCCACATTATATTGCATTTGCCAAGTGTTTACCTATCTGGTAGTCTGTCCAAGACACCCTGCAGCCTCTTAGCATCTTGCTCACAGCACACACTTGCCATCAAGCTTAGTGTCATTTGCACATTTGAAAATATTGCATTCAATTCCTTTGTCCGAATTGTTAATGTATATTGTGAGCAGCTGGGGTCCCAGCACTGAACCCTGTGGCACTCCACTTTTCACTGCTTGCTACACCTGAAAAGGACCCGTTTATTCCACTCTCTGCTTCTTGTCTGCCAATCAGTTCTCCATCCATGCCTATACATTACCTTCAATGCAATGAGCTTTAAGTTTCCTTACTAATCTCATGTTGGAACCTTGTCAATTTAAAAGTCCAAATACAGAACATCTACCAATTCCCCCTTGTCCATTCTACTGGTCACATCCTCAAAAAACTCCAGAAAATTTGTCAAGCATGATTTCCCTTCAGTGAATCCATGCTGACTAGGAGCGATTCTGTCACTGCTTTCCAAATGCTCAGTTATTACATCCTTAATAATTGACTCCAGCATTTCCCCACCACCAATGTCAGGCTAACTGGCTTATAATTCCCCGGTTTTTCTCTCCCTCCTTTTTACAGGGAGGGGTGTTACGTTAGCTACCCTCCAGTCCATTGTAACTCTTCCAGAGTCTACAGAATGCTGGAAAATGATCACCAACGTGTCTACTATTTCTTGGGTCACTTCCTTACGTACTCTGGGATGCAGAGCATCAGACCCTGGGGACTTATGGGGTTTCAATCCAATTAATTTCCCCAGCACATTTCTTGACAAATAAGGATTTCCTTCAGTTTCTCCTTCATGCTTGACCCCCTGTCCCTTAGCATTTCCTGAAGGATATTTGTATCCTCCTTAGTGAAGACAGACCCAAAGTATTTATTCAACTGGCCTGCCATCTTCTTTGTTTTCCGTTATGAATTCACCTGATTCTAACTGCAAGGGACCTACATTTGTCTTCACCAGTACTTTTCTTTTCACATATTTACCAGCGTTTTTGCAGTCAGTTTTTATGTTTTCTACAAGCTTATTTTCATACTCTATTTTCCTCTTCCGAATTAAACACTTTGGCCTCGTCTGCTGAATTTTACATTTCTCCCAGTTCTCAGGTTTGCTGCTTTTTTTGGCCAATTTATATGCCTCCTCTTTGGCTTTAACAATGTCTCTGATTTCCCTTGTTAGCCATGGTTGAGCCACCTTCCCTGTTTTACATTAGTCTTATGCCAGATAGGGATGTACAATTGTTGAAGTTCATCCATGTGTTCTTTAAATGTCTGCCATTGCCTACCCATCACCAACCCCTTAAGTATCCTCAGCTACCTCCTTCTTAACCAGCAACACTACCCCACCTCCCTTACCTTCTTCAAAATTGAATAACCCTGAAGGCCAAGTTTATAACTTAAACAAAAACTAACAATTTGTTATTAATAGCAGAACACAGATGAACAATGGGGCACTATAATTAATATCTACAATCTCAGCCCAGTCTTCTTCGACCAAAAAATTCCACTCACTCCCCAACAAGCAAACAGACAGACAGAAGTTAAAAGACGTTAAATAAGTTAATAAAGAAAATAGAAAGATCATAATTTGCCAGGTCGGTATCTGTTTTAGCGATGACTATCAGACCTTCATGAAATCCTTTGATGATGATGGTTTTATAGGTACATATGACTGTTTCACTTGCTTGAATTTCAAAGTCAATGGTCAATTCAACCAGCATCTGCAGATCTTATTTCTTACAACTGGGACTCTTTTCTCAGAATTTTCAGTAAATCAATAACTGGAAAATAAATAGAGAGCAAAACCAAAGACATCTTCACAGTTCAGCAGCTTTTGAAGCAAAACTGCCTCCTGTCCAAAAACCCAGTCAGCGTCAGTTCACTCCTAGTTTTCGCTTTCTTTTTTCAACATTCTCTCTGGTTGACTGGTCAGCACTGGACTTCCCTTGATTGAACAATTCAATATCCAACCAGCTGCCAGTCCCTGAACACAACAACATCTCAGTGACAACAAGCATGGGGCTGGATGAACACAGCAGGTCAAGCAGCATCACAGGAGCAGGAAAACTTGATGTTTCGGGCCTAAACCCTTCATCAGAAAGGTTTTAGGCCCGAAACGTCAAGTTTTCCTGCTCCTATGATGCTGCTTGACCTGCTGTGTTCATCCAGCCCCATGCTTGTTGTCTCGGATTCTCCAGCATCTGCAGTACCTTTTATCTCTGATACAACATCTCAGTGACAAATCATTTACAATGTCCTCAGAGCTGTAATTAATGTGAATTATCTTTCCAGGCCAGTTCCCAACAGTAAGCATCAGTCTTTTCGTTCTTTACACTTTTGAAAAACAAGCTGCTATTCAAAGTTCAAAGCCCAATACTTAACTGGAACTCATATTTCCAAATCAAACCAAAAACGAGAAAACTAAAAGAAAAGTAGTGACAGTCCCAACACCTATAAAGACATGAAAACATATTGGTGTATGTTAGATGGGAAGCAACCAAAACTAAACTGAACGTTTCAAATGCTCATAGACATATCCAGAAAGAAGTGTTTTGACCCAGAGAAAAAAGAAATTGCCCAAGCTTTTCATCGTGTATATTTGTTTTCTGACTCCATTGTTTGTGATAAGTTCTACATCTTAGTTAGATTTCTACCTCTCACAGAATGCACAATACACTGGTACTTAGTTTACTATGTCAACAGGTAGAAAGCCATAGGCACAGGATCTTCATTCTAGGAATGAATTCTAGATAATCTGTCTAAATTCGATTGCTTCACCTAGTACATGGTAAACATTCATTTTAAAATTTTTTTTTTGTATTGATGCAAAAGATTTAATTCATGCATAGAACTTGATATTGAAGCAATATTCTATGTATTAAACATAAGTAACATACAGCCTGGAACTTCCATTTAGCTGATGGTTGAATATTGAAGGCTGAAAATTGATCAGGAGTAATATTACAAAGCACAGGACATTTCAATAGGGAATTATTTATCAGGGTGCAATTAATCCCATGTTACCAGCAATCAAATCAGATAATTATACCTAATATAGGCCAGATATTCAGGCTCGTGGATATAAAGTTCATTCAATGTTCCAGTAATAACCACGTACATTTACTGCCCAGCTGCTAATGTTGTATATTCCAGTCATTGCATCTAATGTTCTCATTGCATTATTTAAAATGTTCAATGACACACTGGTTGGGATTATTCAGATTTGGCACTTTAACAAACAGAAATGAATCAGTTGACTGATCAACATGAGTTATAATGCTGGAGGTGGTAAAAAAAAGAGTATAATGAAATGAAGGAAATCAAAGAGAACACAGTATTTTAGCAAAGCCAAAATGTTTGTTTTTATTAAACTATTAGAAATACACTCATATTTGTGGCAACAAAATGAAAGGGTGATAAAGAAATAAAAAACAGAATTTCATTTAACCCAGGGACATACTGGCAGGCAGGGAAGCAAAGAAGTAGGTGGCATGCTGGTAGCAATGTGTCTGTCAAATACCACCGACGGGTTTCTCATCTATGGAGAGGAAGGAGTTCTGCTTGAGTACATCAATCTTCAATACTTTTGCTGAATATTGTCAGAGCCCATAGCCTTTACAGTATCAAATGCCTTCATTTGGCTCTTGATATCACGTGGAGTAAATCAAACTAGCATGAAGACTGGCATCTCTAATGCTAGGGATTTCTGGAGGTGGCTGAGGTAGAACATTCACTCAGCACTTTTTGCCGAAGTTTGTTGCAAATGCTTCAGCCTTATTTTTGGTACTGATGTGTTGTTCTCCCCCTTCATTTGAGCATGGGGGTACTTGTGAAGCCTCCACTTCCAGTGAGTTGTTGAATCGTATACCACCATTCATAACTGGATGTGGCAGGACTGCAGAGCTTCAATCTAACACGCTGGTTGTGAAATTGTTTAGCCCTATCTATCACTTGCTGCTTATGCTGTTTGGCCACAAGTAATCCTGAAATCCTGTATCTTCACCACGTCGACACTTAATTTTCAGCTTTGCTTGGTATGCCCTCCTACACTCTTCACTGAGCCATGGTTTCTTTCCTTACCACCAACCCCTGACTTGATGGTAGTGGAAGTTTGAGGGAAATGCTACGCCATGAGTTTGCAGATCGCGTTGGAATATAATTCTGCTGCTGATGATGATCCATAGTCCTTTATTGATGCCTGGTCTTGAGTTGCTGAATCTGTTCAAAATTTATTCCATATTGCATGATGGTAGTGCCATATATCACGAATTAAGTTTTACTATGTATTTCCCTTTCATCGGTTCCTTCATCATTTGATGCAGACCCAATCTAACAGCCGTGTTCCTTAAGAATCAACCAACTCGATCATTAGTAGTGCTCATGAGCCACCCTTAATGGAAGACAATGCAATCCTCCACTAAAAGCACATTCTGCGCCATTCATTGCCACCCTCATGTGCTGTTCAACATGGAGAAGCAATGATTCATCAGCTGAAGTGGAGGTGGTGTGTGGCAATCAGCAGGAGGTTTCCTTGTGTATGTTTGACCTGATGTCTTGACTTCATGGGGTCTGAAGTCAATGTTGAAGTTTCCCGAAGCAATTCGCCACTGTGAGGCCCCATCTGCTTAGTTGGTCCTGCTGATGGGATAGCACTTGCCCAATTGTGGTGATAGATTTGCCTGGTACATGCTTGGTGAGTTATGATTCTGATGTCAGCCTGTTGCTTGGTCAGTCTGTGAGACAGCTCGCTTAATGTTGGCAGTAGCCTCCAAATGTTAGCAAAGAGGGCTTTGCAGGGTCAACAGGGCCATGTTTCCCACTGTGATTTTCAGTGCCAAGGTCAATACCAGATGGCCCATCTGCTTTTATTCCCTTTCTTGTGATTTTTTTTAGAGGTTCTATTCAACTGATTCACTCTCTAGTCCTTTTCAGGGGGCAGTTAAGATTTAACCTCATTGCTGTGGATTGAAGTTATATGTAGGACAGACCAGGTAAGGACAGGAGATTTCTTTCCCTTAAGGGTATTAATGAACCAGATGGGTTTTTTTGACAACCTACATATTCATCAGACTGTTAATTCCAGATTTTTAAAATAATTCAAATTCCACCAGTTGTGGTGTTGGTATTTGAACCCAGGTTTCTAGGGCATTGCCTGGGTGTCTTTATAATGAACTAATGTTCCTCAAAGAACTCCAATAGATTGGTCAAACATGATTTCCATTTCAAAACACAATACTAACTGACAGATTACCTTGGAATTAACCAGGTGCTCTGCTATCACTTCTGAATAATGACTTCTAACATTTTCCCTATGACACATGCTAAGTTAACTGACCTGTGGTTTCCTGATTTCTGTCTCACTCCCCTTTTGAATAACAGAGTAACATTCATTTTCTTTCAGACTAATGGAACCATCCCTGAACAAAAGGAATTTTGGAAAATTAAAACCAATGATTCAACTATTCACTTGCCACTTCTTTACGACCCTAGAATGGAATCCATCAAGACTGAGAAAATTGACAGCCCACAGCCCCAACAATTTATCCAGTACCAGTTCTCCGGTAATTGTAATTTTACTGAATTCCTCTCACTCTTTCTTTTAATGTCTAATATATGAATGACTCTCTATGTTACTGCTCTTTAAATTCTCTTCTTTTGCTGTTGTTGGGTCTTGTTTCGGCTATTCCTCCTCTTTCCCTGACTAATGGGCAGAATTTCATTTATCTTGGATGTTTAGAGCACAATAAAGCAGAAAATCAACGCAAGTGCCAAGCCCTGATTCCAATTTATTAATCAGGCTTTACATTTTACATAATGTGATATAAAGGGCAAATACTTTAAGGGATGTTTTTAAAACTACTGTCAATCACGATCACTTTGTGATCGGATGTGATGTGTAAGGCTTATGGCTTGTTTGTCAGTCAGTCAACAGCAGTGATAGATGTCAATGTACAATGCTTAGCTCCCAGTAAGCATTATCTGTATAATTTTTTATTGTGCACAGGATGTAGGCGGTGTTGGCTAAGCCAGTATTTATTACCCACCCCAAATTTCCCTTGAGATGATGGTGAAGACCCCATGCAAAATGGCAGGCAGGATTGGAATGAAAATGAGCCAGTGAGTAGTGCGCTGCAGTTTTCAGACGACTACTGCATCTTTCTAAGATGACAAGGTGTAGAGCTGGATTAACACAGCAGGCCAAGCAGCATCAGGGGAGCAGGAAGGCTGACGTTTCGGGCCTAGACCCTTCTTCAGAAAATTTTCTGAAGAAGGG
>JAHRHZ010000013.1:57466605-57478756 GCA_024137785.1 Ginglymostoma cirratum
TTTCTGATGAAGGGTCTAGGCCCGAAACGTCAAGTTTTCCTGCTCCTGTGATGCTGCTTGACCTGCTGTGTTCATCCAGCCCCACGCTTGTATCTCGGATTCTCCAGCATCTGCAGTACCTTTATCTCTGGTTAAGGTCTGTAGTTGCATCTTCAAATGCTATATCCTACTAACTGCATGATTAGCCTCAGAGATGATTTAATTCACCAAAGTCCACTTCAGATACCAACAATCTTTGTCAAGGAGGCCTCACATGTAATGATCACATATTCCTCATCACTCTCGTAATCTCAGTATTGCTGCAAATCACACAATCACATTTTTAGCTTTGCACAGATAACACAGTGTGGAGCTGGAGGAACGCTGCAGGCCAGGCAGCATCAGAGGAGCAGGAAAGCTGTTGTTTCGGGTCGGGAACTGGCTTTGCACATACTGGCAGCTATTCATTCATGTCACATTACCCAAACAGATCACATTTACTGACACACTTCCCTCTCTCTTGCAGGATAAGATGGTGTACAACTGTAAGCAGTAAGAGATAAGCGAAGAGATACACATATGCCTGCATGTCCGAACCTAAATAATGGTGCTGGCCCTTAATCGTATGCCCATATCAGAGGCTATGGCCAGTGGTCGTCTTGAAACTATTAAGTTCCTTCAAACCTCATTGTTCATCTTTCATCCCACTTGGCCCAATCCTACCTCCTTCTGAAGTACAATATCGGAAGCTGCGGTCTTGATCTTTTTACTTTTCCCTACTTTTGGACCATAACATGATCCTTTTAACTCTTTCATTTCAGATGAACAGACCAGAGAACTGGGAGATCCAGTCAGAATGCCAACAGCAATGTCTGGCTGGCAGTCCCACCAATAGAAAGAGCACTGCTGAGGCAGGCAGGAAACCAGAAGGGAAGCATTGTGAAAAATTAAAACTCAAGCCTGGCTATTCTGTGAAAACAGAGGGCATAATTCTCACTATGTTTCTGTAACTGCAGAGTATATTCACAATGTTGCAATCAGTTTTCTCAGGCATTGAAACAGTCAGGTCAACTGTCCTTAAGTGTCAACAGAACTCTGCTACTAAAAGGTAAAACAGATTTTGCCAGCCAGAATGTGGAGCTAGAAAGAACAGGCCTCTGACTACACATTGAAGTGACAGCATGCTACTGGGCAGAATTATCCCACCTCTTATACCACCCACCACACACCCGAGCACCAGTTTTACTCTGTGCCTGGTACCAGTCTCTGATGGCAGACTTTCATACTCGTCAGGATCAGGTGACTACCTCTTGTGGTTTCATGAATATCCCCAGCAGCATTGCCATATCCTGAGTAGGTGTATCAAGGGCTAAGAAAGCTGATTACAGTATGTAACCATGTTCTACAAACAGACATGATCTGATTTATCAACTAAGGAAAAACCAGTACGACTTGTTAATGACACTTATTGACCCGACTGGTCTTGTATATATCAAAATGGAACTCCAGTACAACCCATACATTCATTTCCAAGTATTACTGTTGTTTACTTTTGCTGGTTTTTCATCTGGAGTGCAACTGATTACAGGATAAATCAAACTTTTCACACCGAAGAGTTTCATGAGTAAATGATATTTCCACTGACCCTTAACTCCATTGGAATCTGGCAACACCAACACTTTTGGACAGACACCTGGTATTTCTGTGTCCTGCCCAACTTTCTTCCCTGTCTATTGCATTCCACTGAGATGAACATCAGGAATGTGTTCTTGAAATTCAAGGGAATTGGAGTCAGGAACTTCTCTACTATTTTCACATTGAGATCAGATACTTAATGTATGCATAGAAGGTCTCATATCTTTGTCGGTGCTCCTCTAAATATGCATTTATTAGCGCTACTTCATGTCTGGCAGGTTTGAGTTATAAAGAAAGGCTGAATGGGCTTTTTTCGCTGAAGTGTAGGAGGTTGAGGGGTGACCTGATAGAAGTTTATACAATAAAAAAAAAGCAGGAAGGCAGTGCAGGTGTCCCCTGCAGTCATCTCCCTCCGAAACAGGTATACCGTTTTGGATACTGTTGGGGGAGATGGCTCACCAGGGGAAGGCAGCAGTAGCCAGGTTCATGGCACCGTGGCTGACTCTCCTGTACAGAAGGGCGGGAAAAAGAGTGGAAGGGCTGTGGTCATAGGGGATTCAATTATAATGGGAGTAGATAGGCGGTTCTGTGGTGGAAAACAAGACTCCCGAATGGTATGTTACCTCCCAGGTGCACGGATCAGGGATGTCTCAGATCAATTGCAGGACATTCTGAAGGGGGAGGGTGAACAGCCAGCTGTCGTGGTGCATATAGGCACCAATGATATAGGTAATAAATGGGATGAGGTCCTACAAGGAGAATTGAGGGAGTTAGGAGCCAAGTTACAAAGTAGGACCTCAGCGGTAGTAATCTCAGGATTCCTACCAGTGCCACGTGCTCGTCAGAGTAGAAATGAAAGAATAGGCAGGATAAATGAGTGGCTTGAGAGATGGTGCAGGAGGGAGGGGTTCAGAGTTTTGGGACATTGGTACCGGTTCTGGGGGAGATGGGATCATTACAAATCGGAAGGTCTACACCTGGGCAGGACTGGAACCAATGTCCTAGGGGGTGCTTTTGCTAATGCTGTTGGTGAGGGTTTAAACTAATGTGGCAGGGGGATGGGAACCAAATGAGGAGGTTAGTGGACAGTAAGGAGCTAGTAACTAAAGCCTGTGAGGAACTAGATAATGAAGTCAGTGTGACTAAGAGGAAGAGGAGGCAGAGAGCAGATGATGAACGCAAAGGGACAAGTGGTCTGAGGTGCGTTTGTTTTAATGCGAGAAGTGTAGTAAGTAAGGCAGATGGACTTAGGGCTTGGATTGGTACCTGGGAGTATGACGTTATTGCTATTACTGAGACTTGGTTGGGGGAAGGGCAAGATTGGCAACTGAATATCCCAGGATATAGATGCTTCAGGCGGGATAGAGAGGGAGGTAAAAGGCGTGGAAGAGTTGCATTACTGGTCAAAGAGGATATCACAGCTGTGCTGAAGGAGGGCACTATGAAGGACTCGAGCAGTGAGACAATACGGGTAGAGCTCAGAAATAGGAAGGGTGCGGTAACAATGTTGGGGCTGTACTACAGGTCTCCCAACAGTAAGCGTGAGATAGAGGTACAAATATGTAGACAGATTATGGAAAGATGTAGGAGCAATAGAGTGGTGGTGATGGGAGATTTTAATTTTCCCAACATTGACTGGGATTCACTTAGTGTTAGGGGTTTAGATGGAGCAGAATTTGTAAGGAGCATCCAGGCGGGTCTTATGGAGCAGCATGTAAATAGTTGAACTCGGGAAGGGGCCATACTGGACCTGGCGTTGGGAAATGAACCCAGCCAGGTGGTTGAAGTTTCAGTAGGGGATTACTTTGGGAATAGTGATCACAATTCCATAAGTTTTAGAATACTGATGGGCAAAGACAAGTGTGGTCCTAAAGGAAGAGTGCTAAATTGGGGGAAGGCCAACTATAGCAAGATTTGACAGGAGCTGGGGAATGTTGTTTGGGAGCAGCTGTTTGAGGGTAAATCTACTCTTGATATCTGGGAGGCTTTTAAAGAGACATTGATTAGAGTGCAGGACAGACATGTCCCTGTGAAAATGAGGGATAGAAAGGGCAAGATTAGGGAACCATGGATGACAGGTGAAATTGTGACAATAGCAAAAAGGAAAAAGGAAGCATACATAAGGGCTAGGCGACTGAAAACAGATGAAGCTATGGAAGAATATGGGGAAAGTAGGACTAATCTGAAATGAGGAATGAAAAGGGCTAAAAGGGGTCATGAAATATCTTTAGCAAACAGGGTTAAGGAAAATCCCAAAACCTTTTATTTGTACCTAAGGAGCAAGAGGGTAACTAGGGAAAAGGGTGGCTCACTCGAGGACAAATGAGGGAAGTTATGCGAGGAGTCAGAGAAAGTTAGTGAGATTCTGAATGAGTACTTTGTATCGGTATTCATCGAGGAGAGGGACATGACAGATGTTGAGGTTAGGGATAGATGTTTGATTACTCTTGGTCAAATTGGCATAAGGAAGGGGGAAGTGTTGGGTGTTCTAAAAGACATTAGGGTAGACAAGTCCCCAGGTCCGGATGGGATCTATCCCAGGTTACTGAAGGAGGCGAGAGAGGAAATAGCTGGGACCTTAACAGATACCTTTGCAGCATCCTTGAGCACGGGTGAGGTCCCGGAGGACTGGGGAATTGCTAATGTTGCCCCCTTGTTTAAGAAGGGTAGCAAGGATAATCCAGGTAATTATAGACCGGTAAGCCTGATGTCAGTGGTGGGGAAGCTGCTGGAGAAGATACTGAGGGATAGGATCTATTTACATTTGGAAGAAAATGGGCTTATTAGTGATAGGCAGCATGGTGTTGTGCAGGGAAGGTCATGTCTTACCAACTTGATAGAATTCTTTGAGGAAGTGACAAAGTTGATAGATGAGGGAAGGGTCCAGGGTGTACTAGTCAGATGGATAGAGAACTGGCTGGGCAACAGGAGACAGGAGGTTGTAATGGAAGGGAGTTTCTCAAAATGGAGAACTGTGACCAGTGGTGTTCCACAGGGATCCATGTTGGGACCACTGTTGTTTATGATATACATAAATGATCTAGAGGAAGGTATAGATGGTCTGATTAGCAAGTTTGCAGATGACACTAAGATTGGTGAAGGAGCAGATAGTGAAATGGACTGTCGGAGAATGCGGCAGAATATAGATCGATTGGAGAGTTGGGCAGAGAAATGGCAGATGGAGTTCAATCTAGGCAAATGCGAGGTGATGCATTTTGGAAGATCCAATTCAAGAGCAAACTGTACGGTAAATGGAAAAGCCCTGGGGAAAATTGATGCACAGAGAGATCTGTGTGTTCAGGTCCATTGTACCCTGGAGGTGGCAATGCAGGTCGATAGAGTGGTCAAGAAGGCATACAGCATGCTTTCATTCATCGGACAGAGTATTAAGTACAAGAGTTGGCAGGTCATGTTACAGTTGTATAGGAATTTGGTTCGATCGCATTTGGAATACTGCGTACAGTTCTGGTCGCCACATTACCAAGGGATGTGGATGCTTTGGAGAGAGTGCAGAGGAGGTTCACCAGGATGTTGCCTGGTATGGAGGGTGCTAGCTATGAAGAGAGGTTGAGTAGATTAGGATTATTTCCATTAGAAAGAGGGAGGTTGAGGGGAGACCTGATTGAGGTCTACAAAATCATGACAGGTATAGACAGGGTGGATAGCAAGAAGCTTTTCCCCAGAGTGGGGGATTCAATTACTAGGGGTCACGATTTCAAGGTGAGAGGGGAAAAGTTTAAGGGAGATATGCGTGGAAAGTTCTTTATGCAGAGGGTGGTGGGTACCTGGAACGCGTTGCCAGCAGAGGTGGTAGAGGCGAGCACGATAGCGTCATTTAAGATGTATCTAGACAGATACATGAATGGACAGGGAGCAGAGGGATACAGATCCTTGGAAAATAGGTGGCAGGTTTAGATAGAGGATCTGGATTGGTGCAGGCTTGGAGGGCCTCAGGGCCTGTTCCTGTGTTGAAATTTTCCTTGTTCTTTGTTCTTTGTTTGGAGGGATATGGGTCAGGAACAGAGAGGTGGGACTAGCTTAGTTTCGGATTATGTTTGGCTTGGACTGGTTGGACCAAAGGGTCTGTTTCCGTGCTGTATGACTCTATGACTCTATAACAAAGACAGAATGGAGAAATAAAGGAAAAATATCATTCGACATTTGTTACAACTGTTGGGAAAAAGAAACAGATGTTTTTTACTCAGTTTACTGACTGTGACTGACATGCTGGGTCCCCAGCTAAGATTTGAGGTTTCAGGGTTGCTGGTCTTGCCCACCATTAATTACAAGGCAGCCCAGAAGCACATTGAAATAGCAGAGACCGAAAGAACTGGATGACTGCCACTTCCTTGGGAGTTCCATTGGTTACAGTGAAGCTATGATGGAGACCTTTGGAATTCTTATGGAATTATAGAGCTATTACCTCCAGATATTGGAAGCAGCTGAAACGCTTCTGTGAACAGAAAAAAGAGATTAATGCCTCAGCAGTAAGCAGCTTATCAAGTAGATATCACATTGTGAGGCTAAACTAGTATGATCTGCTAAGGATAACATACTCTGAATGAGAATGATGAAGTTTGAGAACAAACTGCATACAATTGGTGTGTATGTTTAATACCAATAACTTGTATTGATACAGTGCATTAATGAAATAAAATGTCCCAAGGTGTTCACAGGGCCATTATACAGTAAAATTTGATCCAGAGCCACAGACGTTGATATTAGGGCAAACAGTCAAAAGCTTGGTCAAAAAGGTAGGCTTTCAGTAGCAGCATAAAATCGGAATGAGATGTAGAGGCAGAGAGGCTTATAAATAAAGTTCCAGAGCTTATCCTCACTAAAGCCTTTTAGTGAGGCTTATGTGATCACACTTAACCTGCTTTATTTTGTTAAACCTGATTGATTAGATCTTCTAAGCTGGAAAACTTGACAGTTCAAGGCAGGTAAGGACAGCATAGGGCAAAAAGTAGGTGTCTTGTAGCACAGCCTCTTAAGCCTGAGAACTGGGAGCTGCCCCCATCCCATTTCCTCACAAGTCCCCACTCAAGTATTAGTGTTGTATTTAGAGCAGAACTCTTCTTCATTAGAGCATCTCCCTACAACTGTTATCCAAAGGGCTGTTACACCCACACCCACCTCCAAGTGGTGATCAGGCTGACACGAGGATCCAAGATTAACCAAATAAAAACCAAAAGAACTGCTGATGCTGTAAATCAGAAACAAAAACAGAAGTTGCTGGAAAAGCTCAGCATGTCTGGCAGCTTGTGAAGTGAAATCAGAGTTAATGTTTCGGTCTGGTGACCCTTCCTCAAAACTGATGGTAGCTAGGAAAATGTTGGTTTATACACAGAAGATAGGGTGGGGGAGGAGTGAGGAGTAAATGATAGGTGAGGATAGAGCCCAAAGAGAGAGAGAAAACAATTGAACAGACAAAGGAATGGATAACGATCTGGCTGGGCGAGTGAGTGGCTGTTAATGGAGATTGTTAGAGGGTAACAATAGGTAGTGTGTAATGGCAGTCTATATGATAACAAGGCCTGGAGTGTGGGGCCAGGGTCTAGGGATGGGAGAGTTCAGGCCCTAAAATTATTGAACTCGATATTGAGTCCAGAGGACTGCAGTGTCTCCAAGTGGAAAATGAGGTGTTGCTTTTCCAGCTTGCGCTGAGCTTCGCTGGAACACTGCAGCAAGCCTGAGACAGAGATGTTGGCCTGGGAACATGGTGGTGTGTTAAAGTGGGAGGAAAATGGTCTTTTTTATGAGCAGGATGTAGATGTTCTGCGAAGCGGTCATCCAGTCTATGCTTTGTGTCCTCAATGTAGAGGAGACCACATTGTGATCAGCAAACGCAGTAGACTAGATTGTACGACGTGCAGGTAAAGTACTGCTTCATTTGGAAGGTGTGTTTGGGCCCTTGGATACTGAGGAGGGACCAAGTAAATGGGCAGGTGTTACACCATCAGCAGTTGCATGGGAGGGTGCCATGGGGCTGTGGGAGGGTGCTCCAAGCGAAGGAAGAGTAGACCTTAGTGTTCCGGAGGAATGGTCCCTGTGGAAGTGGACAAGAGAGGGGAGAGGAATATGTGTCTCGTGATGGCATTTCACTGGAGGTAGCGGAAATGGCGGCTGATGATCTTCTTGATGTGGATGCTGGTGGGATGGCAGGTAAGGACAAGGGGAACCCTATCATTGTTGCAGGAGGGAAGAGAGGGGCTGAGGGCAGAAGTGTGGGAAATGGGTCGGACCCTGTTGAGGGCTCTGTCAACAACAGTGCTGGCAAATCCTGGGTCGAGGAAGAAAGTGGACATTTCGGAGGCTCCCTTGTTGAAATTGGCCTTGTCAGAACATATGCAATGTAGAAAGAGGAACTGGGAGAATAGAATAAAGTCTTTACAGGAAGCAAGGTACAATGAGTCATAGTCCAGGTACCTGTGGGAGTTGGTAGGTTTATTGTGGATATTAGTGGCCAGCCTATCCCCAGAAATGGAAACAGAGATATCGAGGAAGCGAAGGGAGGAGTCAGCAATAGACTAGGTGAAAGTGAGGGCAGGGTGGAAATTGAAAGCAAAATTGACAAACTTTTCCAATTCCAGACAAGAGAGGGAAGCAGCACTGATGGTATCATTGATATATCGGAGACAGAGTTGTGGGTGGGGGTCAGAATAGGACTGGAACAAGAAATGTTCCACGTATCCCACAAAGAGGTATAAATGGGGTCTATCCAGGCATCCGTGGTGACCCCCTCTGACCTGCAGGACATGAGAGGAGTTAAAAGATAAGTTGTTCAGGGTGAGGACAAACTGGGTCAAGTGGAGGAGTGTGGTGGTCAGTTGGATAGGCTCAGACCTTTCCTCCAGGAAGGAGCAGAGAGCCCTGAGACCATCCTGGTGGGGAATGGACGTGTAAAGGGATTGCACGTCCATGGTCAAGAGGAAGCATCTGGAGCTTGCAAACTGGAATTGCAAAACTGGCGTAAAGTGTCAGAGGAATTGCGAATATAAGTGGGCAGGGACTGGACCGGGGAGAAAAGACCGAGTCAAGGTAGGAACAGATGAGTTCTGTGGGGCAGGAGCAGGCTGAAATAATGGATCTGCTTGGGCTGGCCTGTTCGTGAATTTTTGGAAGGATGTAGAAGCGAGCCGTATGGGTCTGGGGGACTGTCAGCTTCGAGGCAGTGGGGGTGACATCACCAAATGAAATGAGGTTCACAACCGTAGTTGATACTGTTGCCTGATGTGGGGTGATAGTCCAGGGAAAGATAGGAGGAGGTATCTGAGAGCTGGTGCTCAGCCTCTGCAATGTAGAGGTCAGTATGGCAGATTACAGTATTACCACTCTTAATAACTGAGCAACAGGTTTGATAACAAAGTTAAGGTTGGGCCTAGTCGCATGGAGAGCAGTCAGTTCAGAGGGAGACAGACTGGTTTGGGTGAGGTGACCAATGTCATGTTGACAATTCTCAAAGAGTAGATCGAGTACAGGTAAAAGGCCAGAGGGAGGGGTCCCGGTGGAGGGAGAGAGTTGGAGCTGGGCAAAGGGGTCTGTGGGATGGGGAGATGATTCTTCTCCAAAGAAATGGCATGGAGGTGAAGATGGCGGAAAAAGAGTTTAATGTCATGTTGTTCCTCAAATTCGTTAAAGTGGGGATGGAGAGGGATAAAGCTGAGACATTTGCTAGTTAAGAACATTCAGGATCGGAGAACAGAAGGTTAGGAGGGATGGTGAATACCCGACAGGAGGTGGAGTTGGGGGATTTTAATCCCCTGCCCCATTCTGATCAGGTCTCCCTTGCCCCAGGGTTGGGAATCAGAGCAGGTCACCTCTAATCAGGCTGAATTTTGAGCTGGGATCACATTTAAAGAAGGCACACACTTTGGAGTCAAAATTCCACAGTATTTGGGAAAACACAGACTTTCTGTTTTCTGACTGAAACGTCAGCAATTCTCTTTACTTGTCTGTGCGATATCCTGGAAGTGTTGAAATAGTGGTGCCCATGGTGTCAACTGCCTACTCTTCAACTGCTTTGTACACTCTGTCTTCATTTTCTTCTTCAGCCAAGACAATGGTGGATATTTTTTTCTGGGGAATCAATGCTGGACGTAAAAATAGATGGCTCATTTATTCAGATATAAAAGTATGATTTATAAACATGTTGCTTTGGGATCTGCATCATCTGTTTTGACACTGTTGTCAGAGATTTTGAATTTTATTTAACCATGCACATTGTATGAAATATGGATAAATAGTGTTTAAAAAAATGCTGTATCTGTCTTTTATGTGCTGTGTAGGAAAATACTATCATCCATCATGTTAGCCCACCTTACACGCAGTTGACATTTTTGTATCATTATAATATTAAAGAAGCTTTACAAAATCTGAGTACTTGGCTGTTTATGATCTTGTTTAAGTGGTTAAAAATAATGCCAGGTTTAGGTTTGCAGCATTAATCCTATTATTGGCACAGGTAAGATGTTATGTATTGGGTTCCAGATTAGATGGTCCAGTTACCGGAATGAAAGCTGGCTACCAAAACCAGTCTCCAAAACTAGCAATCTATGCTTTTCACTTGATCCTTGGGTAATATCGTGACAGAACGTTTCAACATGTGAAATTGATCAGAGCCTGCTGGGGAGAAACATTGCCAGCACAGAAGCAATAATTTGTAGGGCATATAAAGCTTCAAAGAGGTGAGCATAGACTTTGCCTGTCTATGTTACAGAGCACAGTAAATGTGAGCATCAAGTGTGCTAGGTTTCTGGGCTTCCTACAAAATTCCACCTCAAACAGCCCAGAAGGTTCAATGAACTTTATTTTGGCTAGCCTTGTTTCCTGAAGTCAGGTGGGACCTCAATTTGGGCCTTATACAGTGGTAATCTATCCAAAAGGGGTTAGAATCATAGACTCTCTAACAGAGTGGAAACAGGCCATTCGGCTTATCGAGTCCACATTGACCCTCTGAAGAGCATCCCACCCATCTCTGTACCCCATCCTGTAACCCTGTATTCTCCATGGCTAATCCGTCTAGCCTGCACATCCCTGGACACTATGTGCATTTTAGCCTGGCTAATTCACCCAACCTGCACATCTTTGGATTGGTTTACATTGAGTAAGTGGGACTTGAAATGTTGACACTTCTTCTCTCCCAATAAATGCTGCCAGACCCGTTAATTTCTCAAATATTTCATTTTCATTTCAGATTTCCAGCATCTGCAGAATTTTGATTTTATTTGTGTGCTTTTAATCCTGCTTTTCATCCCTCCTTAGAGATGATTTTATGGTGGCAAAATAAGGTGGCTGTATCTGTCACATCTGCTCCCTGATTTTTTAAAAATAATCTGTCCATGGTTTGGAATGGGATCCTAAGTGAACCGCAGTTTCAGGTGGAGATCTCATTGTAGTCTACTTTCATAGTCAGTCCCAAACTGAATGGTAAGACCACTATAGTTAGATGTTGCACCATGATGCAGTCCTGTTCCAATTCTGATTCCTGCTTAATCGCAACTCTAGATAACCCTTCATCATGAAGGGTTTAGGCCCGAAACGTCAAGTTTTCCTGCTCCTATGATGCTGCTTGACCTGCTGTGTTCATCCAGCCCCATGCTTGTTATCTTGGATCCTCCAGCATCTGCAGTACCTTTTATCTCTAATTACAACTCTATCTTTGTTGTCTTATGAGCTAACCAAACTGCCTTTCCTGAGATTAGTGAAGCATTTTCTGAAAACTTTGTGAATGCTTGTGCCTGAAAATCTACCTGAGCAATTTTTTATATCAGGTATTCTATATCTTCAAGGAGTGAAGAGCAAGGAAATATAAACAAAAGCTCCTATGATAACAAGAGCAAACAATCCCTATCTGGTGGTTTCTGGACCATTTTCTAACAAAGTGTTTATATTTCCACAAAGTGTTTATAAACACAAAGTGTTTATATAAGTGTTAAAGGTAGAAATGAGCAAATAATCTCAAACTGTATATGTTTATTATATTACACCAAATCTTCATTATCCATGGTGGATAGGGGCACAGAGTTCCCACACTTAATAGAAAATGCACATACCAATCCTAATTAACGCTTCTATCTACGCGGATTACTGTGCCATCAAACTGGATGATACAATGAGAAAAAATGTGGGATAACAAGGTGTGGAGCTGGATGAACACAGCAGGCCAAGCAGCATCAGAGGAGCAGGAAAGCTGACATTTCCGGCCTAGACCCTTCTTCAGAAATGAGGAGGGGAAGGATGTCCTGAAATAAATAGGGGGAGGGGGAAGGCAGATATAAGATGCAAAGAGGAGAAGATAGGTGGAAAGGAGACAGACAGGTCAAAGAGGCGGGCATGGAGCCAGTGAAGGTGAGTGTAGGTGGGAAGTTAGAGAGGAGATAGGTCAGTCCAGAGAGGACAGACAGGTCAAGAGGGGCGGGATGAGGTTAGTAGGTAGGAGATAGGGGTGGGGCTTGAGGTGGGAGGAGGGGATAGGTGGGAGGAAGGACAGGTTAGGGAGGCGGGGACAAGCTGGGCTGGTTTTGGGATGCGGTAG
>JAHRHZ010000013.1:57479156-57526797 GCA_024137785.1 Ginglymostoma cirratum
CCTGCAGCCCAATGGTATCAATGTGGACTTCACAAGCTTCAAAATCTCCCCTCCCCCTACCGCATCCAAAAACCAGCCCAGCTTGTCCCCGCCTCCCTAAACTGTCCTTCCTCCCACCTATCCTCTTCTCCCACCTCAAGCCCCACCCCCATCTCCTACCTGCTAACCTCATCCCGCCCCCCTTGACCTGTCTGTCCTCTCTGGACTGACCTATCTCCTCTCTAACTTCCCACCTACACTCACCTTCACTGGCTCCATGCCCGCCTCTTTGACCTGTCTGTCTCCTTTCCACCTATCTTCTCCTCTATGCATCTTCTATCAGGCTCACCCTCTCTCCCTATTTATTGCCAATCTCACGGGTGTGTGGATCCACAGATTGTAAATCAGCAAGCAATGAGGTGTGAGTGCAGATCTGTACAGAATCATTGTTAGTCATCTCAGTTATTCTTCTTATAAGAAATCACATGGGTTAGTATTCTATTTTGCATATTTAAGCCTTTAAATACCAAGGGAATGGGTCTTTGTCAGGTTGGAGAGGTGCAACTGGTAGAATGCCAGAAGGATCAGTCATAGGGCCACAATTATTTATTATCTATATTAATGATTTGGAGGAGGAGTAAAGTATAATGTATCCAAATTTACTGATGATATAAAAATGGGTGGGAATGCATGTTGTGATGAACATATGAAGAACCTGCAAAGAGATATAAATTCTTTGAGTGAGTGGGCAAAACTTAGAAAATGGAGTTTGAAATGGATTGATGCACTTCGGTAGGAAGAATCAAAAGGCAGATTGTTATCAAAATGTAGAGAAACTCCAAAAAGATACAACACAGAAGGATCTGGGTCTTCTCGTGCAAGAAATAGAAGCAGTAAGTTATTTAGAAGGTAAATGGTATTTTGACCCTTATAGCTGGGGGGCTGGGGGCGGGGTTGGAAGTTGGGGTTTGGAGTTTCAAAATAAAGAGGTCCTGTTATAGCAGGATGTTGGTGAGGCCACACCTAGAATATTGTGAATCATTTTGGTCCCTGGCTATACTGGCTTTGGAGATATGGGTTGACTGATCAAGAATGGCTAAATAGCTTAAGCCTTTACTCATTAGAACTTACAAGATCTTATTGAAACATACAAAGTCCAAAAGAGGCTTGACATGGTAGATGTTGAGAAGAGGTTTCCACCAGTGGTGGATTCTCAAACTAGGAGGCATAGTTATAGAATAAGGGCATACTGTTTTGAAACTGAAATGCAAAACAATTACTCCTCTCAGAGGATAATGAATACTTGGAATTTTCTACCGCAGAGAGTTAGGGAGGCCAGATCACTGAAGGCATTTTACAAGGAGATAGACTTATCAAATATCAAGAAGTTGAGATCTCTGATGAGCTTGCATGAAAGAGGATTGAAGACCTAGAACAGATTAGCCATGATCCTGTCGAATGACAGGGCAGGTTTGAGGGCTGAATGGCCTATTGCTGCAGTTCCTTATGTTCTTATGTTCTACTCTTGTGTTTGTATGCCTCTCAAACAACAGCTGTTGCTGAAACATAAATTGGACTAAAGACTGACAAATACCTTGGACTTGATAGCATACACGCTAGGGTTTTAAACAGGGAAGCGAAGTATAGAAGGGGTTGGGTGTGTGCCAGTGATAATGGGCTGAGTTTATATGGAGATGGTGACCCCTCCCACCAGCTGGAAAGTAAAGGGCAAGTCCACCTCTGGTGGCCTGGAAAGCCTTGACACAGTTTTATTTAGTTCAGGCAGTGAATTATCAGAGGTTGTGGCTTGCGTTTCCATAAGGGACAATGTTCCAGCTCTAAGAGTTGAATGGCTGGCTGATCTGTAGTGCTCCGAGGAGCAGTGACCATTCCTGGTACAGCATTCAGACCCAGAAGAGGAGCATCACTAGAGGCTGAATAACCAGGTAAATTGGGTGGTTTGCTGTGTTCATCCAGGCAGTTCCAGTGAGCAGGGGCAGAGGGATCAGGAGGCCTGGATGGAAGGGTTTTGTTTGATGCTGGTGGTAGGTATTTTTCAAATGGGCTCAGCCTTTTCCACCGTGGGGGCCCTCTGTGGTGCATTTGGTGTCTGAGAGGATGAATCCCCATGCTGTCCCCACAACCAAATTGCCAGGGTTTACTTGGCAGCCAGGTCACATGAAATGAGCATCCTCCGCTGCTGTTAAAATACCAGCATCGGTGGGAGGTGGTCCTTAAGTGACCACTGATTAAACATTTCATGTCTTGAATCAGCCCTTGGTTGGTAGTCAAACCAACATCTATTCCTCTGCTGGGAAAATACTAGTGCAGGTAAGTGGGTATGAGCACAGCAACTCCTGACTTCCCACTTAATATTCTGCTCCTGCGCCTTGAGTTGGTCGACCTAAAATTCTGGCCTGTGGATGGATTGCTTTTGAATTTGCAGAAATGTCTAGAATCTAGAATAGTCTCCATAGCTTCAGCATCATCCAGCACACCCAGCACCCTGCATCCAGGCACCTTTCTAAGCAAATGTAGGAGGTGTAGCATCTATTGTTTTTGCTTTGTCACCATCTTGCATTCAAAGCACCTAACTTTCCTTCCAGGTAACACAGGAATTTGTGTTGTTCCTTTCAACTTTATATATTTGCAGCTCACTATAGGGTCTCTCATATAGTGGAGAGGAGACTAAGTGCATGTTCGGTGGCCACAAAAACAGGAGTTGCTGGAATAGATTAGCAGGTCTGGCAGCATCTGTAAAGAAAACATCAGAATTAACGTTTCAGGTCCAATTCTGAGGAAGGGCCACCCGACCCAAAACATTAATTCTGATGTTTTCTTTACAGATGCTGCCAGATCTGCTGAGCTTTTCCAGCAACTTCTGTTTTTGCACCTGATTTACAGCATCGGCTGTTCTTTCAGTTTTTATTATGTTCAGTGGCCACTTTGCAGAACACCTCAGCTCAGTCTTTAAGCATGACCCTGAGCTTCTGGATGCATGCCATCTAATCTCCATCTTGCTCTCCTGCTGATATCTCTGCCCAAATACTCCTGAAAGGTTCTGGTGAAGCTCAATGCAATCTTAAGAAACAGTACATTTTGATTAAGCTGTTTACAACCTACTGGACTCAATATTGATCTCAGCAATTTTAAAATATAACCTCTGGCCGCAGTTTTATTTAATTTTTTGGCATTTTGTTTTGTCTTACTTTTGATTGTTGACAGAAACACACCTACTTCAGCACCATTTGTGACTCCTCAGATAACGAAGCTATCCATGTTTGCATGTTGAAAGGTTTGGGCATTATCTAAGCATGAGCTGGTAAGTTGCACTCATACCACATGACTGTCAGGCAATGATCATCTCCAACAAAAGAAAATCTAACCATCTCCCTTTGACAATTCATTACCATCACTGAATCCTCATTATCAATATCCTGAGGAGTTACGACCAACTAAAAATTAAATTGGATGAGCCCCATAAGTACTTTGGCTTGAAAAAGAGGTTAGAGGCTAATAATTCTGAAGTGAGTAATTCACCACTGAGCTCCCCAAAGTCCATCCACCATCCGGAAGGCAGAAGTCAGGAGTGAGATAGAATTTCTTCATTAGCTTGGATAAGTGAAACTCCAATAAGACTCAGTAATGATTAACACTATTTAGGACAAACCGAAGCACTTGATTGGCATCTAATCTACATCCTTCAACATTCACTCATTCCACTACTGATGCCACAGCAGCAGCAATGTGCACCATCTACAAGATGCATTGCAGCAACTCATGAAGGTTCTTCAGACAGTACCTTCCAGAGCTCTGTCCTCTACCGCCTAGAAAGGTAAAGGCAGAAGATACATGCGAACACCACTGTCTGCAAGTTCCTGAATGTGTCACACAATATTATGACTTGAAACTATATCACCATTCCTTCATAGTTAATGAGTCAAAATCCTGGAACCCCCTTCCTAACAGTATTCAGTACACGTGACAGTAATAAATCAAATCAGCTCAGAAAAGCAGCTCACCTTCAATTTCTCCAAGGCAATTAGCCATGGTTAACAAATGTTGACTTAGCAAATGGCACCCATAACCAGTGAATTAATTAAAATAAACAACTGTTCTAGGAATAGCCTTCATTTCTTTGTTTCTTTTTATGTGACATCCTGTTAGGTTGGCTTTGGAGGAGTAAATCCTGTGTTATTTAATCTCTCCTGTCTTCCACGCTATCACAGTCTTTCCTTTTGCCGCATAACCTGCCAAATTCTGACTCAAAACCTACAACATCCCTATCTCTTCCCCAGTTCTGATGAAAGGTCATTGACCAGAAATATTAACTCTGTTTCTTTTCACAGATGTAGTTGTTTACTTCCAGCATTTTCTATTTTTCTTTCAGGTTTTCAGTATCAGCAATACTCTGCTTTTCAATTAATCAGAAGCCTTTTTGGGTAGGCCTGCAGCATCATGTGCCACTCAGGCAGTTGACAAGCCAGTGCTGGATCATTACCTGGAAACAAGGATCCTGGGGAAGGAAGTCATGTCCATCAAAGTAAGTATATGCTTTCCATGATTTATCATGTCTTATTTTCATGAATGTCTTGTAGCTTACCTTTAATCTTAAGTGCTTTACCTTCTGGACCATGTGGTTGCACAACTATCAGCTGTAGACAGCGTTTTTTCAATCTTGGTTCATGCCTGGCTCTGATTTCTAATTTGAAATTATGAGAGGACTATTGCAATAAATATCGATTTGCTAAAAACTAGGTCTGGATCACTCATTTTCGTTGGGTTTTTCTTCTGTTGTAGACTGTTCAACATTATTAATTTCTTTGTGTGGTTAGTAATTTCATTTCTTGTTTTTCTGAGGCTGTGTCCTTCTTCTGCACATTTTCTAAAGGTTGATCACAAATGTGTGACAAACAAAGCTTTCACTTTTAATACTGCGCCTGCGAGGCTTCTTCGCTGCACAGCACTGAGGACTTTTAGTGTCTTTCTCATTTGCTGTAATCCTTTTTCACATGTGTAGTTTCAAGTTTTGTAGTGGACTCTGCTAATTCTCTGTGCCACAGTTGAACTTTTTCTCTTATGTTGTTTCTTGCTTGGTCCAGTGTGCTTGGTCCGGTATGATAGCGGAAAGCCATTCACTGGTCTAACTAGGAAAGGCTCTTGTATTGACCAGAAAGCAGTTCATTGCAATGTTAACAGTATCAGGCTAAAATGGTATGATAGACATTTTCACCGAGACCACAATGAGGGCCTGGACATTAGTTTTCGCTCTTTAGAGATTCTAAACAGCTCTCCTTGCACATCCAAATGGCCTTGTTATCATGGATGGTACTGAAGGCACTCCACAGTTTAGCCCTGTGGACACTTACACCTTTATACACTAATTATCACTCACTGCCTAAAATATTTCTCCTCATCCTCCTGCATTGTTTGCCTTGCATGATTCACTAAAGAGAACAGGTTTTCTTTGTCTACCTTATTCAAACCTGTGATAGTCTTGTACTCTTCTAACAAATCTCCCCTCAATCTCCTTTGATCTACAGATAATGACTCCAGTTTTTCCAACCTAACTTTGTAACTAACCCATCCATCCCTGGAATCATTCTCACAAATTTCTTCTTTACCCTTTCAAGAACCCTCATGTCCTTTCCTAGGTGGAGAGAACAGGATGTGATCTAACCAGGGCTTTATAAACATTCAGCATTTCTGCCTTGCTTTCTCCATATGCTGTTGCACCTTCAAAGATCAATGCACCTCCTCTGTTCCTGCACACTTTTTATGGCTGTGCCATTCAGCTCATATCGTACTTCCGCATCTCTCCTGCTAAAATGCATACTGTAGCTGAGATAGAAGATCAGCCTTTAGGAATTGATTGACGGTACAGGATCAAGGGGCCAAATAGCCTACTTCTGCTTTTATTTCTTATATTCTAACATAAGAACTTGCCCTGTCTAACAATTGACCTCCTGCACATCGACTGCTGACAGAACCCTGTGCACATGAATAAACTGTGCCAATTAAAGCTGCTTCGCTGAATACTGACACTAATTAAAAGAGAACAAGAGTCCCAGTGAGCTCCAATTTTTCTAAATTTACTTTTGAGTGGCTAGTTGGAATCGGTTCATCAAAAAACATGTACTATTCATCGCTGTTATTTTATTGATACTATAAAACCTTTCCATTTCTTAAAATCACTGGCATTACATTGCTGCTGCCTCCCAGGTTTTCTGTTCTGTGGTGCAGTGTGACACTGGGGAGACAACATGGAACAATTTTTATGTAACATGGACATCCAGTTGCATTTGCATCTAGGGTGTTAACACAAGCTGAACAATGCCATGCTCAGACTGAGAAGAATGCCCGAGTACTGTCTTTACTTGTGAATATTTTAATCAAATAGTGCCTGGGACAGGGCAGTCCAACCACAAGCCAGTTCAAAGCATCCTCCTTAAAGTACCTTTGTCTGCTACAAAGCATCAGCAAAGAATGCTACTTGGTTTATGAGATATAACTGAGATATAACAAAAGCAAGGGAAAGAGGTTTACAAAGTTGACATGCTGTTGAGAACAGTACTACCTGTGAAGAAAGTTGAAGACACTTGTAAGGACCATTTTTTAAATTTTTGTTTTTAAAAACAGAGGGCTAAAATGAGAAAGAACTGTTTTAAAGAGCAATGTTTTGTAAAAGTGACAGTAGGTTTTGAAAGCAAGTAACCTGGTACACGAGGCAGCCATTGATTAGTCCATGGACTAATGACAGTTATCGATGATGGAGACCATTTGCTTGTTACCAACTGTGGAGAATGGTTCTTGGGTGGCTGAGCAGTTTGGAGCTGGAAACAAGATATAGAGACAGACAGAGAGAGAGAGAGAGAAAAAAAACGGAAATGTGCAGATCTTCTCCTAGCCTAGAAGCTGCCTCTTCTCTGTTGTCAAAACTCGGTTTAAACTTTAAGAAAACAAGTTACCTTCCCTACAGCAGTTCTACGATCTATGACTTTTGAGCTGATAAGTCAGGGATACTTTACAAGTGAATCAGTCATTCTACGCTTCTTACAAACTAGTGGAAACTTCCAGAGAAAGACAACTGAACACCAAATGCCTGGCCAGCTGAAGCAGGATCATCTCAAAATCAGAACCAGGAAACAACAACTATTAAGCTGATTTCCAGTTTTCTACCTCCACTGATAATCCATTTTCTTTATTTGTTTGTCTGTGTATGTGTGGGGGAGTTTATAAGGGGATTAAAGTTTTGGTTAGTGGTACATATCAATGGTTTATGTCTGTTTACCTGTAGCTATAGCCTAATAACTTGTAATAGCTCCTAATTACTGTCTAGTACAGAAACCTGATTTGTGCTTTCTGTCAAACTTGGTCTGAAAGCCACATAAATTGGATTACTGTGCGTATCTTCGAAAAAAAACTTCAACATTGCATATGAGTGTGGGAATAGTGGGATCTGATTTACACTACATTACCCCAGTAAGATAGTGCTGTAACAGTAGGCATAATAGTACAAAAAAGGTATCTGTGATTTCTTCCAGATTCAATAAGAAACAACAGCTCAGAACAACGGGGAGGCACGGTGGCTCAGTGGCTATCATTGCTGCCTCATGGCACCAAGAACCTGGGCTCAATTCCACCCTTGGGCAACTGGCTGTATGGAGTTTGGACATTCTCCCCATGTCTGCTTGTGTTTCATGCAGGTGCTCCGCTTTCAACTAAAGGAGATTTAGGATTACATGGATAGGGTGGGGGAGTGTGTCTGGCTGGGATGCTCTTCAGAGGATCAGTGTTGTCTGAGTGGGCTGCTTCTGTTCTGTAGGGATTCTATGAACCTATGCAACATGCTTTGGAAGTCATCATCCCAGCAGAGACATCAGGTTGAATCTTCCATTTATTTGGCTAAGTCCAAGTTAAGCTGAGTGTTTTGGAGGGTCTTTGTTGTGGGACCAAGTGAGTTTTCTTATTCTATCTTGCCGAAATAACCTCATTAAGTACCCGTCCGTCCTTGTAGCGTCCATTGAATCCAATTCCCAGACCCACCTTACTTGCCACTCACTGGATATCCTGGAATTCATTGGCATCCCTTGTGCATGTGGATACTCACTGTCAGTCTGGAGTTCCCTGCACATGTTTCTGAGATTTGCCTCAAACACGGTGGACAGGGGAAATCAGTGCCTCAGGGTCCTGGATGTCCTGCTAGACAGAATGGTGCAGACACAGGACTTGCCGTTTCCTAGGACCAACAGTGGATGCTGCAACACCGGACCACTCTGAGTGGCTGACTGACCGTATCCAAGCTCCTGGACTTGGATTTACAGTGGCTGCCCTTGATTTACTGTGCCCGGATCCCTCAACGAAGGCTACCCCCTTGACTTGACCGAGGCCTGCTGACAACAATGACAACTTTCGTCCTTTGTGTCTGCTCTAAATGACAAGGTGAGAGAGAAGTAATATAAGCCTGGTATTTCTGACTGAGGGAGCAAAGCATAAAAAAAGAAAGGCAAGGCAATTCAAGCATGGATGCTGTAAGCATCTTGGTAGTTTCAGAGTGAGTATGCTCTATTACAATGAACAAAGAGCCAGGAAATAGAGCCTGGTCCAGTCATGAGCTGGGTGTGTGCCCCTTGCACCAAGTGTCCTTGCTTCTGATTACAAAGATAAAAGCCCAAAATTCAGTGTTGAAGTGCGGAATGTATTATAGTGGATTGGCGATGTGTCATGACGGTTCTTGGAGGCTGACAGATGTCAGATACATATGCCTGTGGACTTCAGTTGTCACCCAATCGCAAATACATATGCTGTGTGAAGACTCATTTTGTAATACCAGGAAGACTTGAAATATATGCTTTTATTGTGTCTTCCAAGACCTCATGACACCCCAAAATATTTACAGCCAATTATTTCTAATGTTTATTGTAATGCAGTAACATAGAAGCCAATTTACATACAATAATGTCCCGCAAACTACAATGAGATAGAGACCCAGATGAGCTGTTTTTGAGATGCTGGTTGAAATTTAAATATTAGTCCATTTCAAAAAGAACTCCTGCTTTTAGATGTAGAGTGAATGCTTCCCCATAAGAGGCAATCTAGAATGAGAGGTTGTAGTTTTAAGATAAAGGGTAACAGATTTAAAATAGAGGTAAGGAGGAATTACTTTTCTCAAAGGTTTGCATCTGTGGAATTCACTACCCCAGTGTGGGGTGGATGCTAGGGCATTGAATAAATTTAAAGAGGAGATAGGCAGATTTTTAATTAGTTATGGGTTAGAGGGTTATTGGGAACAGGCAGGAACATGGAGTTGAGGCCAAGACAAGATCAGCCATGAGCATATCAAATGGCACAGCAGGCTCAAGGACCTGAATTGTCTACTCCTGCTCCTAGATTTTTTTGTTTTTATATTCTTTTCTTCAGAATATTGCATGTGATCATTTACCTCCATTGAGAGACTACACAGTACCTTGTTTCGTTGTCTGATTCAAATGATGGCAGTATTCCATCTGCATCAGTGATAGTGCAGTACTCTCTCAACTTATGTGCTGAAGTCCCAGGAGTGAAACTTGAGCATATAACCTCCTGCTGTGCCAATGAGAGTGTTAGCATTAACCTGGGGACAACAGTAAAAACAAGTATAAATGGTTCTGGAAATGTTTGCTGTGGTGCTGCTTGTATTTTCAGGCTGAATTGTTTATGTCTCATTCAGATGATAGTTCTGTGTTTACAAAAGGTCGTTGATTCTGACCCTTTAAAAATGAACTGGTATAATACTGTCAATAGCCACTTAATTCTGCACAGACCAATGGGCAGATGATTTCAGGAGCTTTTAAGAGATTTGATAAAAGCTTATGGCTTTCCAGTACGTGTTTATTATTTGCTCATTGCTGTTTACCATTTTCCTGAGCCCTGAGAACTTTATTAACTCTGAAATAGATAAAGAATCTCGAATGTTGTGCAGTGAAGTACATAGTTGGGTAGCCATTTCTATTTAAAACTCTATTGTTTCAGAATTATTTTGTTAATATCATTATCAAGCATTAAAAACTGTAAAACTGGATAGTGCATTTGAAGAAATGGTTGGAAGATATTTCTAAGAATGATTTGCAGTTGTACATGTTTTCCAGCAGATGTTGCAGTCATGAACCTGTAACACAGACATCACTCAAAAAATCTACAACACGTGACCTGCACTTCATTTTATTACTTTTCACTAAATGGATATTAGTTTTCATATGTGATGTACAACACAATACTGCTATGATTGAGAGCTCGGAGTGGGAGCACCAATCTTCTCAAATTAAATTCAGGAACCTTTCCATTTTTGTATCTTAGTAGAAGTACTTAAAGTAATGAAGCTGGCAATATTGACTCTGTGAAACATTCACAATTACACGGCATCTTGGAGTCTGAGAAATGGAGTTATGACTGAAGTGGAGCTGGCCACCTCTAAAACCATCATGCAACGCTAATGGCGAGAAGGAAAATTTCAAGGGCTTTGAGTTTGACTTGTGGAATTCTTTAATGCATTGACAAGGGAATTTTTTTTCTTTATTCATTCATAGGATGAGGGCATTGCTGGTGAGGCCAGCATTTATTGCCCATCCCTAATTGCCCAGAGGGCAGTTAAGATCCACCCACATTGCTGTGGGTCTGGAGTCACATGTAGGCCAGTCCAGATAAGGATAGCAGTTTCCTTCCATGAAGGATATCAGTGAACCAGATAAGTGTTTCCCCAACAGTTGGCAATGGATTCATGGTCATCATTTGACTCTTGTTTGCAGATTTTTATTGAATTCAAATTCTACAATCTTGTAAGGTGGGACAAAAATAACCACCGGTTTATGGATACGCTCTGGACTAAAACCCCCTGAAGGCATAAATTTGTGGAAATTACATTGGATTAAAATTCACTGAACTTTTGGATTCAAGAAACCATGGGCCCCATCCGAACCAGGTAAAGGCTTCCTGGGTAATATGCAAGCCCAGGAGCAGACAACTGGAACAGGAGTTAGTTTGCAAAACTGAAGGAAGACCCCCATTCACGGCCCAGCTTAAAACAATGGAAGCCAGACTGCAGGAAACAAACAACTCCAGACCCTCTGGAGCCTTCAGAGGTACAAAGCCATTCAATTTCTGACCAGTGCTTAGGCACAGAAATACTGAACATTCCACACCATTGTGCTACATGTAAATCTGTTTCATCTTTGGATGTAAGAACATTCATGCTATTATTCAAAACTTAACGAATACCCATCCAAGGGAAATACTGGACATTCCAAACCATTGAAACCATTCACCTTAATTGAAAACCCATTCATACCTATTCCAGTGATCAGGAAGGTCATTCAGCCCCGAAAAGAGGAACAATAACTCGACAACCAAAACGAGATTTGGCAGGAATAAGGGAGCCTGCAGCTGGGTATAAATGGGGATTCTGATCCCAGCAGTATGCACTGTGATACTAGCAACACGCCTTGATTCCAACTAGGTGTGTACTCTGAGGTGGGATCTGTGTGTATCCAGTATGAGCAGCTCCTGCGAGGAGTTTGAGGGTCCGAAGAAGTAGGCCCGGCACGTGAAGGAGTCCTTGAGCCAAAGCTGCGAGGAAGGGAAAGGAGATCAGTCAGACTTACCGATTGAGAGAAAAGTTCCTGCAGATGCCTCCAAGTCAAAGACTCTGTGAACCCTCCACTCAGACAGCAATGCTCACAACCACTGAACACCACTAACTAACCACGAACCTCCACTCAATATCTGGAGGCGAATGACGGCATCCAGAGACACAAGACACTGACCGGGGCAGCACCAGCAACATCCACCCACCATCCAAGACAACACCCACTTGCAAAGGACCACCAAGAAAAAAGAAACCCAAAGTACTCACCTGTCAGGTCCAATGCACCTAACCACATCAGTGGACACCACTAGGCCGACATTAGCAGCACTTGTGGCCCTCCATGGAGACCCAGCTACGGCGAGAGACTATGGACAAGAGCAAGTTGAAATCATGATCCACTCCAGGGGTGGGCCTAAGGTCATCAAGACCCTCTAACCCAGCTTGGCTAGTCTAAGTTAGGGGAAGGTGGGATTTGGGAGCAAACAGTGTAGGGCATCCCTAAGGAAGGGAAGTTGGGTAGGACTTCAGGTTAACAGGAACTATATCTCTCTCTCTCTCTCTGTCCGTCAGCCATCAGGTAATAACCTCTCACGTCTTGGCTGCAGGGCTTCACTGGGGATTAAGTTAACGGTGAGACAGGTCTCAGTTAGTAATAGTTGGGTTTGATATTCACTTTCCAGCTTTCCGGTAAATATGTGGTCAATTTGCTTGTTTGCCAGTAAAATCAGAGCTGTTTTTGCCTCTGAAACATCTGTCTCCTGTGTTTCCACCACACCACAT
This sequence comes from Ginglymostoma cirratum, assembly GCA_024137785.1. Taxonomy (NCBI): domain Eukaryota; kingdom Metazoa; phylum Chordata; class Chondrichthyes; order Orectolobiformes; family Ginglymostomatidae; genus Ginglymostoma; species Ginglymostoma cirratum. The sequence goes on from JAHRHZ010000013.1 coordinate 57,491,536, forward strand.
AAGACTAGTGTCAGAACCAGGGAGCCGGAGAACAATAAACCAAGCAACACTCCCTACAATCTGCCAAAGCGTGATTTAAACCTGGGTCCCCAGAGCATTACCTGGGCTCTGCATTAATAGTCCAGCGATAGTACTTGGTCTGATAATTGTCGAAGTGACATTTATACCACAGTGGTTGCAGGCAATGACCATCTCCAACAAGAGATGATCGAACTATTACACAACAGGTCTGGCAGCATGATTGAAGAAAAATCAGAGTCCAGTGACCCTTTCTCAGAGGAAGAGTCATCGGACCCGAAACGTTAACTCTGATTTTTCTTCACAGATGCTGCCAGACCTGCTGAGCTTTTCCAGCAACTTCTGTTTTTGTTTGTGATTTACAGCATCCGCAGTTCTTTTGATTTTTATTTAACTATCACTACTTGGTACCGTTTCTAGAACCCACAGTCAACAGCCCCTGGTTTACCATTGAACAGAAAATGAACTCAACAAGCCAAATAAATAGAGACTGCAAGAGCAGGTCATAGCCTAGGAATTCTGTGGTGAGTAATTCACCTCCTATCTCTCAATGAGAGATGCCTGTCTATCATCTACAAGTCAGAGTGTAATAGAATACTCCCTGCTTGTATGGATAAGTGCAGGTCCAGCAATACTCAAAAAAACATTCATCATCCAGGACAAAGCATCCCATTTGACTGAAATCCTGTACATTACCTTTAATATTCACTCCTTCCACAATCGACAAACTGGCTGTCACGTCAGAACCCAACTTGAAGGGTCATAAGACCTAAATATGGTCAAATTCAGCATTATTTTTAGCCAAGAAATAACTTTCAACCTTAAGCAAGTAAAAGTACTGTAGATCAGGATTTAATTTTAATATTCATGACTTTTCTCCACAAATGCAAATCCATTACTACACTTTCAAATTGATTCCTTTTGTCTTTCTCTCAGTTCCTTTTCCTCCTGGTGCTTATTCTCCAATTTTCTGAGCCTTCATTCATTACACCTGCACCTGTCAATCTAATTCAGCTTCAGTTACTTCCGACTTGCACCTGTACATAATTTCTTTCTGAAGGATAACTGTCAAACCTCTTGCGGAAACTGTCATTTTCTGATATCCATTACAAAACAACCTCAAGCAATTGTCTAAACCATTTCAAGAAACAATCCAGATCACACCTGTCAATAACACAGACTTTGCAAATATTGCATGGGATCTCATAGCTGCCATTATATTGGGTAGCTAATTCCTCCAGATTAGTTTTACACTTGTAACTGGAGGTTGTATTGTTATGAAATAAATTCCTGAAGACAAAAGCACTTCATTTCCACTCAGAAATATGTATTTTAAAAGAAAAGTGTTTACTGATTATCCTGAACATCAAAGTTAGGCCTTTCTACAACTGAAATACATGGAATTTATAACTACATATTGATTGATAGATTGAATTATCAGTGATGTCAGTTCACATAGACCTGGGATCTGTGTGAAGTTAGTTCTCGTGAAGCCCTCAAATGAAAGCAAAATACTATAGATACTGGAAATCTGAAATAAATTTGAATGTACTGGAGAAACTCAGCAGGTCTGGCAGTATTTGTGGAGAGAGAAAGAGTTAGTATTTCAAGTCCCGTGCAATTCTTCTTTGGAACTGGTTGTGAAGCCGTGTTCAATCATACATCTCTACCATGTGTAAATAGTTAATAAACATTCATCTTCCTTACACTAATATGGTATTCAGTCCCCACCTACCCCAAGCTTTCTCTAGTCAATTTTTTTTGTACAGTAACAAATCTGGCAAAGACCCTGCAATAACTACAATAGCATATCTGTCTCTTATGATTTCTAATTTTAAAGATCCATGGTCACAATTTGCTATAGAGATCTATATAGATTGATAAGGAAATAATCTATAAATTCCCACAGATGCTGAATCATTCAGATAAATCTTGCCCTTTCGACAAATGTATTTGTTCTTAGATTGAAGTTGTTGTTAAAAGCTTATAGAACATCTTCAATGATATCTGTGCCTTTATAAAAAACAAAATTGGTGATTTCTTACATCACCAAATACAGGCTTTATTGAATACAATAGAGTATTTATTTACTCAGGTTGTAATTTAGTATTTAAGTTTGAAGCATTTCTGTATCTTAAGAACCGTTTTCTCCAAGATGTCCATTCCTGGGTTCTACTTAGGCCATCTTTGATCTTAAGTCATGCAAAGTGTTTCTCCTGCCATCTCAGTGCTGCTGCCCCTTGAAAATATTTATTTCAGCAAGTGGCAATGCTGCTTGTATCCTTTTCTTAAAGCTTATAAACTGCAACAGAGCACACTGTTTTCCATCTTTTAAAGCTTAGAATTCTTTTACATAATAAGCCACATTGTCTAGTACTTTATGGAGTTTTCTTGTGTTTTTGTCATCAAAATGAAGGTTTCACACCTTCTGCAGCCAAAATGGAGTTACCAGTTTTCTCATGGGACAAGGTAGGCCATTTTTTGCCTTTTATGATCTAATTCAGAAAGCATGTCTTTTTCCATAATTTCCCTAAATAAGCTGGGAGAAACAAATCTAGAAATTGTTGGAAGAAAAATAGTAAGCAAAATTGGTAACCAGCAGAAATGAGGTCTAGCATCAAGTAGAGTCAAAATATGTGCAGTGACTATGGCTGGGAACTGAATGATGAAGGGTATTTGACATTCGGAAAGGATAGGAGAAAAGGAAATGGTGGTGGAGTAGCGCTGTTAATAAAGGAGTCGAGATTAGCATATTTTAGACACAGCAATTTGAGCCTCACCTGATGAAGGAGCAGCACTTTGAAAGTTTGCAATTTCAAATAAACATGTTGAACTATAACCTGATGCTGTGTGACTTCTGACTTTGCCCACCCCAGTCCAACATCAGCAGCTACACATCATAAACAAAAGGAATTATGAAAGCAAAAGGGGCAAATTAACAGTGAAAGATTGGGAAACTACATTAAAATATATAGTCATGAAACTCAGCAGGTCTGGCAGCATCTTTAGGGAGAAAGCTCAGTTAATGTTTCGAGTCCAGTGACTCTTCTTCAGAACTGATAGCTGCTAGGAAAAAGTGGTATTTGTGCTGAAGGTGAGGTTGACGGGGTACACTAATAGGTGAGCAGATAGGTGGAGATAGAATCCAGACAGAAATATGAAAAGGGTAGACAGATGAGGGGATTTTTCCTGTTCCTGCGCCATGGAACTTATTTCTTCCTACTGAAGATCAATTTTTTCTGCCCTCATCCATTCCCACCCCACTTACATCCATAATTCTTCTGATGCTTTAGACTGGTTACAAAATTTCCAGTTCACAGGCACCAACGGACTCCCCTTCACAATGGATGTGCAATTCCTCTAAACATTCGCCCTCATCAGGATGGTCTTATGGTTCTGTTCTTATTCCTAGAAAGAAGGCCTGAACTGTTCCATTCACTACCCCATCCTCCGTCTGACTGAGCTCATCCTCAGTTTGAGCAACTTCACCTCTAACGCCTCTCATTTTCTTCAGATCAAAGGTGTGACTATGGGACCCACATGGGCCACAGTTATACCTGTCTCTTTTGTGGGATATGTGGAACATTCCTTGTTCCTATCCTACTCTGGTCCCTCCCCACAACTCTTTCTCCAGTACATCAATGACATTATCGATGCTGTTTCCTTCTCTCTCTGAAATTGGAAAAGTTTATCTCTTTCACTTCCAATTTTCACCCTGCTCTCACCTTCACCATGGTCTGTCTCCAACTCCTCCCTTCATTTCCTTGACATCTCTGTTTCCATTTCAGTTAATAGGCTGACCACCAATATCCACTACAAGCCCACTGACTCTTATTATTACCTTGACTCTACATCCTCACACCCTGCTTCATGTAAAGTCTCTGTCCCATTCTCCATTTCTGTTGTATGTGTTCTGACAATGCCACCTTCTGCAGGGGGAGCCTCAGAAATGACTGGCTTCTTTCTCAACCGAAGATTGCCTGTTACCATGGTTAACAGTGCTGTTTGCCATGTCTGACCCTTCTCCCACACTTCTACATTTACCCCTTCCCTTCCCTCCCACAACGAGAGATCGCCCTGGTCTTCACTTACCACCCCACCAGCCTCAGCATCTAAAGGTTCATTAGGTGCCATTGTCATCTCCTGTGGGATGCCTCAACCAGACTTCCCCTCCATTGTCAGCATTCCACAGGGACCTCCGGAACACTGTGGTCCACTCATCTCCCTTTCCTAACATCTCCCCACACCTCAACAGTCCCTTCCCATGCAATTGCAGAAGGTGTAACATCTAGCTGTCTTACTTCCTCCCTCCTCACTATCCAAGGCCCCGGACACACCTTCCAGATGATGGAGTGATTTACCTGTACTTCACTCAGTCTAGGCTACTGTATTCGCTACCCGCAATATGGTCTTTTCTACATTGGGGAACTGAAACACAGATGGGTGATCACTTTGTATAACACCAACATTCTATCTATAAAAGTAACCCAAGCTTCCAGTTGCCTGCCACACCATTGTGTCCCCTGGCCAACATTTCTGTCACAGTCCTGTTGCAGTGTCCTAGCAAGCTTCAGTGCAAGCTCGAAGAACAATGTCTCATTTTCTGCTTGGGGACCCTGCAGCCTCCAGGACTCAACATTGAGTTCAATAACTTTAGAGCCTCATTCCATCTCCATGTTTTTTACCTACCCTACACCCAGTCCTGTTGTGACATGGGTTGATTTTAGCACAGCCAACCCATTCTCACCCTCTCTAGCGCTATTATCGCTTGAAATGGACTGCTTTCATCACAGAATATTCATTCTCTCCTACTCTCAGCTCTGTTTATCATTTGTTCGGCTTCTCTTCTGTCCTGGCCTATTATCAATAATCCCCTTGTCCATATACCCCTTTCACATCCCTCTCTCTCCACCTATCCGCTCATCTCTCCCTCCAGCACCTCAACCTCATCTTCAGCATAAATACAGCTATTCCCTTGGTATGATCAGTTCTTATGAAGATTTGCTGGAATCAAAACATTAACTTAATTTTCTCCCTAAAGATCCTGCCGGACCTGTTTCACCAACAGTTGTTCTGTTTTTGTTTCAGATCTTCAGCATCTGCAGTTCTTTGATTTATTAAAATAAATCGTGGTGGACACGCTATGGCTAGCATTTACAATCTGTTATATAGTAAATATAATTCCTTTGAAGCATAAAAACCCAACAGGAGAAGTGATCAAACAATGGTTAACACGAGAAATTAAATATTGTATTAGATCCACATTACCAAGTTGTGGATGGATTAAAAAAATGGAAAGAAAGAATCAGGCTTTAAAATTATTGAACTCAGTGTTGAGTCCTAGGGGCTGCAAGGCCTCCAAGTGAGAAATGAGACAAGCTTGAAGAACAAAGTGAGAAATGAGACGTTGTTCTTCAAGCTTGCAGTGGGGCTCACTGGAAGACTGCAGCAGGCTTGTGACAGAAATGTTGGTGTGGGAACATGGTGGTGTGTTGAAGTGACAGGCAACTGGAAGCTCAGGGTCATTTTTGAAGACAGAATGTAAGTGGTCTGAAAAGCAATCACCCAGTCTACATTTCATCTCCACGATGTAGAGTTACAAAGTTACCAAAAAAGAAGCAAGACTGATGATTGATAACATTTTAGAATTCAGCAGTGGTGGATTGAGAATCAGATGAAGAGAAGGAAAATAGAAAAGAAAGTAAACTATGAAACACAGAAGAACATCCATAATGGTAAAAACGTCCAGTTATAAAAAGGGGCATGACCGAGGACAGGTTTGGGCATTGGACATGGGCTCAGGATAGTTTATAATAGAGAATAAGGAAACAGAAGAAAAACTAAACAAAATACTTTATGTCTGTTTTCACAAAGAAACAGAACAAAATCACTCCCTCGAAATACTAGAAAATTAAGGGAACAGTGGGAATGAGGAACTGAAGGAAATTTATAGTCATAAAAAACTAGTACTGAAGAAATTAACGAGACTGAGAGTTGGTCAAGCCCCTCAATCTGATAATCTATATCAGAGAGTGTTGGAAGAAGATTGTGGAGGAATAAGTCATTATCTAAAATTCTCTAGATCCTGAAACAATTCCTGTAGGTTGAAATGTTGGAAAAGTCACTAAAACAACCTTTGACCATTAGCATCTGTTTCCTGTTTCCTGTTTCCAAGTCAATTGTAGATTCAATTTGCCAAATACTCTGGATCAAATTTTTTTGCCCAGTCTCCGTCAAAAGCATTACCAAAGTCCATGTGGCCCATATCAATTGCATTACCCTCATCAACTGGAACCTTGTAAGTGCAAATAGCTTGGATGGTGCAGATTTTGCCAGGTGTGTCCAGGAAGGATTTCTGACTCAATATGTAACTAGGCCGACTAGAGGGGAGGCCATATTGGATTTGGTGCTTAGCAGCGAACCAGGCCAGGCGTCAGATAGCTCAGTGGGAAAGCATTTCGCCGATAGTGGTCACAACTCCCTGACGTTTACTATAATCATGGAGAGGGATTGGAGCAGATGGTATGAGAAAGTATTTAATTGGGGGAGGGGGAATTACAATGCTATTAGGCAGGAACTGTGGAGCATAATTTTGGAACAGATGTTCTCAGGAAATGCACAACAGAAATCATAGAATCCCTACAGTGTAGAAACAGACCATTCAGCCCAACAAGTCTACACTGCCCCTCTGAAGAGCATCCCACCCACACCCATTCCCCTACCTCTACCTCTATCCCTAGATTTCCCCATGTCTAATCCACCTAACCTAAATATCCCTGGGCACAATGGACAATTTAGCATGTCCAATCCATCTAACCTGCACATCTTTGGAGCGTGGGAGGAAACCCACGCAGACATGGGGAGAATGTGCAAACTCCACCAGACAGTTGCCTGAGGCTGGAATCAAACCTAGGTCCCTAGTGTTGTGAGGCAGCAGTGCTAAACGCTGAGCCACCGTGCTGCCCCAAATGTAGAGGTTATTTAGGGAGCACTTGTTATTAGTGCTGGATAGGTTTGTCCCACTGAGGCAAGGAAGGGATGGTAAGGTGAAGGAACATTGGATGACAAGACATGTGGAACATCTAGTCAAGAGGAGAAGGAAGCTTACTTAAGGTTGAGGAAGCAAGGATTGGACAGGGCTCTAGAGGGTTACAAGATAGCCAGGAAGGAACTGAAGAATGGACTTAGGAAAGCTGGAAAGGGGCATGAAAAAGCCTTGGTGGGTAGGATTAAGGAAAACCCCAAGGCGTTCTGTATTTATATGAGGAACAAGAGGATGGCCAGAGTAAGTGTATGGCTGATCAGGGATAGTGGAGGGAACTTGTGCCTGGAGTTGGAGGAGGTAGGGGAGGTCCTTAATGAATACTTTGTTTCAGTATTCACCAGTGAGAGGGACCTTGCAGTTTGTGAGGAGAGTGTGAAACAGGCTGATATGCTCAAACGCGTTGATGTTAGGAAGGAGGATATGCTAGAAATTTTGAAAAACATTACGATAGATATGTCAGAGATAGTAAGAACTGCCAATGCTGGAGTCAGAGGTAACACAGTATAGAGTAGGAGGAGCACAGTGGGCCTGGCAGCATCAGAGGACCAGTAAAGTTGATGTTTCGGGTCAGGACCCTTCTTCAGAAATGGGGGGTGGGGAAAGGAGCTCTGAAATAAATAGAGAGAGGAGGGATGGGGCTGGGGATGTTAGACGGGATAATGATAGGTGAGTTCAGGTAGGCAGTGGTGGGGATTGGTCAGTCAGGTGGGAGGAGCAGGTTGGTGGGAGAGAAGATAGACAGGTTGTGTCAGATCAAGGAGGTGGAATGAGATGGAGGGTTGGTCATGGGATGATGCCAGGGGTGGGGAGATTTTGAAACTGGTTAAGTCCACGTTGAAACCGTTGGTTTGCTCCCAAGGCTCAATATGAGGTGCTGCTCTGCCAGTTTGCGGGTCATTGTGACACTGGAGGAAGCGTAGGATGGACATGTCGGAGTGGGAGGGGAAATTGAAATGGTTCACGACTGGAAGGTGTTGTCGTTTGTTGCGAACAGAGTGCAGGTGTTCGACAAAGCGGTCTCTGAGCCTCCGCTTGGCCACCTCTACATCGGCTTTTCTCATTGGAGCGAAGAAGGATGAGACGTGACTTGATAGAGGTGTACAAGACGATGAGAGGCATAGATAGAGTGGATAGTCAGAGACTTTTTCCCAGAGCGGAAATGACTATCATGAGAGGGCATAATTTTAAGGTGATTGGAGGAAGGTATGGGATGATGTCAGAGGTAGGTTCTTTACACAGAGAGTGGTGGGTGCATGGAATGCACTGCCAGCAGTGGTAGTAGAGTCAGATACATTAGGGACATCTAAGTGATTCTTGGATAGGGACATGGATGATAGTGAAATGAAGGGTAGGCAGGTTAGTTTGATCTTAGAGTGGGATATTAGTTCGGCACAACAGCGTGGGCTGAAGAGCCTGTACTGTGCTGTACTGTTCTATGTTCTCTGTACACATCTTGTCACCTCCTCAAAATTTTCAATCATGTTTGTTAGACAAGATCTCCCTCTGACAGTGCCATGCTGACGATTCTTGATTCATTCTTGCCTCTCCAGAAGACGATTAATTCTGTCACTGAAAATTTTTCTCCAATAGTTTCCCTCCCACTGATGCTGGACATATGGGCCTGTATTTTCCAAGTTTATCCTTCCCAACCTTCTTGCACAATGAATTAGCTGCTTTCAAGTCCTCTGGCACTTCTCCTGTGGCTAGAAAGAATTTAAAAAATAATGACGGGGTATACATTGAATATAGGAGTTAGGACGTTGTGTTGCTGTTGTACAGGATGTTGGTGAGGTGCTATTTGGAGTGTAGTTCTGGTTGCCCCGCTATAGGAAGGATATTATTAAATTGGAGAGGGTGCAGAAAAGCTTCACAAGGATGTTGCCGGGACTGGAGGATTTGAGTTCTAAGGAGGCGCTGGATAGATTGGGACTTTTTTCACTGGAGCATAGGAGGTTGAGAGGTGACCTTCAAAGGTTTACAAAATCATGAGGCACATAAATAAGGTGAATAGCAAAGGTATTTTTCCTAGGATAGGGGATTTCAAAACTATAGGTTAAATTTTTACTGAGAGGAGGAAGATTTAAAAGGGACCTGGGGCACAACTTTTCACACAGGGGCTTGACCAGTCTTGTTAATTTCTCCAGCACTACATTTTTACGGATACAAGTTTCCTTCAGTTCCTCATTCTTACTGGTGGTCTGTATGTGGAATGAACTGCCTGGGGAAGCGGTAGATGCAGGTACAATTACATCATGTAAGAGACATTTGGGCAGGTACATGAATAGGAATAGTTTAGAGGGGCAAACACAAGCAAATGGGACTAGTTTAGTTTGGGAAACTTGGTCAGAATGGACGAGTTGGGCCAAAGGGTCTGTTGCCATGCTGTATGACTCTATGATGCTATGAATCTCCCTGGCCGCCCACAGCAGCCTTGGATATATCTTATCTAGGCCTTGGGTTTTTTCTACGTTTAAGCCAACTAAAACCACTTAAATCTTCTTCCTCTTGATACTAATTTGTTCAAGTGTACAGCAGTGTACCTGTCTGATGTTTGTACCCACATGTCCTTCCCTTTATTGAATAATTAGAAGTACTCATTTCCAACCTCATCCAGATCTTTTGGCTTCAGATTGCAACTTTTATCTCTTATCGGTCTTATTCTTTCACTTGTTATGCTCTTGCCTCTGATATACCTATAAAACACCTTTGGATTTTCTTTCATTTTACCCACAATGGCTTCTTTAATGCCCTCTCTTGGCTTTCCTAATTTCTTTATAAGTATTCCCCTGCACTTTCTACACTTGCCTGGGTCTTCTGCTGTTTTGTGTTCTCAATATCTGCCGTAAAATTCTATTTATTTTTACCTTATTCAATCCTGGACAGCCCCAGATACTCAGAATTCTCTGGACTTGTTGGTGCATTGTTCATCTGTTTGTTTTGCACTCTCACTATTTACTTTTTGAATCACTCCCACTGCTGTAATGTAGGTTTTCCTACAAGCAGGTACTCCCAATCCAGACTGGCTAGATTCTATTTTATCTTATTAAAATTGGCCTTCTTCAAAATTCATAAAGTTTACTTTTAATCTATCTTAGTCTTTTTCCATAATTACCTTAAATCTTCCTGAATTATAATCACTATCACTGAAATGTTCCCTCACTGATATTTATGATTCGATTTGATTTACTATTATCACATGTACCTAATAACAGCGAAAGGTTTTGTTTTGCGTGAAGTACAGGCAAATTATACCACACAAAGTACATAATGGTGATAGAACAGAGTGAGAAATACAAAGTTACAGCTGCGGGGAAGGTGCACAAAAGAGTGAGATCAACAATTAAATTTGAAATTCGAGGGGTCCATTCAGAAGTCTAATAACACTGGGCAAGAAGCTGTTCATGAATCTGTTGGTACATTGTGTTTGAGATTTTGTACCTTCTTCCCTGGGCACAGCAGTTCCCATAGTAAGCCGTGAAATATCTGGATAGAATGCTCTCTATGGGGCATCCATAAAAATTGGTAAGAGTCTTTATGGACATGCTGAATTTCCTTAGCCCCCTGAGGAAGAAGAGGTGTTGTTGTGCTTTCTTGACTGTCACACCAACGGAGGTGGACCAGGACGAATTGTTGGTGATTGTTACTCCTACGAACTTGATTCTCTCAATCATCTCCACCTCAGCTCCATTGATGTCACCACAGGTGTGCCCTCCACCTTGCTTCCTGAGGCCAATGACCAACTCTTTCATTTTGCTAATGTTGAGGCAGAGATCTTTATGTCATGCCACCAAGAACTTTGTCTCCTTCCTGTATTCTGCTGCGTCATTGTTTGAGGTCTGGCCTACAATGATAGCGTCATCAGCAAACCTGTAGATGGAGTTAGGACATAATTTGGCCACACAGTTCTTAGTGCAGGGAGTACAGTAAGGGGCTGAGAACACAGCCTTGTGGGGAGCCGGTACTGAGAATTGTTCTAGAAGAGATGTTGTTGCCTATTCTCACTGATTGTGATCTGTTGGTCAGGCAGTTGAGGATCCAATTAAAGAGGGCAGAGCAGAGACCTAGGTCTCAGCTTTTGGACATTAATTTGGTTGGAATTGCAGTGTTGAAGGACGAGCTGTCGTCAATAAGTAGGAGCCTGATATAGGCTCCTACTTGCATTCACCTGGTTTTGTTCCCTAAAATTATCTCCAAAACCACCTCCTGTCTTGTAGCACTTCCTACTTGATAGTTTACAAAACCCTTCTGGAAGCATTTTAAAAATTCCACCCTCTCTAAGTCTGTCACACTTGTCTATACCAGTTAATGTTGGGGAAGTTGAAATTCCCTACTTTATTACCATATCAGTTTTATACTTAGTCATAGGGTCATGGAGTCATACAGCCCAGAAACAGGCCCACAAAAAGTAGTTGCTGGAAAAGCTCAGCAGGTCTGGCAGCATCTGTGAAGAAAAAATCAGAGTTAATGTTCTGGGTCCAGTGACCCTTCCTCAGGACTGATGGTAGCAGAAAATGAGGTGTTGTTCTTCCAACGTGCTCTGAGCTTCACTGAAATACCATGGCAAACCTGAGACAGAAATGTTGGCCAGGGAACAGGATGGTGTGTTAAAGTGGCAGGAAACTGGAAGCTCAGGGTCTTTTGGCCCTTAGGCCTACCATGCCTATGCCAACTAACTAACACCAAACCATACTAATCCCATTTAATGACACTTGGTCCATAGTCTTCTATACCCAGGCATTTTAAGTGCTCATCTCTGAGGTCTGCCTATATACCTATTCTTCAATCTCTCTTGATTGTTTGACTTGGGGGTCTATAGCATGTCCCCAGCAAAGAGATTGCCCCCTTTTGTTTTCAGGTTCTTCCCCATGCCTCATTTGAGGAACCTTCTAAGATATCATCCCACTTTATTGCAGTAATTGACTCCTTGATCAATATTATGATAATACCTCCTCTTTTACTTCCAAATCACCCTACCCTCCGTCTTATCAGAAGATTCTATATGCTGGAATATTGAACTGCCACTTATCATTCCCTCTACTGTTTCTTTGTGACAGCAATCATATCATATTCAAGTGTCAAAATCAACATTCAACTCATCTGCCTTCCCTGAAAATCTCCTTGCATCAAAACAAATGCCATTCAGCCTGCCATGCTCCTCTTTGCCTTACCTTGACTACATATGTTCTGCCTTCCAGACTGACTTGCTTTCTCCTCTATACTTGCCTGTGCATTCACCCCCCTAATGTACCTCCACTCCATATCCCATTATTCTGGGAGTTAATTTAAGTCCCCACTAACAGCATTCACAAACTACTCCTGTTCAGGTGCAACCCATTGGATACATACAGGTCCCATCTTCCCCAGAAACAGACCAAGAGATTCAGGATTCTGAAGACCTCACTCCTGTACCAACTTTCAGCCCTGTATTTCATCTGTGCTACCTGCCTATTCCTGTACTCACTAGCTCATAGCACCAGGAGTAACCCAGAGAGTATAACCTTCGAGTTCCTACTTGAAGGAACTGTTACTGAGCTCCCTAAACTCTTGTTGCAGAACTTCACCTCTCTTTCTCCTCACATTTTTGGTACTTATGTGAACCATGATCTGCTTGTTTGCCCTCCCCCTTCAGAAGAGCTTCCAGTAGGATTGCAGTGGAGTAGGGCTTCCGAGCCGATGGCTCATCTGTTCTCTCCACTTTTCATTTCTTTTGGTTCTCTCTTCTCTTTTTTTTCTCTTTTATTTTAATTATCTCTTGTTGAAGAGCTCAATTACAGTGACAACATTGGTGGTAGTGAGTGAGCCCAGCGGTGACTTGAGTGGTGGGCCCAGCGTGGACTCGTGGCAACGGCGTCAGAGGTGCTTTTGGATTCTCGGCAGCTTCTGCACCGGTGAGCAGTCCTAGCACGGACTCATGGCTGTTGCGGCAGAGAGGCATTTGGGTTCCTGGTGGTGTCTGTGTCCAGCACAGATTTATGGAGGCAGAGGCGAGTTTGGACCTGTTAGGAGTACAAGACCCAACAGCATTAGAGGCATTGCATTGGCGAGGTCCATTGAAGACTCACAGTTGGTGGAGGCGAGATGGCGCCGAAAAGTGCTAACTTTTGTTCCAGCAGTGGTGGCACAGCAAAGGGGACTCACGCCTGGGCCACCAGGCCCATGTCTCTTGGAATAAAATACACATGACAATAAATAAATCAAATAAATCAAATCAAAACAAATCAAGAATGCACTGCAGCCATCCAAGGATATCCTTGACCTTTGCACTAAGGTGGCACCACCATCCTGGAGTCACGTAAGCCACCACAGATACATCTATCAGTATCACTCACTATTGAGTCTCCTGCCAGTATTCCTGTTCCTCGCTTTCTCTTTCCACTTTGTTCACCTGTGCTCTGGCTGGATTCCCCAAAGAACCAGCATGCTCACCATTTTCCAACACCTGTCTCCCTCCCTTCTTTATTCATCGGTGAGATGTGGGCATTGCAGGCTGGCCAGCATTTATTGCCTGTCCCTAGTTGCCCTTGAGAACGTGGTGGTGAGCTTCCTTCTTGAACTGCTGCATTCCACTTGCTGTGAGTTCATCCAGGGACGGAATTCCAGCATTTTGACCTAGGCACACCGAAGGAATGGTGATATTTTCTAAATCAGGATGGTGAGTGTATTGGAGAGGAACTTGAAGTTGATGGTGGTCCCATGTATCTGCTGTCCTTGTCCTTTTAGAATGGAACGATTGTGGGTTTGGAAAGTGCTGTCCAAGGATCTTTGGTAAATTTCAGCAGTGCACCTTGTAGATAGTTGCTGCTGAGCATTGGTGGTAGAGAGAGTGGGTGTTTGTGAATGTGGATCAAGTGGGCTGCTTTGTCCTGAAGATGGACACTTCCTGCCCCATGTCAGTCTCTGGATGGTAGTAAAACCTGCACTGATTACATGGAAAGCAGCAAGAGGTAAAGCAGGAATGCAGGCAAGGCCTATTAGTTAGTTGACACCTGTTATTGTTGCACCCACTCCAGTTCAGTGGCAGTTCAGATGTTAAGTGGAGGCTGCAGGTATTTTCCACATCTTTGAAAAATCATCTAGTAAGCCCTAACAGCTTTGCCAGCTTCCTCTCTGAGGAAGGGGTTGGTGGGGATGCTCTCTCCCTATCGGACATTCCCTACCTGTGTGAAGAACCTGGTATCAGTCAAGGGTGAGTATCTGCAAATCATCCTTTGGCCCTTGTCTTCCACCCCTCAGGTGGGTAGTGTTGCAAGCAGCCACCACTCTTGCCAGTGCTGGAGACGTCATCGTTCAGCAGCCCTTGGCAGTTGAGACATCGCAGGGCTGGTGCAAAAGCAGTTACTTTTGATTTCATTTTATCGGGCTGCTCCAGTGAACCAACTGGGGTTCACGTCTGGTTCTTTGACTGTTTCCCAAAATGCCCCTTGGTCCAAAAGAATCCTGGTGAAAGTGTTTGTTTAATGGTTCTGTTGTTTCCTCATCCCCCTTATAATTTCTCCTGTGTCTGCCTCTAAGGCCCCCTTTTCTAATGTCATGCAGTTGTGAATTACAGTCTTCAGTCATCCCTGATAAAAACTGGACACAAACAGCTTATTAAAAATGGATACTGCAAATGTTTTTGACCTTTGGCAATTGAGCTACAGACTGCACCAAGTTTCACCTTAATACCTAATTAAATATGGACATTCATAACCACCTGGGGAATTGCCATGTATCAGAGAACCACAGAAGTCTTACAGCACAGAAAGAAGCTATTTAGAACATCGTTTCTGTTCTAGCTTTCTTATTGAGCATCATGACTTAATGGCATTTTTCCTAACTTGTCCTTTGCACACAGTTCCCAATTAAATAATCATCTAATTTGCTGTTGAATATCAGTCTTGAACCTGCCTCTGCCTTACTACCAGACAGCACATTTCAGATCCAAACCACTTGTTTTGTGAGGAAGCTTATTATTGAGATCACATATATTTCCTTTACAAATCACTTTAAATCTGTGCTCTCACATTCTTGATCCTTTAATGAATGGGAACAGTTTCTCCTTATCTCATCTATCCAGCCCATTCATAATTTTGGAAACTTCTAATAGATCTTCTCTTAGCTTTCTTCTATCCAAGGAGTAAAACCCCAACCTCTCCAACTTATCCCCATAACTGAAGTCTCTCATCTCTGGAACCATTCTTGTAAATATTTTCTACACCCTTTCCAAGTTATTCACATCCTTCCACATAAAAGAACTGCAGAACGCCCAGACCATCTGCCTCCTTACAGACAGTTGTGAGAGGACTGTATCAAGCTTCCATTCCATTATTATGTTTTTCTCCTTCCAAACTAGGTTGGGTGAATCTGAAAGGTATTTAACCACAATACAGAATGTTCGAACTAATGTAAATACCACTCCTTCTTTGGAAAAAGGACTTCAAATTTGTTAAAGTCACATTGTGGTACTGCCATTTTTTTTTTGATCTGTTTAAAAGATCATCTAGAAGCTGTTTACAGACAGAACTCCCCCATCTGCTATTGAACTTACAGTTCAGCGGTCAGCAAACCGGATCACAAGTTATCTGCTTGTCACCAAGCAGCTACAGTAATTATAGCAGCACTACAATTCAAAGTGGTAGATCCCAACAGACAGAAGGACTCCATCAATCTGTTCCGACTTCAAGTTCACCGGTGAACTAACCTTCTCGAAATTCAACTACAAGAGATATCAACTATCAAGAGATAACAATGTCACATTGATTAAGAAGGGTAACTAGGATAATCCTGGAAATTACAGGCCAGTGAGCCTCACGTCGGTGGTAGGGAAATTATTGGAAAAGATTCTCAGGGATAAGATCTATACACATTTCAAAACAAACAGACTTATTAATGACAGACAGCATGGTTTTTTTGTGGGGGTAGTCGGGCCTCACTAACTTGATTGAGTTTTTTGAGGAGGTGACGAAGATGATTGACGAGGGAAAAGTGGCTGATAATGTCTACATGGAGTTCAGTAAAGCCTTTGACAATGTCCCTCATGACAGACTGGTACAAAAAGTGAAGCCACATGGTAACAAGAGTGAGCTGGCAAGATGGATACTGAACTGGTTTAGTCATAGGAGACAGAGGGAAACAATGGAAGGATGCTTTTCGGAATAGAGGGTTGTGACTAGTGGTGTTCAACAGGGATCAATGCTGGGACCTCTGCTGTTCTTGATCTACATAAATGATTTGGAAGAAAGCATAGCTGGTCTAATTAGTAAGTTTGCAGATGATACAAAGATTGGTGGAGTTGCGGATAGTGAGGAGGATTGTCAGAGGATACAGCAGGATATAGATCAGTTGGAGGGATAGGCAGAAAAATAGCAGATGGAGTTTAATGCAGACAAATGTGAGATGATGCATTTTGGAAGGTCAAGTACAGATGGAAATTATACACTAAATGGCAGAACCCTTAGGAGTATTGAAATGCAGAGGGATTAGGGTGTGCATGTCCACAGATCACTGACAGTGGCAGCATAGGTAGATAAGGTAGTAAAAAGGCCTATGGCATGCTTGCCTTCATTGTAACGGACTTTGAGTATAAGATAAGCAAGTTATGCTGTAACTTTATAGATCTTTAGTTAGGCCACACTTGGAATATTGTGTGCAGTTCTGGTCACCACACTACCAGAAGGATGTGGATGCTTTGGAGAGGGTACGGAAAAGGTTTACCAGGACGTTGCCTGGTATGGAGGATTTTAGCTCTGAAGAAAGGTTGGATAGGCTGGGTTTGTTTTCACTGCAACACAGGAGGCTGAGGGGTGACCTGAAAGAAGTTTATAAGATTGTGAATGTCCTGGATAGAATGGAAAGTATAAGGCTTCTTTCCCAGGGTGGAGGGGTCAGTTACTCGGGGACACAGGTTCAAGGTGCGAGGAGGGAGGTTTAAACGAGATGTGCAAAGCAAGTTTTTCACATAAAAGATGGTGAATGCTTGGAAGGAAGGGTCACTGGACACGAAACGTTAACTGTGTTTTCTCCTCCACAGATGCTCCCAGACCTGCTGAGCTTTTCCAGCAACTTTGTTTTTGTTCCTGTATTGTTGTTTGTTCTTTGTTCTCTTTGTTCTATCATAACCTTCTTTGCCAGACTTTGCTTTAATTTAAAGTGTAGGAAGCATCTAAGAAACTAGGGGCTTATCTCCTCAGGCTCAGAGATAGTAAATCAGAGACAGGGGTAATTATAAACTGTAACATTACATTACCTTCACCTGTGCTTAGTTAATGTGTGTCAGAGTGTGTGAGATGTTGCATTTAATTCTGGGTAAACATGGAAGAATAAATAATGTTTATGTTTGAAGCACAAACGCTGGCTGCTCGAATTATTTAATTGGGATACATATTCTGACAGCAAGAAAACTCACATCTGTTCATAGAAAACACACTTTAATTATTTTATGTGATGTGGTTATCACCGGCGAAGAAAGCATTTGTTGCTTATCCCTAATTGCCCTTGAATGTAATGGCTTGCAAAGATCAATCAAATTTCTGTGGCTCTGGTACAACATGTAGGCCATGTAAGGATGGCGAATTTCCTTCCCTAAAGGACATTAGGGAACCAAATGAGCGTTTACAATATTTGATGATAATTTCATGGTCACCATTAATGAAACTAGCTTTATATTCCAAATTTTATTAGTTAAATTTAAATTCCACCTGCTACCATTGTGAAATTTGAACCCATTTTGTTGGGTTATCAATCTAGTGATATGACTCCTGTGTCACAATCTCCCCTGTGATACTGGTCACAGACAGTAAGAAAACTCATAAATTTGGTCCTTCGTAATTATTTCTTCCTTAATACTTACTTCCAGAAGTTTTCACTCTGTTTTTAATGTCTCTTAACATCATAACCTCATACTTTCACTTTCATTATCAATTTCCTGGTCATCCATTGCTGAATTCTGAAAAGCACCCAATCTTCAGAGTTTTTGCTTTTTTTGACAATGTTATAAGTCTCTTACTTTGGTATTGTACTACCTCCGTCTTCTATTTTTAGCCAAATGATTGGACTATTTTTCCTGCGGAATTTATTATTGTTCCAAGGAATGTATGTTCATGACAAGTTATGAATTACTTCCTTAAATGTTCACTATTGCATTTTTGCTACCACCTCTTTTAATCTAATTTCGTAATTTGTTTCAGCCAACTCATTCCTCATACGTGCGTGGTTTACTTTGTTTAGATTTAAGATCCTAGTTTCCATCTGAATTAAATAACTCAAATTTTTCATGAAATCCTACATTTTACTGAGTGCAATAAGCCTTATTACCACTGAAAGCTTCCACATAGCATGGTAGCTGGGTTCCTGTTATTTTCTGCCATTTATTATTTGTTCAATGGGCCCCAGACTCAAGGATGCCCAGTTACATGTCAATGTGGCTAATTTGAATATATTAGAATATAATTTGCAATATATTTTCATCTCAGACAATTGCAAAAACATCTTTCCACACATGAATTAACCAGAGGAACATGATACCAAAACTGCACCTTGAGATATGCTTTACACATGAATGCGTTAATGTTCAATATGTCGTATACAATAATAGAATAAAAGCAAACAAAATTTGCCTCAGCTGAGCTCCTATGAGGGTGTTGCATTCTGCAACGTGTGTTGACAGTCATTGGGAGGATTATACCATTATTTATTAGGGTACTGTTAGTCAGCCTTTTTAACAGTAACTTACAGGGCCATTCACTCCACAGTATAGATGACAATATAATGCAGTTAAATTTGATAAATTCTACATCATAGCTCATCACTGCAATGCTTACAACAGAAGTTATTTTATTAAGTTGCATGTTATAGTTTGAATACAATATTCATGATCTGCACTAGCAAGCAGAATTCTTAATGTAGTATCAATCAATTTGAATTATGATCTCTTTTGGGGTTGATATGTGAAAAAAACATATTTGGATACCGAAAGAAACAAATGCAGATCATAATTGTTTGATCATAAGATAGAGTTGATAAATTGCAATTGATCATTTTCATCCTCTAAATTTCGTCTAATTAATCACACTGCATATTTCCCCTTTGCATTGAA
Source organism: Ginglymostoma cirratum (assembly GCA_024137785.1). Lineage (NCBI taxonomy): Eukaryota > Metazoa > Chordata > Chondrichthyes > Orectolobiformes > Ginglymostomatidae > Ginglymostoma > Ginglymostoma cirratum. Next base: position 57,510,672 of record JAHRHZ010000013.1, read on the forward strand.
CATGAAACTAAATTTTTGAGTTCATGATCTTACAGTATTTTTCCTTGTTGAAACCAATGGTTTATAAAGAATGGTATAAACACGGCAGGTAACAGATCCCCCTCATAATTGTACCACTGTGACTTGAAATGTACAATGCTGATAACCGGTGTTGCTGCATCTTGCTCCAAGCAATGAATGATTTTAAACAACAGTTCAATTTCATTAAAAGGACAACATTTATTGATGACCGAACTGCAACGGAAGTTGGAAATTATTTATAATATTTTCTTAAAGCTTCCCAATAAGAGATCTGAGGTCTGTCTTTTAACTTTCTCTTTTGCATTGTTTTAGTTTTCAGTCTGCAATAATTGCGGTAATGGAGAGGGTGTCAGACTGGGACAAAATAGTACCAAAACCCTGAGAGCAGAAGTCCTGTCCCTTGTACCCAACACCCACTATTTTTGCCAATGAACGGTAGAAACTGGGGCAGATTGTAATTTGCATATTCGTGGTTCACAGAGGCAGCTGATCATGGGTTAACATGGATAGGGCATTGTGAGTGTGTGGGGAGTGAGGCTGGGATGGCTCGGGGGCTGTTTTGATACTTTCTTGTGTTTCTTATGAGTCCTGGAATACTGAGGCAGGCCTTACACACAACCCACCCCTGCACTGTTTTGAGTTATCACCCGTGCCCCAGAAGTAAAATGAGAATGCCTGAACATTTACTCTCAAGTCAGGATGTGGAGTTGGCTCTTTCCTTGACCTGACACTTCCAAAGTGACAGTGAGAATACAGGCCATTGTTCTTCATTTACTATGAATGACAATCTCAATGCACATGCAGACGTAGATAAGTAAACAGCACCACAATTAATCATTACATGGACTACAAAAGGAATTTGTTCCAATTCAGATTTAACACAGAAGAGGTAGCCTCCACAGCAATGTAACAGGCAAATTGCTAATACCTAGATAACTTTTACAATTCTCTTAAAGTATTTTACTGAGGCACTGACAGTCCACTTATTTCACAATTAAATTCTCGCACCAGACCACCATTCAAGGTTCATCCTGAGGCTTGTTCTATACTTTTGCAGTTTTTTTTCAATACATTAACTCATTTATTCTAGAGAAAATATAATGGCTAAGTATCTCTGCCATTCCTGAGTGCTGTGGAGAGTATACTGAAACGGAAAATTCAGTGCTATTTGAATGTTTAGGAAAACAATGCCTAGAGACTGATCATTAGAATGTGTCAATAATGCCATTTGATCATTTAAGTTACTATTCTTGGCCACTCACTAGGTGATTCGTCTCGTCCCATTTTCAAAAATAGAATCCTATAGGGATCTGAATGACGTGGGTTATGGTGACAATTGGGGCAGACCTGTGTGAGAAGTCCAGTGAGGCCTATTTTGACTCACTACATCTTTTAACTAAGTCTCAGGCACTTTAACAAGATTCTTACTAGGCAGCAGTGAGTTGTCTATTAAGGTGTTTTATTGTTTGTTAATGTTTTATTAACTGCATGTTTTACCTCTTTAACATAAGTTTCCTACTGCTGAGAGCAAACTAAACACTGAGGATTCTTGATGTGGAAGCCAAAGCAGTTACCTGGTAACTTCAGCTCAACCCTGACTATGGGGCCTCCTTGTACATCACCACACAACAGCATTTCATAGCAGAGTGCATGGGCACCAGCCGCACACACATCCCTCGTCCATGGACATTTGCACCCAATAATTGCCAATCCGTCAGGATCCCCACGATCTCCATGACCTTCAAATCTACTTAATTTGCATTGCAGGATACACAGACAACCAGCATTGAAAGCACACTTGACATGCAGGAACAGGCACCCTGCTCACAGATTGGACCAGACTGCATCTCAGTACTGCTTGATTTGTCTCTTGATGCTAATGCACTCAGTGTCTACCCTACATATTTGCAACATCCATGCCTTGCCTTGTCATGCCATGTGTTCTTGCATCCTGGCTCTTTATCCAGAGCCTAAAGGCTGTTCATATAGCTGTACTGAAATGCTATTTTGCACAGACCTACAAACAGGTTACCTTCTAGTAGGGATCTTTCCTGTGGGGGCAACATCTTGCTGTATGGCACTTTGAGACATAATTCATCTCACACCTACAACATACTGGCTTTGCTGAAAAGACACTGCATAATCATTCAAGCAACTGACCATGTCAGAAAACAAGTGCTCTGTCCACTTAAGTAGGGGCTGTTGTCGGTTGGGGTCCCAATACTTTCCGACACAGGTGTAGCCTTCACACAGTCAAGAGGTTAGCCATTGTCAGGGGGATGTCTGACTACAGTCGGGGAATCAAACGAGTAGTCAGGGGAATCACACGTCATTGGTGTGGATGCTGCAAAGACAGAGGTCAGGGGTCAGGTCAATTATGCCCAGGGGTTGTTCATTGAACTCAGTCAGAGGTCAGGGCGAAAACAATCTAAGCATTGATATGTGGTGAGACTGTGAGGGGAGCTTTAAAGCAAAGTGGGGCCTGTTGTCTAATGGATGTCATGCGGTCAAGGCAGTGGAGAACCTCCAGAGGCACGGAAGTGATGGAAAGGGGACTTTGGCAGTGACCATCACAGAGAGACTGTGCAGGTCACAGTGAATATCAGGATGGTATTGTGCTGGGGTTCAAAGGGCAAGGAGGAAAGTTCTACGTGGTGCGTTTCCATATGTGAGGGGATCTGAACAAATGAGCCGGCGGGGCAGTTGAAGGTAAAACAGAACATGGAGGACATGTGCTGGGTACAGCAGACGATCATGGGATGTTAAATCACTGTTTGCTATTATGCCTTTGATTTGCAGTCTCTCTTTGTTTTCCTTCTCTTTGTTTTCACTGGCTATAAGTAAAAGATCATCTTTGGAATTTTCTGATTGGTTTTCTGTATGTGAAGTTTCCCTACTGGACAGTGACAAGATACAAGTCAGCAGTGGTCATTGGGTAACAGATTGGAGATAACTTAAAGGGAGTGTTTAGATGGGTCGTATCTAAGGACAGGTAAACTGTGTGGCCTGATGGTTAAATAGCAGCTATGATGAGAGAATGGCATTGTATGTATGAAAGAGTGTCAGCCAATGCCAGTTTTGTATCATTGTGGCTTTGTGGCTGCTGTACCACTAAGTTACCAGTGAAAAGCAAGGCCAGATCGTCAATGCTTATCAAGGTGCACAGTGAGCTTTTAAAGATGGCATGGGCTAGGAAATCCAGTCAGCAAATGCTAAAATTTAACTCAGGCTCCCAACTACAATTTTCAAACCTGATTTAAATATAATGAAGCATCCACCTGTCTAGTGTAGGTCACAGAAATGTCACTCCACCTTGGACCTTTACCATTTTTACTTGTTAACCCATTTTTTGACCTAGGGGCTGTTGATATTAGCTTGCCCCTCTAATATTTCTTATTCAATCTAAAAGGGACATACCATTTGGAAGTTTACAGTGGTCTGAGTAACATGGGGTTTCAAGATGTGTGGCCGAATCAGAGGAGAAGTCCAAAGAGGTCCATCTTCACATTGAGATCATTTCCATCCATCCTTCATTGTTCCCACAAGCAGTATGGTGAGATTCTCATTAGACAGTGCCGAGGTACAAATTGATGGGGATTAATGCTCTAGAATCACAGATTGCATTGCAGGGCACACGGAAACTCGCACTGAAAGGCTGTGGCGGAGACAGTGTGAACAGAGACAGAGACCCAGCTTGCAGACCAGAAGAGATTGGATCTCAGGGCTGCTCGCTTGCTCTCTTTGTGTTTTTTCATTTAGACCCTACTTGCTTTCTCACAGCATCTCTGCCTTGCCTTCCCTTGCCTTGGCATACCTTATCATGTCAATTAGTACTGTCACAAATACAAGCAGTTTGCCTTGGCTAAGTAGTCCTGAGTCTAGGGGTGCATATCTTGGCTATGTCAATCTGATACCCCCATCATGAGCCAGCAGCTTATATCTGCAGGAAGCAAGCAGCCATGTATCCAAATCATAGGGGAAGCCCATGGGGGTACCTGTCAGTTAGTGGGTTTCAGCATAGTAAGTCAATGGCAGCCTCTGATACCAGTCAAGGGATTGGCTGGGTTGTTGGTCTGGCTGTCTGAGTATCTGTAATCCAGGTCTGTGCTTTGGGCAATGGAAAATCTGGGTGTAGAGTTAACACAATTGGGAAGATGTAAAGGCACCAGTCAGGTGTCCATCATGCTTGGGTCTATCCGGTCACGTCTGTTAAGGGGGTGGGCCATGGTTAATCTGTTGGGTCCGTCCCTACAAACTAAGGTGGAAATGAAAGGCCAGTGCAGCTGTTGCTGCAGGAATGAGCCTGAGCAGATTACTGTGTGCCACTGAGGGCTGCAGGCATTGGGCAAATTGTGAAGGAAGGAAGCAGGATTTGCAAAGGGTAGAAACAGTACAGCATGGATGAGAAGGGGTAATGTGGGACGAAGGATTGTCTTAATGTTCTACATCTTAATGTTCTCCCTGGTTCCACAACTGAGGGTGAAGGAACCTGCTTGGCCTTTCAGCCCATTGGCAGTGGAGCTTTGGTGGGCCAACCCTGGGGACACTTGTGTCTCGACTGGCCAGACATGGTGAGCATTCTTGCCAGAGGCAAGTTGACCCCCCACAATCTTAACTTCCAGGGGTCAGAGGGTTGCAGGCAGGGGGAAGACAGAAGGTCCTGCCACCTCTGCAGTGCCCTGAGTGGAAGCTGCTGAGGGGCCTGTATGTCATTCCTTCTCAGAATGGTTGTGTCCTGGTGCTGCCCTGTCTCCTCGTGGACTCAAGTTCCACAAGGCTCAAGTTTCCCTGTCCCCCTGGCACCATGTCTTCGCTTCTGGGCCAGTGCAATGGAGTGCAGGTCTGTGCACGTATCCAACAGATTGTGAGGGTGCTGGGCCTGACTCTCTATGGCAGTCACCGACCTGTCCATGGAGGGTAATGGTCACATGAATGATGACCATTGCCTCCCACTTACCTGTCTGCTGCTCCTGATCCACCCTGTGCATGTGGATGAAATCCTCAATTGCAGATACCACAGGGTCCCCTCCTGCCTGGGGGTTGAGATTATCCTGGTCTCCAGTGGTCCCCTGAGTGCCAGTTGCCTATGACATTTCTTCCTTTGCCCACCACATAGCTGCTCAGAGGTGCTCACCAGAATGAGTACTCACCCTCTATGTCTACAGTTCTGCCGAAGTATCTGAGCTGGTGAGGGGTGCAGAAGACAGCTTTACCAATGATTCCTCTTGGGCCCTCAGTACTTCAGAGATGGAGGTGGTTTCCTGTGGAACTGGGCAATTCTCTGCAGACATCGTACAGAGACCATAAGAGGGTAAACATTGAAGGCAGTGGTTAGAAGTGGTGTGCAATGATTGAGAGTGGCAGAGACATTAATGTGAGAGTTGTTGTGAAATAAAGAGTGATACCTGCTCGATTGATGAGCCATGGATGTTTTAGCAAGCGAGTGGTCCTATGCTCATTTTGCGAGGGCCAGGTTTTTCTCTCCTCTTGGAAGCTGAAGAGTCGGATGCACAGACTGTCTCTCTCTGCTCTGTTATGGGCTGGCATCTTCTGAGAATAAGAATGGAGGAATGAGTGAGATTTTAATGGGTGGCAGGGCTGTTAGTGATGATGCATGTGGGCGAAAGGTGGTGCCGTGTACTTCAAGACTAAGGAGCCAGCATATAAAGGATGCAGAGATAACAGTGTGGGAAAATGGCGTGAAATGAGAATAAGTGAGGGAAGGTGTTGCATGTAATAGTGGCAGAGTATGAGCCTTGGTGGGAAATGGGTGCATTGGCAGAGATGGACGGTGTATGAGATGGTCGAGAAAAGCGTGTGGCACTTACTGTGGTGGAGCAGAGAACATCAAGGATCTTTTTTCCATATTGCTGGCCATTCCTTCACAGCCTGGAGACAGCATTGATCCAGGTGGTGACCTCAGGCTAGGTTGGCAGGGTCTGATGGCACGTCCTCCTCTGACAATCCTCCAGGAAGAGAACATCTGTCTTCTGGACCATCTTGCCCATGAAGACAACCAGGTCCCTGATGATAAATGCAACTTGATCTTTATAGGAAATGGGTGATTGCTAGTTTTGATAATTGATCCACTTTCTTCTAAAATTGACTTGTAAGACCATTGACCCTCAATGGACAATCCATTCATAGTTAGGCCATTATTTGCAATGCTATATTTGTGTAAAATAGTCAGAGGGAGAATCCAACTTGCCTTCTTATTATAGTTGAAAAAACACAATGTACTGCGCAAAATGTATCCCAATGGATATACAGTTTGCCATTAATGAGAGATTAACCTTATAACATGACAGAATTGCAGCCAATTTTGTTTCTAAATTCTTAACATTTATTTAGAATTTAAAGTTTCAGTAAAGATCTGTAGTTCGGGTTGTGGGTGAAGTTGTTGACATGCTTGCCGAACTGGCTTGTTTTTGTTCAGACGCTTCATCACCGTGCTGGGTGACATCATCAGTGGACCCTCCGATGAAGCGACGTTATTCTACCCCACTTGGAATTTATACTGTCTGGTCTGTTATGGTGAGTAGTGTCATTTCCGGTTTTGATCTGTATGAGTTTATGTATGGGGTCCAATTCTATATGTTTGTTGATTAAAGAATGGCTGAAGAACTATGCCTCGAGGAATTCCCATGAGTGTCCTGTACCCAAGCCAAACATAGACACGCACGGGAATTCCTAGAGGCATGGTTCTCCACCCATACTTCAATCAACAAACATATAGAGTTGGACTCCATATATAAACCCATACAGATCAAAACCGAAAATGACACTACTCACCATAATGGACTGGACAATATAAGTTCCAAGTGGAGTAGAATAACATCGCTTCTTTGGAAGCTCCATTGATAATGTCACCCGGCATGGTGACAAAACATTTATTTAGAATTTCAAGTTCAAATTAATCCAAGTTAAAAAATAAATAAATCTGGCATATAAAGTATTCAAATATTTGGAGCCATACATGGAGACGTAGAATGATCTGTGGCACAGCAGGAATCCATTTGGCTCATTGTGTCTCTTTTCTGTGCCAAAACAAAATCTGTCTAGTTTAATTCCATTTGCCAAAATTGGTCTGTTGCCCTATATTTTAAGATACATCAAATGCATATCCAAGTGTTTTTTATAATGTGATGAATGTTTTTACCCCTACTACCCTATCAAGCAGTGAGTTTCAGATTGTTACCAGGTAATGCTTCCACCAATTACTTCAAAGTATTGCTGAGAAAAGGCACATTTTGTTGCAACTTTTCATTTCGGTCTTGTCAGGACTTTCACAAGAATACCAATGTAAAGCTGAACAACATTTTCCAGTGAAGGGGAGGAGAATGCAGGTTGGTTGGCAAGTGAATGGGGATCGTTATAGGCATTGCTGTGGAAAATGCGCCAGTTAGATGATGACTGACAGTTAATTATCAAGCTTTGTTTAAAATTGAACAAGGAAGATTGACTCTAATTGGTCAAGGCATTGTCCTGAGGAATAAGAGAATGGCTGTCACCCATTTTGTTAAGCTGAAGCAGGTGTAATGAGTGTATATGTTCTTTCTGCCTGCAAACATCTGTTAGAACACATGTAGCTTCCAATATGCATCAGTGTACTACACCACAAGTCTGACTGACTATGTTATGTTAAGAACATAGGAACAGGAGTAGGCCATTCTGCTCCGTGAATCTTTTCTGCCGATATTTATTGTCAGTGAAATTCTTAGCACACTCAGGATTATTTTCCAATCATTGAGTCACATCTAATGTTGGACACTGTATTTTGAGTATTGAAAGCACAGGTTGGTTGGGCACTGGCAGTACCTTGTGGTATTTCTTCTAAAGGAGATATGTCTTCATCTAAAAATGGATTTGTAATGGAAATATATCTTGGGAGTTGGAAAGTTGTTGAATTGAGTTTAATGTAAAGTGTTGACTTCTTTGTGGATGTAAATAGCAATGGTTCTGTTGTTCAAGGATTGTTTCTGGTTTTTGAACATTTTATTGAAATTGTCCCACCTTCTTGTAAAAGTGAGGTTCTTATGATCAAGCTGGATATTGCATTTATTCTGATATTTCATTGCTCCACAGCTCAGACAGTGAATTCTAGTATCTAAAGATTTGAACAATCTTTGCATTGTTTTGTCATGTGATTGTCTACCATATTTGTATTTTGTGAAGTTGATAGATTCTGATGGCCTTCTAGAGTAAATTTGTCCTTCTTTTCCCAAAGTCTTCTATTTTTTTTTGCATCTCAGTTTTTAACATAACCTGGGAAGCCTTTTGCAGTGTGAGATCTTCCTTTGATTCTACAAGATCTGAAAGAGATGAATAGAAATTCCAACAACAATCCTGTATCTAATTATTTTGGGTTGTATTGCTCTATTTTAGCATGTTTTGCACAATCTACACAAACCATTGATGAAGTTGTCAACAGGCTTCCTGGAAACTGTTTCAGAGACAGTAGGAACTGCAAACTTTATTCTTTTATTGAATTATATCCTTTTCATTATACATTTGGTTTTTACAGTAAAATAGTTGGCAGAAGTATTCAAGATATCATCAAAGATTTTAGTATCCTCTTTTGTCTATGAATAACATATTCTGCTGTGGTCCCACAGAATAAAGGAGTGTGTTAACTTGACCTGCTTATAATTTTGCATGTAGACCTGAAGCAATTCTGAAATCTCATGAACTGTCTTCACAGTTGACTAAATTAATTTTCTGTCTGAGTTTCTGTAATATTGAATCTATTTGGTAGTTCAATGTGGTTTTTTTTTCCATTTTTTTGTTTAAATTAAATTGCTCACTTTAGGTTCTGATACATCTAACAAATTAGTTAAATTCTGCTTAATCTTTAGCTTTTCTTCTTCAAGTCTGAATCATGGTTTCAATTCAATTGTAATGAAGGCTGTCAGAGAACTACCAGCTTCAACATTACTCCAAAAAGGCTCTGACTTCACAAATTCAGGCAGTCTAGAGGCTTTACTATTCTGCCAGAATGCAATCCCTTTGGTTCTGGAAGACAGGTATATCTCTGGACTGAATACTATCCACTTTGATTCTATTCTTGACAGTCCTTTTAAACAGGAGGACATTTTATCTCATGGATTTTCTTTGCAGAGGATGATTATCCTGTTGCAACAGGTTATTTCTTTTTTCCAGTATCCTGGATATCTGGACCAGACAGTTCTCTCCTTTTGGTGGCGTCCTGGATCTCTGAGTTGGGTTATTTTTTCTTGACCGTGTCTTGAGTCTATGAACATTGGTCATTGTGTCTCAGTGGTGGCTTCAATCAAATTCACCACATCTTTAGTCTTTGTACGCAGATCTTTAATATAAACATATGAACAATGAACAAAGGAAGGCTCCAATACCCTTCAAGCCTGCTCCACCATTCAATAAGATCATGGCTGATCTAATTTTACCCTCGGCTCTATGTTTCTGCACATCTCAATAATCTTTCATCCACTTGGTAACCAAGAATTTTTCGACTTCTGCTAAAGAAGTTTTTAAATGTTCTGTATCCACTGCCTCTTGATTGCCTTTTCAATTTGTTAGTGTATTTGTGTTGAAGCATGTAGATTCTTTACTTTAACTTGTTCTTGTTGAATGTTTTTACTTCACCCACAAAGATAGAATTATTGGTAAAACCAACATTGTCACTTCCTCAACTGTAGGTACTTGAAAACTGCTTCTGGCTTTGGATGATCGCTGTAACTGGTACTGATGATACTTCCTGGGAAGATAAAGGAATAAAATGTTCTGTTAAATCTTGCGTCTTCTCCACATCTTTATTCGCTTAAGAATGCCATCGCTGTCTGTTCACTAAGCTGTATTGCAGTCTGAATTCTCTTCAGTGGTGATAGGAGTAGTAAACATTTCTGTCAACTCTGCATCATCACAAGTTACTATTCTGCTGACAGAATAATGCAAATAATTTATCACAATATAATTAATCTCAACATATTCTGTTTTCTGATTGGGCACTATCGCAATCTATTAAATCTTTCCCTGAAGCAGAAGTGCTGACCACTGCCAGTGGACAAAGCACTAGCTCTGTATTGAAACACCAGCTCGACAACACTTCAGGCACTGCAGTCTAGGAATAAACACAGAAATTGCTGGAGAAACTCAGCAGGGCTGGCACATCTGTGGAGAGAAAGCAGAGTTAACATTTCAAGTCTGGTAAAACTCTTCATGAAGATTTGTGGGTTTAGAAGGTGCTAAGGAGTGGACCAAACTTGAAACATTAACTCTGTTTCTCTCTCCACAAATGCTGACAGATCTGTTACTTTTCTCTGGCATTCTCTGTTTGTAACAGTAATCATCCATGCTTTACCATTTGTTCCTTAATCAGTCCTGCTGTCTGTAGTTTGAAGAAATGCTTCTGGCCTTTGCCTTAATTTTTTCAGAAATCTGATGAAGGGTTTAGGCCCGAAACGTCAAGTTTTCCTGCTCCTATGATGCTGCTTGACCTGCTGTGTTCATCCAGCCCCATGCTTGTTATCTGTAATTATGCTATTTGGTTTTAGGCGTTTCCCTTGTCCACCAGGGATTTCAAACATACTAGCATAGCCTCTAATACCAAATCACTGTCTAGCTGAACCTCCACTCAAGGCAACAACACAAATCATCTGCACCTGATGGAATCTGTAACTATACTGGTATGACCGGTGTTCCAGATCCATAGAGTTTTTAGCTCACACTCACTGTGGAGTACCTCTTACCAGGTCTAAAGTGCTTTTTGCCGCTGGATGTAAATTCTACCTTGAGGAATCTTCCAAGTGGTTTTCTTCTCCAGAGTTCTTAAATGTTCATCTCTTCCAGCTGCTGGCTGTCTGCTCAAGCAGCTGTCCTCAAGCTTTTTCTCTATAGCTGCCTGTGTTTTGTTTGTTGGGACTAAATGTCTTCAATATGTTGTAAGCTGATTCCTCACCACAGCTCATCATCCTGCAAAATGGATCTGGCTGATTTGTTGCCACTCTGCACTTTCCTGGTGAGAACTACAGGGCCTGCTTGGTCTCGTGAGATAGAGAATAAATACTTACTGGTCTAACGAGAAGAGGTATGTTGCATTATAGCAACTACGTACAAATTATGCAGGTATGATAGACATTGTTTGAGACTGTGAAGGAGACATTGATGTTAGATCTTATTCCTTCAAGATCTAAAGTTATTCCCAGCCTGAGTCTATTTGATATCATAGTGGATATGCATAATCCTCTCCTTAGCATTAATCTTTTCAGAGCTTTCTCCTTTATATAAGGTTTTAAACCACTAATTGTACTTGGATCAAGTATGCATAAAATGAGCAATCAATGTGCTGCTTTGAACAGTGAAAGGTGAAGCCTCACTACGTAATGCAGATATCCAAGTGATTCCAAGAATGACCCTAAAAATGTGTGAGGTTCTACCGAATTGTGCGTGCTCTTCGAGCTGCATTCTGGTCAAATTGAATTGCAGTTACTCTTGATAATGTCACGTTTGAATTTCTTGGTTATCCTGTAGCTTCCTTAATCCTATTTTGGTAGCCATTTCTAGATCACCAATATTGCCTATCTTTATGGTTACATGGTAGAATAGATTAATTTCTGTTTTCTTATTTGGATTTCAAACAATTTGAGAACAGGACTTTCTTCCTTCAATGACATCCAGAGTCCATTGACGGGTTCATGTTAGACTCTCCAACATTTGTATTTGCTCTCAATGTCCAGTGTGGCTACTGTTGCTGCCTTCTTTCCCCAGCTCCCCACAACCTCCATCCCAACCCACCCCCACCCAAACCCTATTTGTCAGGAATGTCTTTTTCGGGGTTTCAGCCACCATCTGCATCATTCTAAATATATCCCTGTCTTAATGAATGCCGTCTTATTTAATTTTAATTTCCTGCTTTTGGCCTTGCTAATATTTTAAAACTTGTATTTCTCAAATTATGATTTATCCTTGCACTTCAAGTGTAGTTATGTGATTATGTGCTTTATTCTCATTTCTTTTTATTCCCGTTGAAAAAAAAGTAAAGCAAAAAAAAGGCACATTCAGTTTGCATTTTAATCAAAGCCAGAATTATTCTGTGCCAGTCAGTGTTGGAGTGACACAAATCGTGGCCTTATACATGCATATATATGTATACACACACAGAATTTAATTATTTAGCCAATTAATAGCAATGTTCCCACTGCCATCTAATAAAATGAGTATGAACAAATTTATTATAATGCAGCAAGCAAAAAATAAATTGAAGCACATTATGCAGTTCCTTATTATTGAAATATTTAGCCCCATAGTTGCTGATCATATATATCTAACCTATATAGCATGTCATTTATTGTGAATCTAACCTCACGGCATGTAGTTCAAAATCAGGGAGACACGATCAGATGGTGATATGATTTGGAACATGATACTAAGCAGCTGTTAGTGCTATTTAATTGGCTTCATTTCAATTGATTTGTGTTAGAAATTTTGTTGACAAAACATGAAAACTAACACATGGGGATTTTACTACACTCTGTTCCTTTTGTACAAAACTGCACAGTTCAGCCACTTACCTTTTTAAAAGTGTCATTAGCACATATACCTATCAATGGATGCTACTTGCTTAGAATTCCTCTGTTATAGAATTAGTTTTAACAAAGTGGCCGCCAATTCATTTCCTCTTGTTCCTTAGCAGCTGACAGAACACATTCTTTTTATTACAACGACATTGACTAACTCATTTTCTGCTGGTCCTCTGCATTTTTATCACAGATTTAAATTTAGTTATAGCCAATTTTGGTTTAATGACTTGCTTTACCAGGCTTTTACAATCCAGAGCCTGTGCTCTCATCAGGGAGTTTATAAAACAGCAGGTTGTTTTTTATATGCAGTCTCCAGACAGTCCACATTCCCTGGTAAAGCCGGGATATGGCTTTTGAGCAGAGCATTTTCAACTTCTTACCAATCACATCTGTTTCATACTTCACTTATTTGTAATTTAAGTCCCTGAATTGAATCTTTCATTTTCAACAGCTGGGCTCACAAATGCAGTCTGCTTAAGAATAGAGATTTCATATCTACAGTCAACTCTCGGCTCAGCTTCAACAATACAGCCATTCCTTCGCTTGAGGCAACCAGAGATAACTACCTCTGAGCCGTGGATTTATACCATGTGTTACTTGGTTGAATAGGCTGATTCAGTTCAATATCCTTAAATTGACTGGCAATTTGCCCAGAATTAGACTGAATGCCAGAAATAAGCTGCAACATTATCATAATATCCACAATGAAAATCATTCATATGGGAGCAACCAACTCACATATACAGTACACTTCTGGCATTTTCTGTTATTTGTCTTCCTTTTGCTTCTGCAAAGGCAAGAGCTGAAAGGGATGACGGACAACACAATGAGTTTGCTTGCTGACGTATTAAAACAAAATGGAGACCCTTGTAGAAATCCGGGAATTGGTCTCCAATTCATAAATGCCATTTTCTTTCTTCTTGTTGAAGTTTCTTTTAAACATAAGCTAAATTAGTAAACTGAAGTGACTGTGGGCTAATGCTATTTGTAAATAATTATGTTGAAAGCTAACATTGCAGATGATGATAATTTTGTAATGATGTAACAATTCAACCACGACACCAATCTCAGAGTAGCATGCAATTTTAACATTCATTACTTTGAACGCTGCCACTCTGCCTAAAACTGGTGAGACAATTGAAGAGGAATAATGTGGTATTCTTCAGGGTAATGAGAAACTGCAATTAATAAATTAAGAATGAGTGAACTGAGGAAAGATATTTGCTTCAGCAATTTCATTTCCTTCATAAACCTTGAACAGTTTCTCTTTTTAAGGAACTCATTCAATTCATTGAGGGTGGAAGTCAATCATCAACAAAACGGATCTGGAAAGGTTTTTCATAAATTGTAAGAAATGTTCAGAATATTGAAATAGGAAGGTCATTTTTGTGATTCTTTTACGATTGTCATTAACTAGCCAGTGCGCTGTTGATAATTTGAATATTTTGTTTGTCAAAGTTTCATCCATCTCTCTCCTCTCAATTTATTTTGAAGGCATTGTTTGGATTGAAATGCAATCATATACAAATGTCCATACAGGCTTCCTGTAGTCATGTGACCTCTGCCATGAGGCACACACGGTAGGCAGCCATCTTATCAACAAATCTAATGAAGACAGAATAATCAATATTATACTGTTTGAAATGTAGCATAGTTTCAGAATTGGAACTGAGAGTGTGTTGAAGATCTGTAGTAGATGCACAGCTGCTGAAAGAAACTTAGAATCCCCAAATTCCTCTATGTTGCAACTTCCTGCAGTCCTTCCCCATTTAAATAATATTTGGCTCTTCTATTCTTCCTCACAACCTCACTTTTCTCACATTCCATTTGTCAAGTTTCTGCTTGCTGACTTAACCTGGATATATCCCTCTGGATACTCCTTGTTCCATCCTCACTACTTGCCTTCCCTCCTATTTTTGTGTCATCTTTAAACTTAGCATCATCCCAGTCATTAATATATTGTAAATAACTGTGGCTCCAGCACAGATCTCTGATTTTGATTCTTAAAATGCTCATTTATATCAACTTTCTGTCTTCTATCAGTTAACAAATCTTCAATCCACGTTAATGTACTACTCCCAGCACCCATTGCCTCTTATCTTATTAAGTAACTATATGTCCAGTACCTTTTGGAAATCCAAACATATTGCACATGTTCCCCTTTATCTAATCTGCCTGTTACCTCCTCAAAGGATTCTAACAAATTTGTCAGGCATGATTTTCTCATCATGAAGTCATGCTGACTCTGCTTAATTATATTATGTGCAATTACATTCTTTAAAATAAACTCAAACATTTTCTCATTGACTATTTTCCTAAATCTCCAAGAAAACAGAAAAAAAATAGTCTGTATAAGTTTTAAAAGTCTCAAAGGCATGCTTTGAATACTAATTGAACATAATTTATGAATGGTATGTATTCAATATTAGAACTCATGGTGAAAAAAGACACATCATTCCAAACATAAGAGATAGGAGCAGAATTAGGCCAATTAGCCTATTGACTCTTCTCTGCCATTCAATCATGTTTCCTCAACACCATTCTCTTGCCTCCTCCCTGTAAAGCTTAGCAATTTCCCTAGAATGAAAGGAAAGTAGAGCCATGCATTGGATGGAAATCAAACCCGGGCATCCCGCTTAGTGGGTGAGAATTTCTATCATAGAATCACCAATGCAACCACAGCATGTCCCCAAACAGAAATCATTGAAGAAAAAACTAGCAATCTGCAAGTGTGTCTTGCATGTTAAGAGAGTAACATAAGAGGGATTAGCCAGAATAATAAGCAGTAATTACCACATGAGAGCCATTGTTTGTGTGATGTATTTTTTAGGCATCTCAGTTACAAATGCATAACTTTTTGTTTGCATGTTAAGCAAAGGGGGATGTTTGGATTGAAATGTAATTGTATACAAATTTCTTCCTGTTTTGCCATTGTCATGTGACTTCTGCCAGAAGGCAATCTCTGTTGACAGCCATCTTATAACCAGTTCTACAAAACAAAACAGAGTACGAGAAACATTACATTCATCGAACACAAAGCAGACAGTTACTTCTTGCTAGGTTTTATACTGCAGCTCAGTGACCATTTTTTTATGTATGGTTCTCAGCAGTGAATGTCATCAGGTTAGTCAATCACAGGGATGAACACAGCCAACTGCTGTCCTATCTAACGGCTTGTTGGATGCCAATCATGTGTCAAAATCTGGGTTCTTTCTCCCTTCCTAATCCAAAGGCACTGAGAGTAATTATAATGCTGCAACACTTAATCAGCTAAAATCAATTAACCTGGAACAGAGATAGTAGGAACTGCAGATGCTGGAGAGTCTGAGATAACAAGCTGTTGAGCTGGATGAACACAGCAGGCCAAACAGCATCAGAGGAGCAGGAAAGCTGACGTTTAGCGTCGAGACCCTGCTTCAGAAATGGGGGACGGGAAGGGGATTCTGAAATAAATAGAGAGAGAGGGAGAGATGGATAGAAGATGGATAAAGGAGAAGATAGGTGGAGAGGAGACAGACAGGTCAAAGAGGCGGGGATGGAGCCAGTAAAGG
>JAHRHZ010000013.1:57526897-57625409 GCA_024137785.1 Ginglymostoma cirratum
GATAAAGGAGAAGATATGTGGAGAGGAGACAGACAGGTCAAAGAGGCGGGGATGGAGCCAGTAAAGGTGAGTGTAGGTGGGGAGTTAGGGAGGAGATAGGTCAGTCCGGGGAGGACGGACAGGTCAAGGGGGCAGGATGAGGCTAGTAGATAGGAGATGTGGGTGGGGCTTGAGGTGGGAGGAGGGGATAGGTGGGAGGAAGGACAGGTTAGGGAGGCAGGGACAAGCTGGGCTGGTTTTGGGATGAGGTTGGGGGAGGGGAGATTTTGAAGCTTGAGATCATTAGGAACTAAGAGCTTGGAATTAGGAGCTTGCTGGTTAATATTGTTCAGATACTTAATGTACAAGTACACTGAATAGTTAAAGATGCTTTGTGCATAATATCCTAACTGTGGCCTTATAAATGGATAATATCAGCATTAAAGTAACATGTTTTAATTTATAATGACATTCATCACAAAATTACTTTAAAGACTTTCAGTGGCTGGTATTTCAACTATATCAACAACCTAAAGTTTTAGTATAGCTCAAACATCAAACCAACAATCAGAGGTAACAATAAAAAGTGTAACTTTGAGGCAAAAACTACAGATGCTGTGAATACAGAGCAACTCAGTCAGAATCTGAGAAAAGAGACTGATTAATGTTTGGGATGGGACACGTTTCGTGCATACTTTCTCAGAATAAAGAACAATGAGAATGATTATAAAATTCAGTAATCAAACCAATGGGTTCCAGACCACATTCTAACCATATGCTTCATGTTCTATCAATCATATCCATAATGGGTTCTGTCAATTCACATACTGTGCATGTCAGATTATGTTTTGCATGTATATACAAACAGAAAGTAAAGGTTAGATTTCTGTTGATACAAGACATTTCTCAGAAAGCAGAAATGTCCAAATAACACTCAAGTGAACAGCATCAACTATCTCTAGAGTTCTTTGATCTCCCTAAAACCTATATTAATTGTAAAGAGAAAGATTGCTACACATCCTCACAAAAGCTGATGGCATAATACAATCTCTTGTAGAACAATTGGACTGATATTGGAAATTCAGTGTTTTGGGAAACCAAAAGCTATGCCCTTCCGCTCAATGGTGCACTGGTAGTTCAGTATATTACAATAACATTTAGTGTGTCCCTACTTAGTTTATTTTATATACATTACAAATTTTAAACAATATGATGATGTTTTCTGATACAAACAGTACTAACAAAAGCATACAAAGACCAATTTGATAACACTAGTCTGGAGCAGTATTCAGTCTTTGCAATGAATATAGTGATGTTGCACAAAATTCATTTCCAGTTTTAAAACAATTTAGTTACAAAGATAGGCCCAGAGAGCTGGGTATGTATATTTTAGAGATGTTGATAGTTGGAGTCACTTGATTAAAGTTTATAAAATAATTAGAGAATAATTTGTCCTTATTATTTTAATGGAAAAGGTTATAAATGAAATGGGGTCAAGCTTACAATCTTCATAGAATCCCTACAATGCAGAAAGCGGTCATTCAGCCTATCGACTCTGCACCAACGTTCCGAAGAGCATCCTACCCAGCCCAGCCCTCCACCCTAGCCCCATAACAGAAGAATGTGGGATATTAGGTGGTTTGCCTCCCCTTGAAAATAATGAAACAAGATGCCAATTTATGTAGTGATCACTGATTCGCTACAGGAAAAAAGTCATGCAAGGATAGACACAGCTATCAGTAGAGAGGTGTATATTATCCTATTTAAGACAGCAGATGTATTGACTTTCAGTGTCTGCAAGGCAGTGGTCAAAACCTGTATTGACATATGTTTGTTACAATCAATTTTCCATGTATTTGGCCACTCCATCCACAAAAGAATTTGACTTTGCATTGCCCTGAACCCCAAGTTTGATTTGAGGTGGGAGGTGACGGCCTAGTGGTACCATCACTGGACTGTTAATCCAGAGACCCAGGTAATGTTCAGGGTACTTCAGTTCTAATCCCCCCATGGCAGATAGTTGAATTTGAATTCGATAGAATTCTTGAAATAAGTTTCTAATGATGACCATGAAACCATTTCCAATTGTCAGGGAAAAACCCATCTGGTTTACTGATGTCCTTCTTGGAAGAAAACTACCATCTTTACCTGGTCTGGCCTACATGTGATTCTAGACCCACAACAATATGGTTGACTCTTAACTGCCCTCTGGGCAATTAGGGACGGACAATAAATGCTGTAACCAGCAATACCTACATTCCATGAAAGAATTTAAAAAAAGTGGACTTCGTCATTCCTTCTGAATATGTGACTGGTAAGCATGGAAGTCCTAACACTGAGATGCAGAATTTCTGCTGATCATCGATGACTATTCCTTCCATCAATGGTCCCACGATATAGCTTTTGTGTTTAGCTCAGCTAAACTTCAGGAAGGTTGTGTCCTCCCATATGAACTCTTCACTTCTGTCTCTGTCATTATTCTCTTCTCCAGCTGACTAACAAACGATGTGTCACCATTTGAAAAAGAACTCTCTGTCCCAATGAAGTGTTACTATCTGAGCTAGTGCATTCTGAGCCTGGATCCCATGATGCTGGATAAAGAACCAGTTCCACTCCGGATTCATCAATTGCTGCTGCACATGTGAAGACCCTGGCAGACAAGAAAGATGACTGAATGTTGTATGAAATGCAGATCATTGATATTTAATTCCATCACTATGTAGTTGAGCAGTCTCTATCGTCCTATCACCGAAGGTTAGGGATATCTATTTGCCATTGACCTCCAACACTTCCTCCTCTGTGCAGCTATTAGTTAGGAGAACTGTAGAAGATCCAACCTGGTTTTCTTCCTTTAACTTTTGCTGTCCTGCAAGACAAGATTGTGGATGATGGTAAAGCTATATTTTCATTCAACAGATAGAATGCATTTGATAAGGGTGACTATCAGGGAAAGAAATCAAATTACATTCGGATTGGGTTGAGTGATTGAGATCATGGATCGATGAGGAAGTGTATTGAAAGAAAAGAGTTTGATAGGTAGGATGGTAAGATAGGCACTAAAGGGTGGAAAATGAAGGGCATGAATTTATGCCTTTATATTCAGTAACATAATGCATTGGAATGTTAGTGTATTCCATGCACATAATTATGATTAAAATGGAAAAGAAATTATAACTGAGTTGGCAAAGGTTTTGATTTAACTCATTTTGATCAAACAAGGTAAATTTGGATGTGCTCACTTCTCTGACCCAGGTGAATTCTCATCCCTTGATATGATAAATTAAGGTTTTTGTCCGTCCATCTGGACAAATGAATTTGTAAGCTCATTTGTGCTACAACATGATTGGCATATCCACCATCCTGCAGAGACATCAATATTCAAGCAGATGTAATTATAATTTTTGCTCAGGATCTAAAAGTTTTCCAGGACGTGAAAACAGTTAGTCCATTCATGCCTTTTTTTTTATTATTTCTTCTTGGAATGTCAACACCAACAAGGTTACCATTTATCAGCCTTGAAAGGGTGGAAGGTAGGCTTCCTTCATGAACCATTCAGTTTTGAATTTTAATCTCCTAATGCCATCAGAAAAAGGACTCTTGTGGCACATTGGTGTCATTACCTCTGGACAAGGAAGTTTGGTTTGATTCCCATCTGATTCAGTGGTGTATGATGACATCTGAACAGGTTGATTAATAAAAAATAAAAAAAATCAGAAAATTCACAATACTAAATTAATTTAAGATTAAGATGAGTGAGGTAATGGAGGCATTTCATTGCTTCACTCGATGCAATGCACTGTCAGCTTCTTTCTGTGCAGCTTGTTTGACATTACTCTAATTGAAGTTCCATGTAGGTGTATCTGCTGTATAATGACTTCAAAGTGGCACAATTCTGATATCATGAGGCCAACTAGTTTTTGCAATGCAGCATTCCAAACAAATATGGACCATGCAGGCCCTGTGTGTACTCAATATTCTTCAAAGGTTAAGTGTCAAATTGAAAGATGGGCCTTGCAAAATTTTCTTTGAATGTATAAACACTCAAATTGGAGGTAAAGTCATTTTTGGCAAGTCCATAATTGCAAAGTGTCCTGAAGTACTCTGGAATATTTCTGAAAGTTTTCAGTGTTCACCTTTTGAAATTGACAGGAAATGATGAATTCTCATAAAGAGGGTAGAGGCTTAGGTGACCTATCCACACAAAGGCAACAGGTACTGGTGAGGTAGTTCCAGAGTCTGCAGCATGACAGGGATATGGACTGATACAGAAAGCAAACTCTGTGCAATGTCTGTAACCAAGTTGGATTTGAATTTCTCTACATTCCTGATTATTATGGAGACTATCTGGCAGTCCAGTCATTATGCCAGTGTTTTTCTGTAGTGCTCTCATTGAGGTACTCATTTGAACCTCTTGCAGCAGAACTCAAGCAGAACTTGTCCCACAGGGACACTGGCAAATTAATTACCTTTTACCTGAGCATGGTTGAAGTTGACTTGTGCCTGTTGATTCATCGCATGCTGTTCCTAATATTAACCTGCAGGTACATATAGTAGTGATGCCAGCATTTATGGGAAAGGTGGTGGCATAGTGGTAACATACCTAGGCTAGTGCTGTCAAGCCCCAGGCTAATGTTCTGGGGCATAGGCTCTAATCCCACTATGCCAAGTAAACTGGTAAATGAGACTAATTGATCTAACTTGATTTGTGTGTTTCAAATTGAAGGACTGGTATGTTTATTACTGTTTTTTTCTATCTAGGTTGGAATTAAAAAAGCTGGTCTAAGGTTCACCATTGTTGATTGTGACAAAAACTAATCTGATTCACTAATGCTCCTTAGGGAAGGAAATCTGCAATCTTACATGGTCTGGCCTACATGTGACTTTAGACCTGTAGCAACATGATTAATTTTTCTGAAGAAGGGTCCAGGCCCGAAACATCAGCTTTCCTGCTCCTCTGATGATGCCTGGCCAGCTGTGTTCCTCCAGCTCCACATCTTGTTATCTCTGATTAATTGATAACTGCCCTATGGAATAGCCTAACAGCCGTTCAGTTGAATTGAACTGATATGAGCCTAAACAAAGGAACAAAAGCTAACAGGCCACCTGGCATTGTCAAGGCACCTGGAAATGACAAATTCAACACAGCCTTATCAATCCTGCAAAGTCCTCCTTACCAACAGCTGGGGGCTTGTGCAAAAAATGGGAGAGCTGCCACACAGACTAGTCAACTGAGTATCATACTAGATAGAGTCATATTCATCCTTCACAGACAATGTCTCAAACACCACCATTGCGATCCCTGAGTATGTCCTGTTCTGTCAGCAGGATAGACCCAGAAGTAGTTGTGGCGCAGTGCTGTAAATTTTGAAGGAAGTTGCTTTGCGATTCATCCACATAGACATTGGACCCCACGAAATCTCACAGCATCTTGTCAAACATGAGCAAGGAAACCTTCTGCTGATTACCACCCAGCACCCCACCACCCCTTTTGGATGGTGAATTGCACCCTTCTACTGAACTCCATTTGGCCCAAGCACTGAGATTGGTAAGGGCACAGAATGTACTCAGGATGGAGGCCTTGAATGTGCATCACAAAGATGGCTCGGTAGCAGAACTAGTGAGCCGGCTGAGTCCCAAAGGACCCACTACTAGACTGGGTCTGTAGCAGGTGCTGAGGAAAGCAACAAGAGGAAAAACCCTATTTGATTCATCCTCAGCAATCTACCTGCCAGAGATGTAGCTGTCCATGACAATATCAGTAGGACTGATCATCACACAGTCATGAGAGAGATGAAGTCCTGTCTTCACATGGAGGATACTTTCCATTGTGTTGTGTGTAATTACTATGGTGTTAAATAGGACAAATTTTGAATGGATCTAACAACACAAAATAAGGCGTACATGAGGTGATGTGGGCCATTAGCAGCAGTAACATTGCATTCAATCACAATCTGTAATATCATGGATGATCATATCCCCACTCTACCATGACCATCAAGCCAGGAGGTTATAATAAAAACAGAAATGCTGGACAAACTCAGCAGATCTGGCAGCGTCTGTGGGGGGGAAACAGATAATGTTTTGGGGCCAGTGACCCTTGTTCAGAACACTTTGAAGAATAGACACTGGACACATAATGTTAATACTGCTTTCTCACCACAGATGCAGGCAGACCTGCTGAGTTTCTCCAGAAATTTCTCTTCTTGTTTTGGATTTTTAGCATCATTCATTTTTAGGCCAGGAGACAATTCCTTGCTCAATTGAATACAAGAAGGCATTCCAGTAGCAGCACCAAGCATACCTAAAAATGAAATGTGAAACTGATGAAGCTGCAACTCAAGACTATTTGCATTCCAATCAGTAGAAACAGAATGACAGTTTTTTATACTTCATTCAAGTATGTAAGCTTTGCTGACTGGGCCAGCATTTGTTGTTTTGATCTTAGATTTGATCAATAGGCTACAACAGTTAAGCAATCTCACAACCAATGGATCAGATCAGCCCTGCCACATCCAGTCATGAACAGCAGTGGACAATTCAATAAGTAACAGGAAGTGGAGGCTCACATATATCCTTACCCTCCATGAGGTGCTATCACAGCACATTGGCAAAAAACAGAAGGCCTAGGAATTTGTACCCACCCTCAGCCAGAAGTGCTGAGTGGAAGATCCATCTCTGCCCCCTTTTTTAAAAGTTCATCTATGAGCTGACAAGTTCACTAGCTTGGCTAACATTCCTAATTTCAGAGGATAGTTACGAGTCAACTACACTGCTCCAGGTCTGGAACTACATGTAGGTCAGCCCAGGTAAGGATAGCAGATTACCTTCTCTAAAGGATGTTACTGATCCAGATGGCTATTTATGACAATTGTTACATAGTCACCACTAGATCAGGTTTTTATTTGATTCAAATTTCACCAACTGCCATGGTTGGATTCTGTTTCTGGAATGTTTGCTTGAGGCTCTGAATTATTAATCCAATGATATTATCATTATATCGCCACTTCCCCATCCACCTTGAGGTCCCTAGCATCACTGATATCGGTCTTAAATTAATTTGAATCACTCCACATGATATATAGAAGTAGACGAAGTCACTGGATATTGCAAAGGGAATGGGCGTGACAATATTCCCATTATAGCACAGAAGACTTGCTCAGAATTAGTCACAACTCAAGGTAAGTTTTACAATATAGCTACAACACTGGCAAATACCTGAAAATGTGGAAATTGCCTAGATATGTCCAGTGCACAAATAGAAGGACAAATCCAGCCCATTCAATTCACTTGATCGTGAGCCAAAGTGATGGGAGCTGTTGTGAAGAAGCACTTACTCAACAATGACATGATCACTTACACTCAGTTTAGATTCCACCAGGGTCACTCAGTTCCTGATTTCTTACATCATGGACAAAAAGGATGAGAGTGTCTGCCAGTGACATCAAGCCAGTATTCAACTGAATATGGTATCAATGAGCTCCAGAAAACTAGTATCAATAGGAATCAGGGGAAACCTTTCCAGTGATTGGAGTCATACCTGACACATAGGAAGATGGTTGTGATTGTTGGGGGTCAATCATCTCAACTCCAGAATATGTCTGCAGGAATTCCTCAGGGGAGTGTTCAACCAGCTGCTTAATCATGAGCTTCCCTCTGTCACAAGGTCAGAAATGGGGATATCCACTGATGATTTACAATGTTCAGCGCCATTTGTGACTCCTTAGGTACTGAAGTTGTCTATGTCCAAATGCAGCAAGACCTAGATGATATCCAGGCTTGGACTAACAAGTGGCAAGTAACTTTTGTGCTATACAAGTGTCAGGTAATGACCATTTCCAACTAGAGAGAATAACCATTTCCCTTTGAAGTCCAGTTACATCAGTGTTACTGATTTCCCCACTCTATCAACATCTTGGGGTTCACTATTGACCAAAATCTGAACTTGACTGGTCATATAAATACAGTGGCAACAAGAACAGGTCAGAGGTTAGGAATTCTGTGGTGGGTAAGTCACCCCAAAACTTGTCTGTCCACCATCTATAAGGCACAAATCAGGAATGTGATGGACTTCCTTCTTCTTGCCTAGGTGGATGTAGCCCCAGGAAATCATTGTTATTCAAGACAAACAGACCACTTGATTTGCACCCCAGCTGGAACCTTCAAACTTCACTCCCTTCACAATGGATGCACAGTGGCAGCATTATATACCTTCAACCTCTGCCACCCAGAAGAACAGGGGCAGCAGATGCAGAATTACAGAATTGTTATCCGTAGAAAGGAGCCAGTCTTTCCACTGTTTCTGCTTTAGCTTTCTGATTATCTCCATGGGAACTAATTTAAGATTTACATTGAATAATTTCCTTTCCAAATCACATACTATCCAAATATGGAAATTTATCTTCATCCCTTTACTATTGCTGGGTTAAAATCCTGGAGTCCCTCCCAGTTGGCATTGTGAGTTTTCCAATAGCTCGATGGCTGTTGTGGTTCAAGAAGACAGTTTATCACCACCTTCTCAAGGGCAATTAGGGATGGGTAAAAAATGCTTTCCTATCCAGTGACATCATTCCCTCGAATATTAAATAATACTGGTGGCATTGAGTATTAGATTATCGGATGAGTCTTATTCATCAGTATCACACTGTTGTCCTCTCTCATCTGTCTTGGCAACTGAGGCAGATAGGCAAAAGGTGTGAAAAACTCATTGGGGAAAGGTTAGTATGAAGAAACAGTTCTTGGTGTAGGAAGTAAGTGGTTCATGGGTATACCTTCAGTATCTTGTTTATCAAGCCAAAATGTATGGTGAAGGTGAGCTAGGAGTTGGTTAGGAGCATAATGCATGAGCATGCTATCACTCTCCATGTTCTCTGTGATATGTGAACATAGAGACACCATTGCAATAAGCCTGCACAATTGTGGGACAGCCTCCTCAATTGGTCTTAAGAGGTAGAACACAGAACAAAACAGCACAGGAACGGGCCCTTCGACCCGCGATGTTGTGTTGAATGCGATGCCAAATTAAACTAACCCCTTCTGCCTGCCCTTGGTCCATATTATTCCATTCCTTGTATATTCATCTGTTTATCTAAAAGACCCTTAAATGCCCCTATCATATCTGCCTCCACTGCTACTCCTGCCAGTGCGTTCAAGACTCCTACCACTCTCCATCTAAAAAAACTTGCCCATCACAGTCTTCCCCCTCTCACCTTAAATGCATGCCCCCTAGTATTGGACATTTCAACTCTACAAAAGGGATTCTCACTGTCAACGCTATCTATACATTTCATAATTTTATAGACTTCTGTCAAGTCTCCCCTCAGCCTTCACTGCTCCAGAGATAACAATCCATGTTTTTCTCACTTCTCCAGATAGCTCATGCCCTCTAATCTTGGCAGGATCCTGTTTAACCTCCTCTGCACTCTCTCCAAAGCTTCCACATCCTTCGTGTAATGTGGCGACCAGAACTGAATGCAAATACTCTTAAGTGTGGCCAAATGAAAGTCTTATAAAACTGCAACATGACATCCTGAGTCGTGTACTCAATTCCCCAACTACTAAAGGCAAGCCTGCCATGCACATTCTTTATCACCCTGTCTACTTGTATGGCCACCTTCGCAGAGCTATGGACTTTCTTGTCCTTAACAATTGATCTCCCAAACTGCAGCACCCAACACTTACTGGATCGAACTCCATCTGCCATTTCTCTGCCCATATCTGCAACTGATCTATATCCCGCTGTATCCTTTGGCAATCTTCCACACAACCACAATACCAATCATTGTATCGTCTGCAAATTTACTAACCTACCCATCCAGGAAAAAGAAGCATGGTACAGGGTGGATGTGGTGACCATGGCTGACTAGGGAAGTCAGGGATAGCATAAAAGCAAAAGAGAAAGCATATAATGTGGCAAAGGGCAGTGGAAAACCAAAGGATTGGGAAGCTTACAAAGACCAACGGAAGGCAACAAAAAAAGAAATAAGAAGGGAGAAGATTAAATATGAGGGTAAACTAGCCAGTAATATAAAGGAGGGCTGTAACAGTTCCTTTAGATATATAAAGGGCAAAAGAGAGGCAAAAGTGGACATTGGACTACTGGAAAATGACGCTGCAGAGATAGTAGTAGGGAACAAGGAAATAGCTGAGGAACTGAATAATTACTTTGCATCAGACTTCCCGATAAAAGAAATGAGTAATATCCCAAAAATTCAAGAGAGTTCAGGGGCAGAGCTGAATATGGTGGCAATCACCAAGGAGAAGATGCTAGTAAAACTGATAAATTGCCAGGACCAGATGGACTACACGCCAGAGTTCTTAAGGAGATAGCTGAAGAGATAGTGGAGGCGTTAATGGTGATCTTTCTGGAATCGCTAGAGTCAGGGAGGGTCCCGGAGGACTGGAAAATCATTAAATTAACACCTCTGTTTAAAAAGGGAGTAAGGCAAAAGACTGAAAATTACAGGCCAATTAGCCTAATCTTGGTCGTGGGTAAGATTTGAGAGTCCATTGTGAAGGATGAGATTTCTGAATACTTGGAAATGCATGGTAAAATGGGACAAATTCAGCACGGCTTCATCAAGGGAAGGTTATGTCTGACAAATCTGTTAGAATTCTTTAAGGAAATAACGAGCAGGTTAGATCAAGGAGAGCCAATAGATGTTATCTACTTGGACTTCAAGAAGGCCTTTAACAAGGTGCTGGACAGGAGGCTGCTGAGTAAGACAAGGGCCGATGGTATTAGAGGCAAGGTGCTAGCATGGATAGAAGATTAATTGTCTGGGAGAAAGCAGAGGGTGGAGTCAAAAAGGGTCTTTCTCAGGATAGCATCTTAATCTTCTGGGTGAACCTACTATGGGGAACCTTGTTGAAAGCCCTACTAAAATCCAGGTAAACAACATCCACTGCTGGAGCCTCATCAATCACCTTCATCACCTCCTCGAAAAATTCAGTCAAGTGAGTAAGACATGACCTGACCTGCACAAAGCCATGCTGACTATCCATAATTAGGCCATGCTTTTCCAAATGTGCATTAATCCTTTCCCTAAGAATTCTTTGCACTAGCTTCCCAACCAACGATGTGAGACTCACCAGTCTATAGTTTCCTGGATTATCCCTATTTCCCTTCTTGAGCAGAAGAACAACATTTGCTACTTGCCAGCCCTCTGAGACCTCTCCAGTGGCTAGGGCAGACACAAAGATTTTGGTCAAGGCTCCAGCAATCTCCTCTCTTGCCTGTATCAATAACCTGGGCTAGATACCATCAGGTCCTGGGGACCAATCCACCTTACTGCTCTTCAAGAGACTGATCACCACTTCTTTCTTGATCTCAAAATGCCAGAGCATATTTGCATGCTCCACAATAATCTCACTATCCTCCATGTCCCTCTCCGGGGTGGATACTGATGCAAAGTACTCATTTAAGATCTCGCCCACTTCCTCTGCCTCCAAGCAGAAGTTCCCTCCTTTATCCCTGAGTGATCCAACCTTCTGTCCTAGTTATCCACTTGATTTAATGTGTTTATAGAATGTGAGCATCCTTACTGCTCCATTCTCTTGTGCACTACTTTGTCCTGCAAGCGAGGTGAAGGAAAAAGTGAGATAGCAGCGCACTGTGCATCAGTGATATGCACATCACAGCCGAATAGCTTGGAGGAGGTACCTGGAAGCTGTGGAAGGTGGTTGTAAGGCTTGCATTATTGGAAAGTGTGTGAGGGTGATGTGGAGTGCTAAATTGGATTGGTTCTCTGCAGGGCAGTTTCTGTTTAAAAGGGACAGCCTGCTTTATGGAAAGAGGACTGGTTAGATTATGTGGTTTCCAACCACCAACACCTGCACTGACACACTGGTTGCCCCAGCTCCCCACTGTTGAGCATAGAGACAATAGGCAGTATTTAGAAGATAAGAGCAGTGTGGGCATTGTTTCAGCCCATCATTCAGGTAAGGTGGGTATACTACTTGAGTGTCTTACCAATCTCAATATGAACATAGGTGAGCAGACCATGAATCATTATGCCCAACACCTGAAAAAAAGGGCAAATTAATTTATAGGCCAACATTGCTGTGAGGCAGCAGTGCAGCCCTGTGGCAGATGCAGCACACCCTGTCTGATTATATAGGACTCATGTCAACCAATCTACTTTTCATTGCATTAGTTGTAGTCCATCATCATACCTATATCTCATGAGATCCAGCAGTGTCCCCTTTGTCCCACAGCACCCTGGGAAGATCCACAAATGATGTAGTGCTTTTGGATGACATTCACCTTCTTTTACCTTATTGCTGCTAATTTCTGCACCACAATGGCAATTATGGCTGATTTCTCCACCTTCACCCTGTAACCCTTGATCCCCTTACTAATTAACAGCCTACCTACCTCTGTCTTCATTCAAAGACTTGGCCTTCACAGTCCTCTGCGGCAACGAGTTCCACAGATTCCCCACCCTTTGGCTGAAGGAATTTGTCTTCATCTCAGTTCTAAAGGGTCATCTCTTCACTCTGAGGCTGTGCCCTCAGGTCCTAGTCTCTCCTACTAGAGGAAACACCTTCTCCACATCCATTCTGTTCCATGCCCCTCAATATTCTGTAGGTTTCAATGAGGTCCCCTTCATCCTTTTAACTCCAATGAGTACAGACCCAGAGTCCTCAACCACTCCTCACATGACAAGCCCTTATCCCTAGGATTACTCTTGTAAACCTCCTCTGGATCCCCTCCAACACCAGCACATCCTTCCTTAGATATGGGACACAGAACTGCTCACAATGTACAAAATGCAGTGCTTTTGTTGCACAGGCAGCTGGCATTGGTTCAAGTGTTGATGTCTTGATGTGCCATACAGCAAGATTTCCCCTTTCCCTGATCAGATTGCTATTGACAAGCATCGCTTGCAGCCTGTCTGTATGTCTGTGCAAAACATCATGTCAATACAGTAATACTGATAGTATTTGGCTCTGGCTGAAGCACAAATGCACTAATAGGCACAGCACAGCAAGGCAAGACAGGAAAGTTGGGAGCATGCAGGGGGCTACTGATTGGTTGAGCGCTAAGAAAGCAAACAAATGGCCCTTAGATACAAGAACAAAAATAGAAGTTGCTGGAAAAGCTCGGCATCTTCCAGACCTGCTGAGCTTTTCTAGCAACTTCTGTTTTGTTCCTGATTTACAGCGTCTGCAGTTCTTTTGGTTTTTATTTAGCCATTAGATGCAGCCTAGTTCAATCTGTGAACCAGATGCCTGTTCCTGTGCACAAACTTTCCCTGCTGCAGCATTTCAACACAAGTTGCCAGTGAGCCTTGCCATGCAAGTCTGTAGAGTGTAGAATTGTACAGTCAGAGTTATACAGCACAGAAACAGCCCCATCGGCCTAACACGTCCACACTGACCAGATTATTGCTTCAGACAGAATCTTCAGTTTGACCTAGACTGGATAGAGCATACTTGTTAAAAATTGACTAGAACCAAAGAAACTGACTAGCTTCTGGACAACTAAACACTTTATGGAGTCATAGAGTTATGCAGTACAGAAAAAGACCTTTCAATCCAACTTGTCTGCACCGACCAGATGTCCTAAACAGATCAAGTCCCATTTGCTAGCATTTGGCCCATATTCCTGTAAACCCCTCCCATTCATGGACCCATCCTGATGTCTTTTAATGTTGTAATTGTACCTCCTTCACCACCTCCTCTGGCAGCTTGATCCATACGTGTACCACCCTCTGCGTGAAAAGTTGTCCCTCAGGTCCTTTTTAAATCTTTCTTCCTCTCACCTTAAACCCATGCACTTTAGTTTTGGACTGCCCTACCCTGGGAAAGACACCTTGGCTATTCACCCTATTCATGCCCCTCATGATTTTATGAAGTTTATAAGGTCACCCCTCAGTCTCCTTCCTGAACAGCCTCTAAATGGATAGGAAAGGTGTAATGGTGCCATGAAGGGTTGGTATGTGTTGGATGCCGATGTCTGTGGACGAGATCTGCATGTGGATGGTGCCCATGGATCATGCCCTGAGATGCTGGTTGCTGCTGAGCAACATAAAGCCTCCTCGCAGCCAGCAATGAGCTGAAATTAGAAGTTGCCTGGCCTTATTTCCATGTCAAGCTTTCTCGACATCTAGTTTGTTCAGCGCATTTCGTAAGATAAGAAGCTGAATATTAATGTGGCATGTTGTGTTGTTAATAAGGTGTTTAACAAGCAATAATCTCCCATAATTGGCAACTCACTACTGCCTTGTGAGGAACTCACCTAGCTGCTCCGTAAAGGCATAAAAGATACTGTGAGTTGCTTCCGATGTAGATAGGCCTTGTCAGACTTCTCATCGGATTCTGTCACAAATCTCGCCACAGTCCATATCACTCAGACCTCTGTAAGATTCCACCCTACATATTATAAATCATAACAAATACATCACACTTCGAAATTGAAGTTTGAATTTGTTACCTTTACCCACAGTATGACTTGTGAACTATAATTGGAAACAATGTAGAGTGAATACTCTTTATTTTGGTTTTCTTTGCTACAGATTTCAAATATTATTTGCCAAATGGAGACAATAGGCCTACTGGATTCAAAATTCTGAACAGAAAAGAGCTGGTAACTTCTGTAACCACTGGTGTGATTGGCTAAGATACAAAAAAATCTGATTGGCAACGCACAATGGTTAAGAACTAATTTTTGATGAAAAGGTGAAGAGAAAAACCTACCTGAAACCTCACTGGATAACTACTAATAAGAATTCTCTTTTCTAGCGAGGAAAAAATAATTGATACCAATGCCATCTAGACTAAAAGTCCTACAGAGAATTGTTACCCAAGGCAACATCTGTCATTTGATGGAGAATGTCAAGTTGTTATGTCTTGTTGTCTGTAAGCCCAGGTGTATCACCTTTTTTGGATGCAATAGTATTCCTGTGTAATTCTATACAAGGTGCTGGTCTCAGCTGTTTGATATTCATTAGGATTATTCATTTTCTAATGAATGTTCTGTCAGTAGAGAAAAACAATCTCTCATCTGCCGATCAGTGAAACATCAGTGGTTTCTGATCAAGTGACTTTCACCCCAATGCTAAATTCAGCCTTGAGGAAAGTTAATTCCTCGTAGACCTTACGTGATTTTACTCAATCTCCAAAGAGTTTGTACAATTTTAAACAGCATTTAATGTACTCAAGTTTCTACCACCTCATCCAAAAACTCAACCAACAGTTCAGGGAATCGGCCTGTTTCCTGACTTGGAAGTAATCAGAAATAGCATGGATAACAACAATAGCAGGATATTCCTAATTAGAAAAAGTAACTAGGATATGGCCTTTAAAGATCCTAAGTGATGAAAGATGGATTCGTTCAATGGTACTTGTGATATGAAGTTGCAACAAAGAACAATATATTTGTTTAATTATCTGAACACTATCATACAATTTTTCTGTAATTTATACGGTATATTAAATCATTACAATGATTTTCTGACCCATATTGTTTCTTGCACAAACGCAAGCAGCTAGCCATAGCTGGACTTCCATTTGAAATGCCTTAATTTGAATTCTGTCTTGGCCAAAAGTTTGACTTCAATTCCCCTCAGTGGGTGAATCATCTGGTATCTCAGTTCATGGCAGTGGAATTTTAACAGAGAAGGAGTGAGTTACAAAACGGCATAGAAACAGAAATTGTTAGCAAAACACAACAGGTCGGGCCGCATTTGACAGGAGAAAGAGGCACAGTGGCTTAGTGTTAGCACCGCTGTCTTACAGCACCAGGGACCTGAGTTCGATTCCACCCTTGGATGACTGTGCGACATTTGCACATTCTCCTTGTGTCTGTGTGGGTTTCCTCCCACAGTCCAAAGATGTGCAGGTTAGGTGGATTGGCCATGTTGAATTGCTCACAGTGTTCAGTTGTGTGCAGTCTGGATAAGTTTGCCACGGGAAATGCAGGGTTACAGGGCTTGGGTGGGAAGCTCTTCAGATGGTTGGTGTGGGCTCAAATGGCCTGCTTCCATGCTGTAGGGATTCTATGATTCTATGAAAGCAGATTTAACATTTCTAGTCCAGTGATTCTTCATCAGAACAGATAGTAGCTAGGAAAAAGTGGTATTTATGCTAAAGGTGAGGTTAGAAGGGGTGAGGGGCAAGAGCAGAGTGGACATTTGGAGCAGGACCCCAGAGAGAGGGAGAGCTGTGAAATGGGTAAGCAAACATGGGGATTATTGATAGTAGGCCAGGACAGAAGAGAATCTTAATAAGTGATAATAAGAACTGAGAGTAGGATAGAATGTATAGTACTGAAAGGAACAATATAATGTGAAAATAGGACAAAAGGTGAGTGAGAGTGGGTTGGCTGTGCTGAAAGCAACCCCTATCATGATAGGACTGGGGGGTAGGTTGGGTAAAGAAAATAGGAGGACGGAATCGGGCTCTGAATTTATTGAGTATAATGCTAGTGCTAAGAGGCTGCAGGATCACCAAGTGGAAAGTGAAATGCTATGGGTTTTTTATGAAAAAAGTATAGTTTGATCTTGTTGCTTTGGAACACGTTTCTTTGATTTAGTAGCTGTTAAAAATTTAGAATTGTATTATCTAGTTTAGATGAGTGCTTGTAGGTTTGGGGACCTTGCTGACAAGTTCTGATTTTTGAAAAAGACTTTTGTTTGCAATTTGAAATTCGGACTACTGAATGGAACTGTGATTTCAGAATTCTAGAGACTTTTAAAATTTATTTTGTGGTGTGTGGGCACTGCTGGCTGGTCAACATTTCTTGCCAATCCCTAGTTGCCCCTGAGATGGTGGCGGTGGTGATCTGCCTTCTTGAACTGCTGCAGTTCACCTGCTGTGGGCTGACCCAAAATGCCCTTAGGGAGGGAATTCCAGGATTTTAACCTAGCGACAATGAAGGATTGGTGACATATTTCCAAGTCAGGATGGTGAGTGGCTTGGAGAGGTACTTGAAGGTGGTGGTGTTCCCATGTATCTGCAGCCCATGTCCTTCCAGATGGAAGTGATTGTGAGTTTGGAAGGTGCTGTCGAAGGATCTTTGGTGAATTTCTGCAGTGCATCTTGCAGATAGTGTATACTGCTGCTACCGAGCTTCAGTGGTGGAGGGAGTGGATGCTTGTGGATGTAGTACCAATCAAGCAGGCTGCTTCATCCTGGATGGTGCCAAACTTCTTGGGTGTTGTTAAGGCTTCACTCATCCAGACAAGTGGGGAGTATTCCATTACACTCCTGATTTGTGCCTTTTAGATGGTGGGCAGGCTCTGGGGAGTCAGGAGGTGAGTTACTTGCTGCAGTATTCCTAGCCTCTCGACTGCTCTTGTAGCCACTGTGCATATGTGGTTAGTCAAGTTGAGTTTCTGGTCAATGATAATCCCCAGCATGTTGGTAGTGAGAGATTCAGTAATGGTAACACTGTTGAATTCCAAGATGCAGTAGTTATCGGCGATGGTCATAGCTTGGTATTTGGATGGTGTGAATGTTACTTGACACTTGTCAGCCCAAGCCTGGATATTGTCCAGATCTTGTTGCTTTTAATCAAGGACTGCTTCAATATCTGATGGTGCTGAACATTGTGAAATCAGCGAACATCTTCACTTCTGACGTTATGATGGAGGGAAGGTCATTGATGAAGCAACTGAAGATGGTTGAGCCGAGGACAATACCCTGAGGAATTCCTGCGGATATGTCCTTGAGCTGAGATCACTGACCTCCTACAACCACAATCATCTTTTTATGTGCCAGGTATGGCTTCAATCATCGGAGAGATTGCCCCTTGGTGCCCATTGATTCCAGTTTTGCTAGGACTCCTTGATGTCATGGTCAAATGCAGACTAAATGTCAAGGGTTGTCGCTCTCACCTTACCTCTGGAATTCAGCTCTTTTGCCCATGTTTGAACCAAGGCTGTAATGAGGTCAGGAGCTGAGTGGCCCTGGCGGAACTCAAACTGGGTGTCACTGAGCATGTTATTACTGAGCAGGTGCTGCTTTATAGCACTGTTGATGACACCGTTCATCACTTTACTGATGATCGAGAGTAGACTGATGGGGCAGTAATTGGCTGGGTTGGATTTGTCCTGCTTTTTACGTACAGGGCATATTTGTGCAATTTTCCACATTGTTGGGTAGATGCCAGTGTTGTAATTCTACTGGAACAGCTTGGTTAGGGGAGTGGCAGCTTCTGGAGAACTATTGCTGGAATGTTGTCAGGGCCTATAGCCCTTGCATTATCCAGTGCCTCCAACTGTTTCTTGATATGTGTCCTGTTCAATTAGAAAGATAAAGAAATCAGCAAGACAGCTGCAGTATATTGACGGTGAAAGAGAATGTTGACCCTGGGATATGATACTGTCCAGATTAATGGGATAAGATATTTCATTTTCAGGTGTTGAAAGTTATAAAAATGGCCAGTGCAATTAATTTGTATAAGGATGAAAAATAGTCCAAGGAGAGCAGGAAACAAAAGTCTGGAATCTAAGCTTATGTTTCAGCAATAACTAATCCCAAATTTCTTTGGACAAAACATATTGAGATAAAATTGAAATTGAATTTGAATATTAGCTGTTAATCACATAATATGTGACTTCAGTCACATGTGATGTATTATGTGATTAACAGCTAATATTCAAATTCAGTGACTGAAGTCACATATTGGTCAGACTGGATACTGTAGGACAGTATGGTAAATACCTTGCCCAGAAAGAGATTATCGCATAATGGAAATATCATAGTGGTAATGTCACTGGGTGAATAATCCAGAAAATGGGATCGGTGGAATTTAAATTTAATTAATAACTTAATTCACAGAAGGAAGTCTTCCATCCATTTCCGGTCCGGCCTACATGTGACTCAAGACCCACAGCAATGTTGTTGACACTTTCCCTCTTCAATGCCCGAGCAAGCCATTCAGTTCAAGGGCATTTAAAGATGTGCAACAAATGTTGGCCTTGCTGGTGATGTGCACCTCCCATGAAAGAATAAAGAAACTGGTGTTTTCAGACAATCTAACAGCCTTTATTATTCCAGTTCTCTTCTTGTTGCTTGTGCATACATTTAAAAGACAAACAAATAACTTGAATTTGAATACCTTCCCTCCTAATTTCACTGCTAAAGCACTTCATAGGCAATTATTTACTTCAGAAGACTAGAATCTTTTTTAATCCAATGAAATGCAGCCTGTGTATACAGCAACTCTGATGAACATCAGCAACAGATAATCTGTTTCAGTAATCTTGGATGAGAGTAAATATCGGACAGGACAATGGAAAGAATTCTACTTCTTTTCTTTGAGTAGTGTAATGAGATGTTTAACAACCTCTTGAGGTGGCAAACTAGGCCTCATGTTAACATCTCACCTGAAAGATCAAAATTACCAGACTTGTTGAAGCAAATTTGATAGTGAATCAGCTGGTTGTCAGTAAGACACCAATGGACAGTCTGCAATCAGTGTGCAGTCTCCATCAGCAACCACCCGGTCTCAATCACTCACCAGTCCCCAACCAGTCACCCAAAGTCAGTCTTATATTCATCTGTAATTAGTAGCTAGCCTTTTGCCTATGTGAAACTGATCTAAGATAAACAGATGAACACAGTGTAAAAGTAATGCTTAATAATAATACAAGAATACCGTATGAGATACACACCCCTCAAAGTTTAGAAACACTAACATAATAGTGTATCTCTGGTGTACGTTGGCTGGTTTGTGTGTTCTCTATGTTTGTAGGCTTGTTTCTTCAATGCATGAGCATACCTGATTCCTGATAAAAGGTCTCCTTTGGTCACAAATGATGAATTATAGGAATGATAGGAACCTGGGAAACACCAAGAATCAGAGGGGCGTTAATCTGCATGTTCACTGCTCCCTTGAGATAATGGGATAGGTAGGTAAAGAAATGAAGAAGGCATTTGGGATACTTGCCACTATTAGCAGAAGCATTGAAGTTCAGAGAAGAAGGTTATGCTGGAACTGTAAAAAGGCCAGGGTATTGTGAGCAGTTCTGGAATCCACATGATAGGAGGAATATGATTGCGTTGGAGAGGGTGCAGAAAGGATTCACTAGGTTGTTGCCTGGGCTGAGAGTTTTAATTATGGGCATGGTAATTAGATAGGCTGGTGATGTTTTTCGTGGAGCAGAGGAGATTGAGGGGGTACATGACTGAGTTGTATAAAGTTATGAGGGGCATT
Source organism: Ginglymostoma cirratum (assembly GCA_024137785.1). Taxonomy (NCBI): domain Eukaryota; kingdom Metazoa; phylum Chordata; class Chondrichthyes; order Orectolobiformes; family Ginglymostomatidae; genus Ginglymostoma; species Ginglymostoma cirratum. The sequence continues at coordinate 57,547,038 of JAHRHZ010000013.1, forward strand.
GCTTAGCTAGACTGCAAACCATCCCTTGGTGAAGAGATCAATAATCAGGAGGCATAGATTTCATAAGAACATAAGAACTAGGAGCAGGAGTAGGCCATCTGGCCCCTTGAGCCTGCCCCGCCATTTAATAAGATCATGGCTGATCTTTTTGAGACTCAGCTCCACTTACCCGCTCACTCGCCATAACCCTTAATTCCTTTACTGTTCAAAAATTTATCTAGCCTTGCCTTAAAAGCATTCAGCGAGGTAGCTTCAACCGCTTCACTGGGCAGGGAATTCCACAGATTCACAACCCTTTGGGTGAAGAAGTTCCTCCTGACCTCAGTCCTACATATGCTTCTCTTTATTTTGAGGCGATGCCCTCTAGTCCTAGTTTCACCTGCTAGCGGAAACAACCTCCTTGCCTCCCCCTTATCTATTCCTTTCATAATCTTATATGTTTCTATAAGATCTCCCCTCATTCTTCTGAATTCCAATGAGTATAATCCTAGTCTACTCAGTCTCTCCTCATAATCCAACCCTCTCAACTCTGGAATTAACCAAGTGAATCTCCTCTGCACCCGCTCCAGAGCTAGTATATCTCTTCTCAAGTAAGGAGACCAAAACTGCACACTGTAGTCCAGCTGTGGCCTAACCAGGACCCTATACAGCTGCAGCATAGCCTCCCTGTTTTTAAACTCCATTCCTCTAGCAATGACAGACATCTCCTCCCTTGGATCCCTCAACAGCCTGGGATATATCTCATCTGGGCCCACAGATTTATCCACTTTAAAGGCTACTAAATGCAGTATTACTGACTCTATGTTAATTTCTTCTGATATGTCACAGTCTTCCACCCTAATGTCCTCACCTACACAGATAATTGTGAAGACTGCGCAAGGTATTCACTGAAGATTGTTTCCATTTCTTCTGGATCTGTGTGGACATTATCTCTATATCTTAGTGGGTCTACTGTTTCTCCAGTTCTTCTTGTGCTCTTAATATATTTTAACCCCTTTGGGTTTTTCTTTATTTTAACTGCCAGTGCTATCTCATGCACTATCTTTGCTTTCCTAATTTCCTTTTTAAGTTCCTGTACTTTTTATGCCACTCTAATGACTCTACTGTATTTAATCTTTGGTATCTGCCATAAATGTTTTGTTTTTCTCAATCCTAACCTTTTGTGACCCGTGATATCCAGGGTTCTCCGGTTCTGGTCTGATTCTTGGCCTTTACGGGAACTTATTTAGCCTGTAATCTTGCTATTTTCTGTTTGAGTGAATCCCATTACTCTGAAACAGTTTTATCTGCAAGTCCATGGGATCAAATCATATCCTATCTTAGTAAAATCAGCCTTTATCCTGTTTAGAATATGTATTCCTAACCCATCCTTTTTTCTTGTAAATTACTTATCTGAACCCAACCGAGTTATGGTCATTATCTCCAAATGTTCCCTGATGATACACCTTCCACCTATCCAGATTCATTTCCAAATATTAGGTTAGAACTGCCCCCTCCCTTGTTGGGCTTTCTATGTACTGGCTAAAAGCAAGTTCTAAGCGCAATTCAAGAATGTTTTTCCCTCCTTACCTTGCACACTGAAACTATTGCAGTTAATGTTTAGGTGGTTAAAATCCCCTGTTATTATTGCCTAATTAGTTTTACACTTCTCTGAAATTTTGTTGCATGTTTGGTCTTCTATGTCTCCTTGACTGTTAGGGGTCTATAGCACACAATGTCCCTTTTGTGTCTTTTATTTCAAGCCATATTCCCTCATTTGATGATCCTTCCAAGATATTATCTCTCCTCACTGATATAATAGATTCCTTGGTCAATGTTGTGCTTGTCCCCTTCCCCTGCTATTCTCTTCTCCACCTCGTCTGACTACTTTACCGATAGGAAAGTTGAGCTGCTAATCCTTCTCATCTTTCAGCTAAGTCTTGGTCATAGCTGTGATATCATATTCTCATGGGCCTTCTTGCGCCCTCAGCTCATCTGCCTTATTCCTAAGACATTAAAATATATTCCATTTGGCCTTGATAAATTCATTTCTTTCTTAGCTAGTCTATGTTTCATCTGTCTTACAAACTCATTTCCTCACGTTTTAATTTTTAATTCTATCTCAGGTTCTCTCCCTTCTGATCTGCTTCTCAGGATCTCACTCTCTGCCAATCTAGTTTATTTCTGTCCCAAAAGCATTAGCTAACTGCGTCATGTGGATGGTTATCCCATTACTGTTGAGATGCAACTCACTCAACTTATACAGGTCCTACCTTCCCAAGAAAAGGTCCCAATGCCTCAGTAATCTAAAGCCTCCCTCTTGCACCATCTTCAGCCAATCATTCATCTGCTATATCCTTTTATTCCTTTGTTCGTCATTTTGTGATACAGGGAGTTATCTGGAGATTACTACCTTTCAAATCCAGCTTTTCAACTTCCTACCTAACTCCCTAAAGTCTGCTTGCAGGACCTCATTTCTCTTTCCCCTGGTGTCCTTGGACCAACATGGACCAATGTTATTAACTCTGCCCCTACAGAATGCCCTGCAAACATTCTGTGACAAGCTTGATCCTGACATCTGGAAGATGGCAGGCCATCCTGGAGTAATGTCTACACCCCTCACTAACGAATTTTCATGTCACTTTCGGCCTTCCATATTTCTTCCTCCCCCGATGGGCAGCTGGACTATTCAAAATGGCACAGCCTTTGCTATGGCTGGCCTCCACAAAAGAACTGTCAGTTTCCCTGTGTTCCAAGACTGAGAATTGGTTTGCAAGTGAGAGGCACTCGGGAGATTCCATCACTACCTGCCTGGTCCCTTTCTTCTGGTGGTTTGGTTGTCACCCATCCCCTCTGTACCTGTACTTCCTTAAGCTGTGGGCTGACTGTGTCCTGAAATCTGTCCTGAATCTCTCAGCCACATGAATGCACTGTCGTGCCCCCAGCTGAAACTTAAGTTTCAAACCTAAGTTCATGTTGCTGTAGCCAGGGGTCACCTCTTTCACTACAGGATAAGAAGCTAGCTGTCTGGTTTGTATCTGGTAAGTGTTAAAGTTTATGTTATATCTAATGTTTAAAATAATATAGATACCAGCAGTAAGGTGAATAAAGTCTGTAAGAAATGAAAAAAATTGAATATAACATTTAAATAGTTGACTTAAACTCGTTAAGACAGGAGATGTGTCATACTGCAGCATGTTGGAGCTCATGGATGCCAGTGTGATCCAAGGCAAACACATCTGTCAGAAATGTTTGTGACTAGAGCACCTTAAGCACAAAGTTTATGAGCTGGAGGCTGAGTTGCAGACACTGTGACTCATCAGCATGAGGGGAGGTTAACTGGATGCTCTGTACCAGGACATAATCATAATCATTAGGACAGGATCTTCTGAACTTGTCAGTGGCCAGGGGCAGTTGAATGTGAGTGCAAATGATGCAGGTGATGGGGATACAAAATGCAGGGGCCTCAGCTTTTGAAATTCTCCATCAGGATTGTGGGTGGAGAAGCATGCTGAACATGGCTCCGTGGTGCAAGGAAACATTCAAGTGCGGGAAGCAAAAAGGAACGTAATGGAAGTCGGGTAGTGTAAAGAGGCAAGAGTCCTGAAGGGCTGCCTGCTCCAGGTATTTTGAACATGTACTCAGGACTGGAGAGTAATTGCAGTGATATGGAGAAGAACCAGTTGTCATGGACTATGTAGGTATCAATGACATAGGCATTCCATGACATAGGTAGGACAAGGAAAAGTGTCCTGCATGGTCAGTAGGAACAGATAGTCACTTAATTAAGAAGCAGAATATCAAAGGCAATAATCTACCAATTATTACTTGAACCATGAGCAAATTGGCATAGGCCAAGTAAGATCATAGAAATGAATGCAGGTTCAAAGACTCACATGGGAGAAGTTGGCTTTGGGTCTTCAGGCTTTGGCACTGATATTGGCGAAAGTGGGTCTGTACTGCTGTGATGGACTATATTTGAACCGCACTCGGGCTGGTTTTCTTGCCCACCACATAACTGGGGAAGTAAAGAGGCTATTAAACTAAATAGTGGGGACAAGGGATCACATTTGCTATGATATGGTCAGTCAAAAAGTAGGATAAGGTAAGAGAGAAAGATATTAATATGTGGGATGACACCTATTACTATACCATGACTGAAAGAGATAAAGGGTACATATCTAAAACTAAATCAACAGATAAGGCTAAAAGTTACAAAAATAATACAAGGTCTTCGTATTTGAATGCACTTAACATTTGGAACAAGACAAATGAATTGATATTGTGAATAGAAAAAAGATGAGCTAATAGCCATTGCAGAGACATGGCTGTGGATTGGAACTTGAATATTGAGGGTTACAGGACAGATGGGGAGGACAGGAAGCTAGGAAAGATTTGTTCTGTTAATTCTGTTAATAGAGAACAGGTGCAGGAGTAGGCCATTTGGCCCTTCAAGCTTGCACCACCATTCAATATGACTATGATTGATCATGTAAGCTCATGTAATCTCTCATTAATGGTTGTAATTTCATGCATGTTAAGCAGGTAGTGACACAGTGGTAACATCATTGGACTGGTAACCACAGTCCAATGCCCTGGAGACATGGGTTTGAATCCTATCATTGCAGTTGGTGAAATTTCAATTAATAAAATCTGAAATGGAAGAAAATCTGGCCTAATGGTGACCATGTGGCCATGGTCATAAACACCCATCTGTTTCACTAATGTCATTTTGGGAAGAAATCTACCAGCCTTACCTGCTCTATATGTGACTTGAAGCATATTGAAATGTGGTTGACTCGTAACTGCCCTCTGAAATTGCCTAGGGAGCCAATCAGTTCAACTGCACTTAGGAATAAGCAACAAATGCCAGCCTTGCCAGCAACACCCACATTCCATTCTAAAAATAAAGAAAAAACACCAAAGTGCGGTGATTTAAGTTTAGGAATACCGGAAGTAGATAGAGTTTGTTTTGAGATAAGAAATGATAAAGTTAAAAGTGTGAGAGTGGTTGGCAGGCATCTGTCAGTAACCATATAGAGGATAAAGAAAAAAATTTGGGAGCTTCCAAGGAAGTTAAAGAAATAATCTTGGGGGATTTTAATCTAGATATTGATTGTAAAGGTCACATGGGCAAAAGTAGCCTAGAAGAGAGGTTCATAGTATTTTCGGGATAGTTTCTTAGAGTAGCATGTCCAGCTGCCAACTAGAGAGCAGGCCATGCTCATCTGATATTATGCAATGAGTTTGGGGTAATTAATGACCTCAGCGTGAAGGCACTCTTATGTTGCAGTGATCTTAATATGATTGAATTTTACATTTGTTTTGAGAGAGAGGTGTTCATCCAAGACTAGTATTTTAAAATTAAGCAAAGGCAGTTATGAGGGCATGAAAACAGAGTTAGCGAAGATAGAACATAGAGCATAGAACAGTACAGCATAGTACAGGCCCTTCGGCCCATGATGTTGTGCCAAACTTTTACCCTAATCCTAAGGTCTATCTAACCTCCAACCCTACCTTACACTATCATCCAGATGAATAGGTAAAATAATTTAAGGGATAATTATTAGAGATGTGGTGGCAGGTGAAGGGCAACCTTTAAGAATATATAGAATAGATACATTTTAACTAGAAAGAAAAGTTTCAAGGGGAGGACCTACCACCTGTGATTAACCAAAAAATGTAAAAGATAGTTTCAAACTTAAAGGAAATGCATATAATTACACAAAATAGGTGGAAGGTCAAAAGATTGGATAGAATATAAAAAAGAAGACTAAAAGATCAGCAAGGAGGGAAGTATTAAATTATGAGGGAAAACAAGCTGGAAATATAAAAACAGATGGTAAAAGTTTATTTACAAACTTAAAAAAAGAGTTAACAAAGTGGAATATTGAGAGAAACTAAAGAAAATTATGATCACTAGGGAAGTGATTTTGTGAAAATTGTTGGAGCTGTGGACTGACAAGTGCATGGACCCTGATAGACTTCATCCTAAAAAGTGGTTAGTAGCATGGTTTATTTCAGATTTTCAGATCTTATTTAATATGGTACCACACAAAAGGTTATTGTGGAAAATAAAGGGATGACTCAACAGAATGTGGCATTAAAGAGCCCTAGCAAAACTGGAGTCAGTAGGAATCAGGGGAAAGCTTACCACTGGTTGTAGCCATACTTAGGAAGAAGGAAGATGGCTGTGGTTGCTGTTGTTGGCCAATCGCCTCAGTCCTAGGACATCACTGAAAGTATTCTTCATGCAGCGTTCTGTGCCTAAGCATCTTCAAAATAAGGCCAGAAGTGGGCATATTCACTGAAGATTGCATAGTGTTCAGCATCTGCTGCCTTGTAGATACATCAAAAGAGATAAAGGTCAATGGAGTAAATTCAGTCTGAAAATCTGGAGTGGAGTTCAAAGAGAGACTGATGTCTAATTCTGTAATTAACTGTCAAATGTAACTCTCAGTCACCATCCAAATGGTGCATTCTCCACGCCAATACCTCTACCAGTCAGACTCCACTTGCCAACCAATCGGCACTCTCTTCTCATACAGCATAAATGCTGCTTTTCCTTTACTTTGCTATTCTAACAAAATGTCCTGATGAGTGCAAGACAAAAAAACCTTCAAAAAATGTGTTTTTTTCAGCATTACTCAAGTTTTTACTACTAAAGATCTATGTATGGGAATAAGATCCAATTTGTAGTTTATTCATATTGTATCTCAAAATAAATAAAAATAAGGGGGCATATTTTTAAGGTAAGAGGAGAGAGATTTACAAAGGAAATAGGGGCAACCTTTACACACGGATAGTGGTTGATGTGTGGAATGAACTGCCAGAGAAAGTCGTGGATGCAGGTGCACTTACAACATTTAAGAGACATTTGGATAGGTTCATGAATAGGAAAGGTTTGGAAAGATATGGGCCGTACACAGGCAAGTGGGACTAGTTTAGTTTGGGAACATGGTCAGCATGGACTAATTGGACTGAAGTGTCTGTTTCCATGCTATATGACTGCATGACTCTGTAAGATTTAAACTCTGTAACTTGATAATAAATAATAATACAGCTAATTTTTTAGTTAGTTTATTCACTAATAAATATCATTTACATATCAAGTTGGGTCAAATTTGAAAAATTTGGCATAATGCTATCTCGAATAGCCTGATGATTATATACCACTTTTACAAAGGTCAAATTTACTCAAGTAAAGTTTAAATGAAATCACCCCGCCCCACAGCAGCAGAAGTGCTTCTTCTCCTTCTCCTCCTCCACCTTCGATGCTTTCCTTTATTTCACAGGCAATGGGAGGTAGAAAAAAAATGTCAAATGAATGAAGCATCAGAACAAGTTAAAAGAGACAGGAAAAAGCAAGAAAGGAACAAGTTCCCTGAGCAGTTTCTGTCTGTGAGCAACATGGGAAGGATTTGCTACTTGGTTTAACAATTACTCCATCTTTATGTTGAGGATATCTGTTAGGCACATGTACGGTCATACAACTGGGTCATTAAAAGAGCATATTTGAGAGCAATTCAGACCTTAAAGGCAGTGGCGTCATTAAAAGCCAGGTTCTGTAAATGTATTGTGTAGGAACTGCTCAAATGTAGTCAGTTGGTATTGTTTATTGAAGCTTGGTCTTTATTTTGTCAGCTGGTATGAATAATTGAGCATGATCTAATCATTCATGTCAGCTGGAAGCAAAAATTTGAAGGTCTTTGTTATATCCGATTAGATTAAGGAGCCTACCAGGGTCTTGGTTTCCTTACAAGTCTGCTGTGGGGAGATCTAGTAAGAGGGAAGTACCTTCATCCCAAGTAGAAGGGAGGGATGCAAATATAGGCGTGCTGTATGATGGTGTTCGATGAAGGTTTATTTAATTGTGACGTTTCTTTTTATTCTAGGTGCTGTGGAAGCTATGCACAATTAGGAAGCTGTGGATTTTGTCCTCTATGTGAGAGAACAAGTGTTAGAGGTTTTTATAGATACAAATAATTTCTTGAGTTATCAAGGTAGAATTTTGTACCTCATTGCCCCTAAATAAGATATAATGAAAAGGAGATGTGAGTCCATTTACAACAATAGCAACTTGCATTTCTATTACACCTTTAAGATAGTAGAATTCCCCAAAGTGCTTCACAAAAATATTTTCATAAAATTTGACCTTAAGCCATATAAGGAGATATGAGAGTAGTTGGCTCAAAATTGTGCCAAACAAGCAAGAACAAAGAACAAAGAAAATTACAGCACAGGAACAGGCCCTTTGGCCCTCCAAGATGCGCCGATCCAGATCATCTATCTAAACCTGTCACCTATTTTTCAAGGATCTGTATCCCTCTGCTTCCTGTCTAGATACATCTTAAATGACGCTATCATGCCCTCCTCTACCACCTCCACTGGCAAAGTATTCCAGGCACCCACCACCCTCTGTGTAAAGAACTTTCCACACATATCTCCCTTAAACTTTTCCGCTGTCACCTTGAAATCGTGACCCCTAGTAATTGAATCCCCCACTCTGGGAAAAAGCTTCTTGCTATCCACTCTGTCTATACCTCCCATGATTTAGTAGACCTCAATCAGGTCCCCCCTCAACCTCCGTCTTTCTAATGTAAATAATCCTAAACTACTCAACCTCTCTTCACAGCTAGTGCTCTCCATACCAGGCAACATCCTGGTGAACCTCCTCTGCACCCTCTCCAAAGCATCCACATCATTTTGGTAATGTGGCGACCAGAGAGAGTGGAAGCAGGAGAGTGAAAGATACAAAATGGGACCAAAGATTAGAACCCAGTTTTCATATATGGGAAGTCTGTATTGCAAATTTTTGAGGAGGTGTTAAGCCCATCCAAAATCTGCTTGACGAATCTTTAGGTAATGTTCACCAGTCTGAACAAACTTCTATCGAATGGATTTGACTTTATCCTTAACCCCTTCTTGATAAATACCTGTTTAACTTCCCAGCTCAATGGTTTATAGGTAGTTTATTCCATAACTCAATACCTTTTGTATGGGATGTTAAGTATTTATTCATTGAGAACTCCCATGTCTTGTTCCTTTTTCAGAAATGCATCACCTCACACTAATCAACATTAAATTCCATCTGCCACAGAGCTGCCAATGAATCTGCTGATCAACTCATCCATGTCCTCCTGTAACCTAAGACCTACTTCCACACTGCCACCAAGCCAGCCAATCTTCATTCATCCGAAAATGTACTTATCTTTCTACCCACCCCCACCACCCGCAGCCCCCTCCCACAACATTTTCTTCTATATTGTTTATATATGTCAAAAATAATAATGGACACAGCATTGTGGTATTCCCTGGACACCAGCCTGCAGTCATGCAAACAGCCACTACCCACTCTGTCTTCTGCTGTTGAGCCAATTTTGGTTCCAACTTGTCAAGTTATCCTGGATCCCGTGTGCTTTTACCTTCTATATCAGTCTTCCATGTGGGACCTTGTCAAAGGCTGAAATCCTTATAAGTTACATCAACTACATTATCCTTCCAAATAAACTCCTCAAAAGGTTCAATCGAATCAGTTAAGTATGACCTTTCTCTGAAAAAGCCATGCTGACTCTCCCTGATTAAACCTTGCCTCTCCGAGTGGAGACTAATGCTCTTCTATAGAATTTTGTACAATGGTTTCCCCATCACTGACCTGAGACCCACTGGTCTGTAATGCCCGGGTTTATCTCTATCATCCTTCTTGAAAAGTTGAACCGCACTAGCTTTCCTCCAATCCTCTGGCACCTCCTTTGTGGCCAGAGAGAAATTAAAACATTGCATCAGCACTCCTCTAATTTCCTTGCTTGCCTCCCACAGCAGCCTGGGATGCATCCAGACCTGGGGATTTATCCCTTTTTAATTCTACCAAAACATCCAATTGCTTTGCACTCCCTGTGCCAAACTACTCAAAAATCTCACAATCTTCTTTCCCCAAACTGAAGACAGGTGTAAAGTACACATTTAACACCCTATCTATCTCCTTCGGCCTCCCCACACACATTGATCCCTTTGTCCCTAATGGGCACTCCTCTTTCCCTGGTTATCCTTTTCTCCTTGATATAGTTATAGAATATCTTGGGATTCTCCATAATCTTACCCACTAGTATTTTTTCAATACCTCTCTTTGGTCTCCTAATTACTTTCTATTTCCCCCTGCACTTTCCAAACTCCACTGGGACTCCATTGATTTGGTCCCTTTGTACCTGTTAAAATCCTCTCTTTTCCTGCTTAACCAATCCTTAATATTCTTAGACATCTCAGATTCTCTGGGTTTGCTGTTCCTACATTTCACTCCAAAGGGAACATGTTGGATCTGTACTGTTCCCAATTCTTTTTTGAATGTCCTCCACAGTTCTGCTGTAGATTTACCCAGAAGTAGCTGTTCCAAGTCTACTTTGGCCAGAATCCTACCTTCTTTTAATAAAATCTGCCTTTCCCAAATCCAAGAAAACTTTTTTGCAGTTCGCCTTTCTCTTTTTCCAAAAAAAGTTTGAAGCGTATGATGTTATGCTTGCTATCACTAAAATGGTCCCCCACTGCTACCTCAAACATCTATCTGGCTTAATTTTCCAAAATCAGGTCCAGCACTGTACTGTTCCTTGTCGGACCTTCTACATATTGATATAAAAAGCTCTCCTGAACACATTGCAAGAAATCTGCTCCCTCTGAACGTTTTATACTATATTTATCCCAATTAAAGTTGAAGAAATTGCCGTCCCCTAATATAATTACCCATTTATTGTTTGTACCCTCCTCGGTGAATTGTCTACAAATCTGCTTCTCATTGCTTGCTGACTGTTTGGGGGTCAATAATACACTCCCAGCAGTATGACTGTCCCCCTTTTATTCCTAAGGTCTACCAATGAAGCTTATAACCACATCAACAAAAGCTGGCTATTAAAGTAATCACAAATTTGAATCTAAATGTCCTGCCAGACAGCCATAGATGATTTCGGTGGCTATGCTGTCCACCAATGCCTTAGACTAGTCAATCTTGGTGGACCCTTCAATCATTTCCCCTCTATATAGGTTTTGCAAAGCAAAGAAATTGAACAGTCAAAATTTCATAGACTATAAGACCATAAGGTGTAGGAACAAAAGTAGGCCATCAGACCATTGCTGATTCGTTAATCCACAACTCCACTTTTCTGGTTTTTCCCCAATTTCTCTGTCTCTGTCTCTGTCTCTGTCTCTGGCCAAATCTCTCTCTGTCAGACTTGAAAATACTTAATGATCCAATCTCAACAGCTCTCTGCAGTAAGGAAATCCATAGATTTACTCCCCTGACAGAAAAAATCTCCTCACCTCTGTCTTAGATGTGTGAACCCTTATTCTGAGATAATGCCCTCTAGTTCTGGACTCTCCCAGCAAGGGAAACAACCTTCTGCATCTAACCTGTCAAGCCCCCTAAGAACCTATGCTTCAATAAAAATCACCTCTCTTTCTAGCATGAAATATCCAGTTAAGTATGTTACTGAATCTATTCATACAGCAATGAAGATGCGAATTTTAGGGGTTTTATCTATTCTTGTGCTGTATTACTAATTAATTTGATTTCTGAATAATAGGTCTTGCCTGACTAAGCCGTTTGCATTGGTCACTGTCAATGTGGATACAGAAGAGTGTTGAATTTCAGAAGACCTTTTATGAAATTAAACACAAGAGATTATTGTCAAAAATGTGAGCAAACTGAATTGGAGGTGTGGGGTGCTAATTTATTTTAAAGTAGAAACAAATTTGAAATACAAAGGAAGTCATAATGGAATGTAACAAGGAGTCTTCCAACCCTTCCCCTGAGTCACTGGTAGCTGTCTCTGTGTGACGGAGGGTGTGTAGGGAATGAGAGATGTTGTGATTTCCTCTGTGGTTTCCAGTAATGACACTGTGAAAGGAGATTGAGTATAGAGGTGAGTCACATTAGACAACATTCTGAAATGTGCAGTAGTATCATGCTTTCAGTTATCTTAGCAAACACCTTTGACCATTATACTTTTTCCTCTGAGTAAGAATGCATGAGTTAGAACAGGAGCCACTTACTCTGTTAGATCTTCATGATCCTCTCCTTAAGTCTCCTTTCATCATGGTTGAGGATGCAATATCTTCCTGAATCAATAGAAACGTTGCAGAATCTGGGGGCTCTTAACACAGAAGATTTTGTCAGTGTTGCGTACCTTCTGCCATTTGTCACTCTTCTTTTGTGCACAGGCAAAACCAGGAAACTTGTTATGATTCTCAGCAGGTCTCAGTCCAGTCAAAGGGAATAGTTTGTGCTCAGTCAATCCCAGAATAACCTCCGATACCACTCCATGCTCTGCTGGGGGCAGTTGGAATCAGGATCCTTTGTTCATGGAGGGTGAGCAGCCGAATGATGCATAGCAGAGTGGAGAAGGAGGTTATCCTTTCTACCTACTGGGCATTCCTCCAGAGGGCCAAGACTGCTTCAACACGGGTGGCTACTTCAGGCCAAGGTGGCATGCTCTGGTATCGTGGCCACCACTGCTGGTCCTGGGGGAAGAGGATGACATGCCCTGTGCACCACCTCGTCCAGGATATCCCCCTCTCTGCCAAATTCAGAACAAACCATGCAGGGCAGTTCTGGACTGACAGTGCTTGTCTGGATGCACAACAGGGTTTTTAAAATGATACCAGTGTCAGAGATGTCAGATCAATTGTGGGATCTCGAGTAAGTGGCGAGTTTCTCTGGGAAGGCATATGGTAAGGTATTGTGGAAAACTGCATGATTTGTACAGTGAGGGCTGAAATGACAATTGAAGCATTGAGTTTGGTAATAGCCGGTGAGAAAACTTGGTCAGCCTCCTGATGAGGGTCAATTCACAAAACCTGACGTGACTCTCACTTAGCCAAAAATTGGTAAGATTCCAGAACATTGAGACACTGGAGAAGTTGCATAAGTAAATTACTAGAATGAAAGCAGATCAGAACAGGTTAAACATTGCAGGAAAGGTCAACCAGTGTGGGGGCTATTTACTCTAGGAAATAATAGATTGAGAGCTGGCCTCATTGATGTTTTCAGGATTACAATCGGGTTTATTTGGGTAGATGCATTTGGGGTAAGCTGGATTTTTGGTGGGTAGGAACTGCTCCATTATAATGTATCTGTCTCATGGTTTTTTTCACTCTTGGGGTTTGGGCATGGCATAGAACCAAATTTGTTGCCGTAGGAAGCAAATAGAAGATGACCTCAAGGGTTGCTATGTGACAAGATGGACTGGTTAAACGGTCCACCTCAGTTCTCTGGGACGTCATTCCAGTTGTATAGTCACATATTAGGACCTCAATCCTCATATCCCATCATCACCTCCACCCCCCCCACTTGCCAACCCATTGTTAATTTACGCTCCTCACCCATCCTCATAGCCCTGTATAGCCCCATGCCATGCCCATTCACCTAGTTTAGATAACGTACAAAATCAACTAACCCTATATTAAAAATATCATGTATGAAACTGCTATAACCCAAGAGGGTTTAGGCACTTGATAGCTTCCAACTTGTGGAAACAAACGTTGATAAAAAAATTCATATACAAAGAAAGGAAAATACCGTAGATGCTGGAAATCTAAACAAAAACGAAAATTCTCGAGAAATGGAGCAGGTCTAGCAGCATTGGAGGAGAAATAGAGGAGAAATAAACAGAGTTAATGTTTTGAGTCTCATATTGTCTCTTGTTCCATATAATTTCATAGAGATGCCAATCAAAAAGTCAGCATTTTTCACATGTGTGAACAAACACACTCCAATGATCTTTTTATAAGGGTCTGGGCTCTCCAACAAATGGCACTGAGTTGGTAGGGAGGCAGCATGGGATCATGGAATCCCTATGGTGCAGAAGCAGGCCATTCAACTCATTGAGTTCACATTGATCCCCCGAAGAGCTTCCCCCCAGACCCAACACTATCTCTAGATTTCCCATGGCCAATCCACCTAACCTGCACATTTTGGGACTGTAGGAGAAACTGTAGCACCCAAAGGAAGCACACGCAAACATGGGAACAATGTGCAAACTCCACACAAACAGTTGCCTGAGGCTGGAATCAAACCCGGGTCCCTGACACTGTGAGACAGTGGTGTTAACTACTGAGCCACCATGCCACCTCAACCCAGTGGAACTTGTGAGACTTAAGTAAGACCTTTTGTAATCACCTTTCAAAAAGTTTCTGAAATTATAGCTAAGGTTCATGACTTCTCTGACAGACTGTGAACCATAAGTCACAGAGACTCTGGCCCAACTTTGCAAAAACTTCAGAAGGCTAGGCAATGTTTACCCCACTGTGACTCAGTCGTCTGGTCATGGGTACAAGGTGCACTCACCATCTGCACCCTTAACAGTAACCAGAGAAATTATGGGCAGGGCAAGGGAGCACCAGGGAGTGAGGAAGGTATCCTACAACAAGAGAGATAGTAAGAACTGCCGATGCTGGAGTCAGAGATAACACAGTGTGGAGCTGGAGGAGCACAGCAGGCCAGGCAGCATCAGAGGAACAGGAAAGCCAATGTTTCAGGTTGGGACCCATCCCGAAATGTCAGCTTTCCTGCTCCTCTGATGCTGCCTGGCCTGCTGTGATCCTCCAGCTCCACACTGTGTTATATTCTTCAATAAGATTCCACTTTCCATTTTTGAATTACTCCAGAGTATATCTCACTCTGCAAAGATCCAGCCTCATCTTCTCATTTGTGAGGGAGATCAGAACCCAGGGCATAATTCTAAAATGTTCGCTTCCAAGTGCAAGAATATATTCTCTTTTATCCAGAGGGTGGTTAGAATGTGGAACTTGCTAACACAGGAACTGTTTGAGACAAATAGTATGGGTGCATTTAAGGCTAGGCTAGATAAGCACATTGGAGACCGAGAAATCGAAGGATATGTTGATGGGATTAGAGAAATTTGGATGGGAAGAAGCTTATGTGCAGCATAGATAACAGCATTAACCTGCTGGTTAAAATGACCTATTTCTGTATTGTAAATACTGTGTTATGCTTTGTAAAAGGGTAGGGAAGAAAATGCACTTACTGAGAAGGAAGCGGAAGGCATAATTAAATAATGGGAATAGAGAAAAAGGAAAAAGCTGAAAAAAGTTGGATGTAGGCCTTATTTCAATATTGAAATGAGACTTTTGTGTCCATTTCAGAAGGGAGTTCTAAATACACTTTTGTTTAGTCTCTTCTTGCATTATACAAGCTCCAATTGGTACTTTTTGAGCTACCCCATCAGTAAGTATTGCTCATTTTAGTAGGTAATAGACTGCTGGTGTACGTCTCTTCCAGGCTGAACATTGTCAGTTGTGATACCATAGAGGCCATTCCATGAATGCCAGCCCATTCCACAGCTGGCTCAGATGAATAGTGTCCAAGGTTGACTGATTTCTTTTTTCTATCTGGTGGGCTTTCTTTCCTGCTATCTTGTCATTTCTGTATTCCCTCAGTTTATTCCACATACTTGCTGACTCCTTGTTTCTGGGTTCTTCAGTCAACAGCCAGTCACATCAACTCTCATTCTGGTCAACTTGAGATCTTGCTTCAGACGTAATTTTACCACAGACATTGGTCTTGCGCTGATAGGAAGCTCAGCATGGATTACATCTTTGGGAAACAGGCTATCATTAGTTCTGCGCACATAACCCAGCCATTGGAGTCACCGTTGACTCATGTGGGCAAACATGTTGGGAATCCCTGCTCACTCCTGTATTTCTATGTTTGACACTCTGTACTGCCAGGAGGTGCTTAATATTCATTTGAGTCAGAAGAGGTACTCAAATTGCCAACATGTGGCCAGTGATGTCCCTCAAGGATTTGTGTTCGGGGCTCAATTATTCACATTATTTATTTTTTAACACGAATAATGGCAAAGAACATGATATACCTAAATTTGTGATCACATAATGTCAGGTGGCATTGTTGACAGTATTGATGATAGCATAAAATTACAAAGGATATTGATAGACTAAGTGAATGGGCAAAACTGTGGCAGATGGAATTCAATGTAAGCAAGTGTGAACTTATTCATGTTGGACTGAGAAAGAATAGATCAAGGTACTTTCTAGATGGTGTGAAATTAAATAAGATGGATATCCAAAGAGCCTTGGGCATTCAGGTGCATAGATCTTTAAAATGTTAAAAACAGGTGGAGAAAATAATCATGAAAGCTGATAGAATGCTGGCCTTTATATTAGAGAACTGGAGTTCAAGTGTGCAGAAGTTATTCCGTAATTATACAAAACCTTGGTTAGACCCCTTTTGGGGTGCTGTGAGCAAATCTGGGTTCTGAGGAAGGGTCAACAGACTAGAAACATTAACTCTGATTTTTTTCTTCACAGATGCTGCCAGACCTGCTGAGCTTTCCCAACAACTTCTGTTTTTGTTCCTGATTTACAGCATCCACAGTCCTTTTGTTTTTCTCTCTCGGCACCACATGTTAGGAAGGAGATATTGAACTCGGAGGCAATACAATGCAGGTTTAAAAGATAATACCTGGATTTCAGAGGTTAAGTAATGAGGAGAGATTATACAAATTAGGCTTGTTTTCTCTAGGACTTGGAAGGTTAAAGGATGATCTTAATTGAAGTTTTCAAGATATGAACAAGAAAAAATGATGTAGATAAAGATAAACTATTTCTACTGATTGGGAATTATTCTGAGAATTAGGACCAAACTGTTCAGGAGGTATATTAGGAAGCACTTCTACACAAAAAAGTAGTTGATGTTTGGAACTCTCTTCCACAGAAGGCAGCAGTTTCAAGATCAATTGTTAATTTTAAATCTGAGATAGATAATATTTTGTTAAGCAAAGATATTAGGGGATTTGGACCAAAGGCAGGTATATGGAATTAAACCACAGATTAGCCATGATCTCAATGAAAGGAGAAACAGGCCCAATGGACTGAATGGCCTACTCCTGTTCCAGTGTTCTTAGGTGGAATCTGTTCAACCTCTTGTCATGGTGTGCATAACTTGTCCATGCTACGCTGCTGTAAAACAAAATGCTGAGGAACCACATCTGGTACACATGGAGCTTTGTTTGGAGTTACTTTGCTATTTGTCCACATGCACATTCTCAACTTGGATATGACAGTGCAACCTTTGAATACTAGTATTGATTTTCACTGTCAGGGGACAAGTTACTTGGCATTATTGATCTAAGATTTGTAAAGCTGTTGATGACCTTCAGATGGAGGTTGTCAATGCTGGTGGAGGTTACAGTCCCCACATTCTAGCCTGTAATATTGCTGGTTGTCAGACCAAATGCCTTGCATACTTGTAAGAACCAATCTACAAGCTGCTGCAAGTGAACTTCAGGCTGAGATGCCAGTGCAAGCAGCAACTCGTGAACTTGGAGTTTATGCACGTTTGGATTGGTGTGCAATCTTGCTAAATTGAACAGCTTGTTTTTTTTACTTCTAGCATACAGCTAGCCACCCTCATTTACGTCATTGAAAGTGTACAATAGGAGTGTGAAGAAGAAAATGACAGAGAGTTGGAGCCAGAACTGTAATGTTGCTCCATTGTAACTGATTGATCTGAACGTATTCTCATGAAAAGAAGAAAGAATGCCCAGGAGAGCAGCCGGACAGACTACTTGCTGCAGCAACATCCAATAAAGAGACCCTTGCATCCATTCTATAAAATATCTGCAACTTTACTAAATTTCAACTTATTCTGGAGTTGAAATTGCAGGAATATTCTTCCTGAATCCACAAAAGAACTATGGGCCTTTTCTAGCTTGTTGTTACCTCCAATTCTTCCAATTGCTTTTTGTTTAACATTTGAATTTACCTCTGGGCCTCGACACCAGCCAAAAAGTTATCACACCCAACAGAGTGAGCTTCTTGAGTGTGTATGTAATTTGGGTGAAAATAAATTTAAGCCCTGAAACCTTTGTACTAAGAGGGAAGAATGCTACTCATTGAGCTAAGCTGGGGAAGCAGGGGTGTAATTTTCGACGTTACTGGCTAGATGGTAACTTGGGGGAGCAGGTGTCCACCCTTTATAGAATTCACCTGATTTTTGTTCCATAATTTTTGTCATTTGCATGGCACAATCTACAAGAGTCACACTTAGCTGTTTAAATCAAATAGAAGTAAACATTTTGTAAATGAATTATATTAATCTCTTTGATAGTTTGCCATATTGCCTTTCTAAAAGCAAAGGAACTTTGTGTCTGCCAATGTTCAGGATTACAAATGGCAGGCAGCTGGTCAGCACGGAAGCTGCACTTTAGAAAGGTTAAGGCTTGGCTGGTGTGAAGCAATATTGGATCCTGTAAACATGCTGCAACACTCAGGGAGCAAAATACAACCTGTCAGTTTCTGCCTCAAAAATCAGTACAATATTCAAAATAAAAGGAAGAGAGCAGGCCTGAAGGAAATGCTTGAATGATGTGAAAAGGAAGTCATTCCTGTTTAATAAGAAACTGTGATGTACTCTATGGGGTGCATCACCAGCTTTTGAAGTGCTCACACCTTTGCAGCAGAGATAGTGTTAGAGATATACACACACACACACACACACACACACATAGAGGCAGAAAGAGGGAAGGAAAAAGCATTAGAGGGACAGAGTACACTTGTTAAAAATATTATCTGAATGTTTGTACAAATTTCAAAATGGTCTCTACATATTAACCAGCCTACTCCATAAACTTTAAAATTTACCTGTAATATATTTGACCACAATTAACTGTCTCTTAATCCACAATCTGGATATTCTTAAATATTGTTATGTTTGAGACCATGGTAAATACCAACAGATGACGGTGAAGTTCTAATGAATGTAATTTATGTTTTTTTCAGTATAAGAGATACTGCATATCTTGTACATCTGGAACACTAATACCAGCAGGTAATTACAAATAAGGCATTGTTATTGCTTCTGATGCAGAGTCACCATTGTCTGGAGTCAGGGCTAACATTTCTTGTACCTGATAATCCTTGACTTAGACACAGCCAGCAGGGGGAGGAATTGGCTCAAACAGCTTATGTGAGAATCACCACAAACTAAATGGGAACTTGCATTGTACTGACATTTCGACCACTGAAGATGTATCATATTCTTATTATTATGAACGTTTTGCCTAATGTTTTTAACAGTAAAGTTGGTTAAATACTAGAATTACCATAACCTACCTGCATGAGTGCTGCTACCAGCCCATACATGCAGCATATCTACCAGATAATGTAGGCTGGATTTTCCGTTGCCATCTTTAAACTAAATCAAGTGGGACAGCAGCACTACTATGGCCAAAAAATAAGCACTAAGACCTATTTGCCATTTCATCACCAGGATCTCAATTTATCTTCCCCTGCTTCAACCAGGCCAGCTGCAGATCCCTGTCCTCTTTCCTGTTTGCTATGTCAACTGCTGGCAAGGGTCCTGGAATCCCAGTCCAGTTCTCTCCTCTCTTCTTTTTCCAACACTTAATTAGACCAAGCCTCCAATTTTCCTGATGCTCCATGGCTTCACAATTATTCCCATTTGCTTTGTCCTGTCCAGTTCACCTAAAGATTAAATATGAGAGGGCTTATTTTATCAGTTAAGTTATCTGGCACAGAACTTCACTAAACAACTACACATCTTAGGATGCAGATGTTTAATGTGACTAGTTTGTGATTCTTGCAATTTTTCATATTTTAATGGTTGAAAAATTGGGCGGATCTTTTGGGTGCATTCACCATTGTCTCCAGAATTCCAACATGTATTCTTGCTTTGCTAACCCCTGCTGAGTGCATTAAATTATAAAATTAATTATCTAGAGGTAATGTAATGTATGACACAGTCACAAGTACAAATGGTCACGTCAGACTTGAGAGTCATAGTGAACTCATTTTACTTTCATAAAACTTTGAAATTGTTTGGGAAGTTTTAATTTGTATTTCTGTTTTCTATTTTCTTTGTGTGGATGCATTTATTAATGTGAGCAGAAAGACATCCTCGAACATCTAACTGTTCTTTTCCTTGATCAAGTAGAATCTTATTAAATTCTATGCATATAAATTAAGTTAGGAACTGCTCTAACATCTGCTCCAATGTCATTTTTAAACTGTACTGTAGGGCTGTTGAGCAACAGGTTCACTGAATAAGGTTTGTTTCCTTTGCTGATATTTACAGCTCCTGAGGAAAGCTTGCTTTTCTTCACACCCTTCTCTCACCACACAGCTTGACTTGAAAACACTTGTGCAATATTCTCTCATTTACGACATATAAACCCATAAATTACCATTGTAGATAAGAGTTCCACACATACACTGGTGAAGCTCAGTTCTACTTTGATGTCACCTCAATCCATCCTGAAGCCATTGCTACCCTGGGGAAGCAATGGTAGCTTCCTCTGACTGCAATGTTATGCATACACCTGTGTTCCTTCTGAAAGGGAACAGAGACATTGTATAGGATGCTAACTTTATTTATTTCTCCATAGATGCTGCCTGATCTGCTGAGTATTTCCAGCACTTTCTGTTTTTGTTTTGGCTGCAGCATTTTGCTTTTGTTGTTTCATGTTAAACTCACAGGTACATATCTTGGCTGTACTGAAAGTAGAGTCAGGTGTGGGTGTGTGTGTGGGACGGGGGTGGGGGGGGGGTGGGGATGCGCGGGACGCGGGGATGGTAAAGGACAAAGAAGAAGGTGTTCAGGCTGTAAAATTATTGAACTTGATATTA
This sequence comes from Ginglymostoma cirratum, assembly GCA_024137785.1. Taxonomy (NCBI): domain Eukaryota; kingdom Metazoa; phylum Chordata; class Chondrichthyes; order Orectolobiformes; family Ginglymostomatidae; genus Ginglymostoma; species Ginglymostoma cirratum. Next base: position 57,567,690 of record JAHRHZ010000013.1, read on the forward strand.
AGTCCTGAAGGCTGTAGGGTTACCAAGTGGAAAATGAGATGCAGTTCTTCCAACCAAACCATTTTCACCTTCTGATGGTCCCCATTGTCAGCTTTTCTTCTTCCTGAGCATGCTATTATCTGTTTGTCTCACTAACTATCATTCTCTCTCTGGGCTCCATCTCCGCCTAACCACTCACTCCTTTACCACCCTCCCCACACCCTCTTTCCCCCACCCCTTGTCGTCAGCATAAATATCACCTTTTCCTAGCTACTATCAGTTCTGAAGAAGGGTCACAAGACTTGGAAAATGTTAACTCTGTTATGTTTGTCTCGTTAAAGCTATCCTGCACTTCTTAATGCCAAGTTGCACCAGTTTGAGGTGGTGTTCGTTATAGTTGTCGCAGGGCCGGAAGCCACTTTAACAACATCAAAAGAGCTACAGCTAGGTCCCAAAATGGGACAATAGGCAATGGGAGCTGGGCAGATTTTCTGAAATGGCATTGGAGTCACTGATGTTGGACTGGCAGATAGAGGTTTTCTTTGCTTGGGTGCCAGAGTGAGAAGGTTACCATTTTCCTACAGTCTGGCGCCATTGACCTGAATGCAGTGCTGCACAAGGTTATGACTCATAACCTGGAGATGGTGCAACCCTGGAGCTCTTTCTTTCCCCACATTCCCTCACTCATATCCTGCCCTGTGCTTTTATACTCTCAGATATCTGACAACTAATGCCTGGCCAGGCTGTGATGCTGGTAGATGAATGCCTGAAGGGAAAGCAATCTGAGGAAGATAACACACCAATGCCTAATCTGACACTTGTAACGACTGGGCTCAGATACTCAGATGTTACATTCGAGGGCAGTAGGGATGAGAGGATGCGCATGCAATGAATCTCTAAGCATGAGTGGGTTGCAGACACACCAGAAAAAAGGACAGTGTAGATACCAGTTTCCCAGAGAGTGAAATCACTCGTGTGCTCTATTGTAAAGCATTTCAATGAGCTTATGCACCAAAAAAGGTTGATGGGTCTGTACACAGAAACTTTTACAACTCTTCCATGAGATGTGGATGTTACTGCCAAGGCTAGCAATTATTGTTCATCCCAAATTGGCCATAAGAGAAAGATGTGCAAGCATTTTCTTGAACCACTGCAATCCATCTGTTGTAGGTCCAGCCAAACCCTATTCTAGGTCTTCGACGCTGGGACAGAGAAGGAATGACGATATAGTTCCAAGTCAGCATGGTACCTAACTGGGAGAGGATCTTGTAGTGCTGTAACTGTGCTTCTGTTTTTGGGGATGGCTTTTTGGAGACTTTTCTGTCTAGACCCTGACACTGTACAGGTCTTGCGTGCCTGGGCATGGCATGTTTCAGTATTAGAGGAGTCGTGAATGATGCTGAACAGTGTGTAATCCAGAAAACATTCCGACTTTGCTTTTCATGGTGGGGGGATGATCATTGATGAAGCAGCTGAAGATGGTTAGGCCTATCTTGAGGAACTCCTGAAATGATGTCCTGAGACTAAGATTATTGCCTTCAGTAACCGTACCCATCTTCCTTTGTGTTAGATATAACTCCAGCCAGTGGAGAGTTTTCCTCCGATTCCCATTTACTCCAGCATCACTAGGGGCCCTTTCTGTTTCTAGTTTTTGTTTCTGAAATCCAGCATCTACAATTCTATGTTTTTTTTGTTCATTTAGTGTTTAGCTCACTGACGCAGCTTTTCCAGGTGGGCCCACCTTGAAGATGTTCTGCTCCTCTCTCCAACAGCATTTATGTTCTAACCTTTTTTCTTGTTCACCATCACTTGCTTCTGCAGCCACAGTACTAACCTGTACAGTTTCAGCTTCATGTGCTTTCTCAAAGTATTACAATGTCCTGATGTTTATTGTCTTCTGAAAGGCAACTCTACAATGGACACAGCTGAACAGGGTTTTCTGTCTTTCAGAAAAGGATGACTTAGAAGAAGAGGCTGACAAGACTCTGATTCCAGAAGAACAACTGCGACCAGGGCCTCACCATCTCCAGTCTGCACAGAAACATCCACCGGAGTGGAATTAGACAGTCAGGAGATTTATCATTTGACATGATTGAGAGAAAAAAATTCTCACAGTGGAAGAGAAGGAAGGACATATCGACTCTGATCTTAGGCGATAAATGTGGCAACAGGTGTGAGTGTCAATTTCATGTGAAGGCAGTGGAGATAGTTTCCACATATTTGGCTGAAATGATGGGTAAGTGTTAAGACTCCATCACCCAAATCTACAATGATATGCGTGAGGCTTCTCACAACCTACAGAACAGTTTGGAGCCTGTAACAGCCTGTGAGATGGTTGTAGCATTATAATGGTCAGGAACAAGAAAATCAGTGACTTCCAGAACAGTGGCTAACAAAGTGGACAATCGATGCTTTGAATATAACATGTGCACAGGACTCTAAGACGGGAGATAGTCAACCTAAGTCCACACCCAAGCATAACACCTCAGAAACTGTGCCCAATGTCAGTAGAGATAACAAGCATGGGGCTGGATGAACACAGCAGGTCAAGCAGCATCATAGGAGCAGGAAAACTTGACGTTTCTGGTCTAAACCCTTCATCAGAAAATGGCACAATTGTCAGTAGCCCTCATCACTGCAGCAATGCCACTTATGCATCATATTAATCACCATGGCTGGCCTGCTCAGTCATTGAGGCACACTCTACCTGCTGCTGCAGCCTCAGCTGTGGCCAGCGCTATCAATGACTCTTCTAAAGCTGAGCTTCTTGCCTGCCTATAAAGCTGCTGGGGCAAGCTACTGTTCTTACTTATTTAGTCACTGCAGGGAATCTGGCTTCTAATTTTGACTCTGATGGTGGAATGTCCGTTGCCTACAAAAATCTCGACACAGTAGCCAGAGACAAGAATCACCTCGTGTCCCAACAACTTGCTCCAGTGCCACTCAGGGAGCACTGTGTAGGAACGGAGATAAAAGGTACTGCAGATTCTGGAGAATCCGAGATAACAAGCGTGGGGCTGGATGAACACAGCAGGTCAAGCAGCATCATAGGAGCAGGAAAACTTGACGTTTTGGGCCTAGACCCTTCATCAGAAATGGGGGAGGGGAAGAGGGTTCTGAAATAAATAGGGAGAGAGGGGGAGGCGGATAGAGGATGGATAGAGGAGAAGGTAGGTGGAGAGGGGGCAGACAAGTCAAAGAGGCGGGGATGGAGCCAGTAAACGTGAGTGTAGGTAGGGGGGTAGGGAGGAGATAGGTCAGTCCAGGGAGGATGGACAGGTCAAGGGGACGGGATGATGTTAGTAGATAGGAGATGGGGGTGGGGCTTGAGGTGGGAGGAGGGGATAGGTGAGAGGAAAAACAGGTTAGGGAGGTGGAGATGAGCTGGGCTGGTTTTGGGATGCAGTTGGGGGAGGGGAGATTTTGAAGCTTGTGAAATCCACATTGATACCACTGGGCTGCAGGGTTCCCAGGCTGAATATGATTTGCTGTTCCTGCAGCCTTCGGGTGGCATTACTGTGGCATTGTAGGAGGCCCAGGATGGACATGTCGTCTGAGGAATGGGAGGGGGAGTTGAACAACTGTTTATGAATCAGAGTAAGAACCAGAAGCAGGAGTCACAGGATTTGGGGTAGACCATTAGGACTGAGAGCAGAGAAATTTTTTCACCCAGAGAGTGGTGAACCTCTGGAATTCCCTGCCACAGAAAGTGGTTGAGTTTAAAACATTAAATGTTTTCAAGAAGGAGTTAAATATACTTTTTAGGGCTTAAGGGATTAAAGGGAGATAATGGGAACATGGCACTGAGGGTGGGGAAACCTGGAAAAGAGCTGAATGGCCTACTCCTGATCCTATCTTATTATGTTTCTATGTAGGTATATTAGTTGACAGTCGTAATGTTAAGTAGTATTAATAGAAAGGGAGAATGGATTGTTTTAGCTTTTCGCGGTGAACCTTGTTTAAACTATTAAAAAACTTTATGATATGGATTTGAATTCATTTCTGCATCAACTTTCAACAGTTGAATAATGGCAGATGAATTTTTTATGAAGGAACGGAGCAGTATTTTTGGACATTGATATACTTTGACGCTGGAAGCAGGGAATATGAAATGTCTTTATTTGGTAAGTCAATACCAATTGCTTGAGTGCTCTGGGCTGTCAGTTTACCATATCTTTATCAGTCCAAAAGAAAGGAATTGCAGTTGAGAAATCAAGGTCTAAAATGCACAGAAATATTTTGAGCACAACTGGCTTTCCTTAGCAGCAAAAATCTTGATTCACATCCAAGTACTATCCCTTAAAAAAAAACCTTCAGAAGCAGCACACAAGAATGGCCTAAGCTTGTTAGCCTTTATGCAGCAATACCAGAACTTTGGGTCACTGACCCACAGAACGAACAAATGGTGAACATTCTCCTCTGAGACTGCATGTCACACTCGGATTAAGGCCCAGGCCTCTGGCCCTGCTTTTGCCCTGTTTTTCTCCTGGTGCCTTTCTTTGTGTCTTGGGTTCTTGATGGCGGTCACTTCACTGAATTTCAAAGTACAGCCCCAAATATGAGCTCTATGGTGATGCCTCTGTTGCTGAGCTGCAACTTGCCTGAGTGCAACCCTGACCTTTTGGTGCCGTGCTGGCAAGAAATGTGGCAAAACTGTGTGAGACGTCATGTGCCACCTGTCTCTATGCTAGGAACAACTCATTGCATCTTCTAACTAAGATCCAGGTAAGATTCTCACTAGGCAGGATCGAGTTACCAATTCAGTGGGAATATTACTTATTAACTACTTTAGTAACTACACATTGGAAAGGAGGAAGCTCTCTCTGTGAATGTCAAAACTTAACTGCATCGGGAGCTTCAAGCCAGACAGGACCTGATTGACATCAATTCTAGTAGATGGGAGATGGGAGCTGGGTGCGACATCATGAATGTAAAATAATCATTAGCCACTATGCCAACATTTGGTTTGAATTGTGGGGGTGAACTACAACCTACGTCCATTTCATCGGTGTTTGCTTTTGCTGGCTGTAGCTCATCTTGGAGATTTTCTGATCATCTGCTTGCATTCAATGTTCCCCCAGTGGACAATGATAAGATGAAGGTCTACAATGGGTATTGGGGATAGAATTGCAGTGACTTGGAGAAGGTGGTTACATGGGATATAGGTAAGGACAATTGGACAGTGTGGTCTGGTGATTATGCAGTGACTAGGGTGAGAGAGTGGGGTTGTATGTGTAAGAATGTATCAACCATGTCGGCTCGGTGTCATGGGCGGCCTGGCTGTTTGGCTGGTGTGCCATGACATTATTGGTGAGGGGCAATATTGGAATGCTAACCCTTGTCTGGGGACATAGCAGCCTTTTAAAGATTATGTGGAACCAGGGATGCTGGCATTTTGGTGGATATCCACAGAGTGGTGAGTTGTTCTGGAAACAGCGGGTGGTAGGATGGGGCTAGAATTGGGTGGGATGGGTACAATGGGTGATTAATGAGATGAGTTTGATAAGATACTTTGAGAGATCTCTCTAAGTCTCACAGAGAGAAACCCTTTGATGAAATTAACACTGCCAAATAAAATAAGATTCAGCCCAATGTTACTTTGCTGATTGATTTCTGTTTCAAGTGTTCAAATCAAGTAATTTTGAAAAATAATTTGGGAAGTGATTGCTATGCTTTCATCCTGACAAATTATATATACTGTCCTCATTCTCATCCTAACAAAAGCAGTCAGCCCATCACGTATGCCCCCACCTAGTCGCACTGCCTTCTTATACTCTTGACAAATTAACCTTTCACAATTCTCATTCCAAGTTCCAATCTCTCTTGATCTTACCCCATAGTAATTAAGCGAACTCCAGTGGGAATTCCTGCCTGCACATATTTGACTCTGGCTATCCCCTGTTGTTAGTTACTTTTGCTCTACCATTGGTGGCCCTCATTCTGGAGTACTATGCCTTGGTAAATGTGTTCTGTTAACTACCTTTGAAGGCTTCCTTAAATCTGGCAGTATCTTTTTTTTTCAGCTGTTTCTCATTCACTCCTTTTATCCAGGAACTCATGGGGTGATTTTTTTATTGTGCTGCCCCATCATGACTTCAGCAGATGTTCACAGCCATTTATGTGCATTTTAAGGGTTTTTTTTTGCTGAAGTTGCAGCTGTGCAGCTGGACAAGCCTTGAAAAACTCATTGTATAAACTTTCATTTTGTGTTCCATGTATTAGCTCTCCTCCTCCTTTTGGTAAAGGAGAATTTACTTGTAGTTTGAACAGAATCCATTGCTACCACAAATTAAGATTCCATAAATTGTTGTTTGTTAATTAAAAGAGTTTAATACCAAAATCATTGCAAAAGTCTTTTAAGGCTTACCAAAATGAGGATTGATAACATTCATAGAGTCAGTGCACCCTGTGGACATTGTAGTCTAAGCGTCCATGGTGGTGATTTGTACCAAACTCCACTTGTACTTGTTGATGTATCTCTGCCAATAATGAGTCCAATTTGTTCTGAAGAAGAGTCACTAGACTTGAAACACAGATGTTGCCAGACCTGCTGAGTTTCTCCAGCAATCTCTGTTTCTGTTTGTTTCATGAACCTAATTTTCCTTGCTGCAGCTTCACTAAGTATTCATAGAGAAGGATAAGGATCACATTGCAATCAGGAAACATTTTATATGGAATGTGACCAGATTTGATATCACCAACTGCATCTCTGAGGAATGATGTAGGCACCTTTGGGAAATGCTGACAAACATGGTGCAGAATAATTTCCAAGTGGGAGTTTTATTTGCTGAGAGTTATCTGTCCACAAGTAATTCAGTGGAGTTTGTTGACAAAGTAGTACTGTGAAAAACATGAAAGCATTTATATCTTAGCTGAAGATCTCCATTTGGAGGTATGTTCACAGGTGGTACAACTCAATTATTTTTTCATGAGGAAGGTACATTCTTCTCATGCATTGGGTAATGGTCACTCCTTTCTATATTTTTCAAGTTTTAGTTTTGTATCTTTCAAAAATAGATTGCCTTGTTGGACTCAAAATGGTTGAGGCAGATAGCATTATGATCCCATTTCGAGAAGCTTCTGAACTCTCTTCAATGTATAGACATACCAGCTAAAACTGACACAAAGAACTTGGAGACCAGCTACCTGCTTCCAGTCAGCTATGGACAAAGGTGCACCTCAAGACCCATTATGTTAAAATGAGCACTAATGCTTTTATAGTTACCTCATCACCTTGCAATGGAAGCTGTAATGGGGAAGAAACTCTAATTGGGGAGGTAAAGCTACACTGTTAGTTTAACAACCTTTCAATTAGCCCACTGACGTTGGGCCATCAGCAACCGAAATGCCCATCTTTGTCACATGATTGAAATCTGAACTTGTTGAATTGCTTAAATGTACAGTTCTCCAATTCTAAATCTGTCTTAACATCATGAGCATAGCAGCTCCAGGCCTCAACCCCTAGAAGATGATCTCTCAATTTCTTTCTCTCTCAAAAATCTCATCTTCATAAAGGATGTGACATTTTGCCTGCCAAACTGGACTAATTCTCTGAGTAGAAGAAATATTGCTGCACATTTGACTGCCATCCACCTCCATCCCAGCTCCCATGAAAAGAACTGCTACAAGGTGAATTGACTGACTGACCTATTACACTCTACTTCATGTAGACAAATACCAATGTCTTTGATTTTCTTAAAACAAATTCATGTTTTAATTTACTTCCTTCCCTTTCTTTGTCCCTCTTTGTATGCTCGTGTGTGTGAATGAAATAGTGAAGCAATTCCTTATAGTTTTCACATTTTGTTAATATACATTATCTTTGATTTCATTTTGAAAGTTTTTTACTATTGATTTATGTCAAAAATTAGAACCTGAAAACCAGGGTTTGCGCAACAACCTTTGGCCTTCCCCAATAAGTGACAGCAGTTAAAAGGAAAGGAGTAAATCAAACAATACTGTTGTCTGTGCTTTGGACACTTCGCCAGTTTATGTTTAAAAACATGTTATCCAAGTGCTCCTATCAGTGATATGGACAAAGGGACACAGAATTCGGTTAGCAGTTCTACTTGATTTAATTAACAAAATATTCCCTTTTAAAACACTATGTGAACATTTCTCAAACTCTCACAATCTTTATTCTGTATCTAGCTCTATCTGTCTGAGAAAGGATATTACCCACAATGACCCACGTGTTTCAGCTTGGCTGTCGGAATCTCCTTCCTTTCTGATGTGGGGCTGGCTCTCTTCCGTGAAGATAGGTCTCACAGGTCAGGGTGAATCTTCTCTCTCTCTCTCTCTCTCTCTCTTTCTCCCCAGGTGGTCAGAGATCCACTGCTGGGCCCAGCTGAGTCTTCACGGAGATTTCCTTGAGGGGCTGGCTTCTAGCAGTGTGTGTTTTTATTCCACCCCTCCCCCCCACGCACCAACTCTTCCAGAATGTTCTGTGGCCTTTGATCAATGGGGTCATGAGCTGGGTTCAAATTATCTAATAAGGTCATGTCAACACCCTTCACTAATGCCATGCCAAGAGGTCTAGAGTGCACATACTCAGGCAGTCAAGATGCCAGAATGTCCCATTGACAATTCTCCAATACACAATCCTCAAGCTGGTTGTAACTGGTTCCCCTTCAATGTTTCTAACCTCTCTGAGGTTGGTTTCCACTGTTCTCTGTAGCATATAGTTGCTGGCCGCTGTTTAACTTACATTGGCCAGTTTTCTGTCAGGCCTGAGTTCTCCAGATTTAGATCAATTTAGAACTTCCAGTTTTGGGTCTGTGATCACTTGACTACAATACCTTGCTGTTTCAGGCTTAAGACAGGAAAAGCAATCATAACTAAATTCACCTCCACTCTTCTTTGTCTGTATTAATTGACAGGGGTCACAGCCTTGATGTTCACAGAAAAGTATGGCCACCATTCAATCATGACAAAAGGTAGACTAAATGTGTCTGTTGATATTTCCTCCACCTCATCCCTTGATTCTGGAGACATAGTAAAAAGCCAATGGGACTTCCCTTCTTTCTGAGGCCCAAATTGCAACACTAAATTTAAATATATTCAAAACTTGAGTCTACTTTTAAAAGGTATCATGATGGTGATAAAATATATATTGATTTTGATTCCATCATCTGACTTTACGACCTGGGACTTTCTGGACTGAAATTATAATTTAAAAAGGGACAAAACCGCTGATTTAAAATGGCCACAGAATTCATCAGATTACTCAGTTTAGCCAAGCTTTAAAAAACCAACATGGAATAATTCGAACAAATCTGAACTAAAAATAACATTTGTATCCAAAGATAATATATCCAGTCAACCAGACTCTAAGCCCCTATATAAGTTACACCTCAATGAAAAACCCACATGTCGGAGATGAAATATTGTGCAACTTTTAAGCTTGTAGACAAGGAACTCAGTCAGCAAAATACACAAATAGCTTGTATTTTAAGAAGTTCTCTTTTGGCAGTGCGGAGGAGCTGAAATTTTGACTGCAGGACTGATGCCATCTTGATAAAGCTCTCTCTGCCTCTCAACGAGGAAGAAAAAATGACCAGCGACAATGATGTTTATAAAGAAACATCAGAACACTGAGAGCCTAAAGGATAAATGCAACAATTGTTACTCCTGGTTAATTCAATACATCAACCAAAGAACCATGGTCTCAAGTTAAATCCTCACTCTTCAAGGATGCTGTAAGGACTTTAAAATCTATATTCCTTTACAAGATAACCTAGATATGCAGAGAAAGACAATGGGCCAATTCACTTAGCTACACTCTTACTATCTTATAGTCAGGAGAGTAGCTAAATAACAGCTGATGAAGGCCTCCTCCAGTGGGAGAAAATAAAAGATGTCATTTTTGGGGCAATATTTGCAGCAGTCCACCCTTTCGCATTTTGCTCTGGTTTATGATTCAACATCATTTTGGATAAGCATATGGATGATGATGGGATAGTGTAGATTAGTTCACAGGTCGGCGCAACATCAAGGGCCGAAGGGCCTGTTCTGCGCTGTATTGTTCTATGTTCTATGTTCTATGTTCTATTATGTGAGATTCGATAATATAGACTTTTGGATGCAAGTTTTTGGGCTGATGATTTATGCTTGTTGTTAAAGCTAAAACTCACACTGAAGGAACATCACTCTTATTTTGGGTGGTAAATAGAGTAATCATTCTGCACAGGCAAGTTTCATTATGAAAACCATTCCTGAAAGCTTACAGTTAATTGATTATTGTTGACACAATGAGTGAGTTACTCCTGTAATTCGCATCCTAGCCTGGCTTTTCTTCACACACTAGAAAGACATTCTCCATGATACCACAATGCTGATCTATGGGAAATATTTGGGATCCTCAGCATTAGAACAAGTGAAGTGTCACTTTACATCAGTTCTTATCCGTGCTTTGATTTAGATCTTATCAATTTAGTATTCCTGGCAAGCTTTTAAGTTTTTTCTGAAAAGAAACATCTATAATTTTGCTTCACATCATGACTAGAAGACTTTTAACCCTAGTGTTAGCTAAACATACCTTTAATCATCTTAGCTATAAATACACAGTTCCCTATTTCATTAACAGAGCTACTGATTTATGCTAACTGAACAGGTCCTTTCTTATTTAAAGGAACTCTAGGAACTATATCAATGTTTTGATATTGGTATCTTTTCCTGAGCAGTTGAGTTTCAGTTTGAGTGTTGCTGCCTAGGTTATCAATAGGCTATTCATCATTGAAACCTTAAAATAATCAAACTTTAAATACTATATTGATCTTGCTATCTATTCTGTTTTAGGTATGGATCTTGTTTGTTATATAGTCAGAGTGAATATTTCCAGGCTGATTTATTTCAAGCCAGTATGAAAGAGCTGATATAAGTCTTTGCCAAAAAGCAACAGTCAGAGATTAGTTCTCACTAGAATAATTTGACAATACAACATGATTGGTAAAATCTTCCACCCCACCCGAGACTTTATAAGGATAGGTGAGTGGGGGAGGTAAAAATCCTCCTTCCCAACAAAGGGTTAAAGTTTCAGTATTAAATCCTCAGAACATTGTAGGAGGGTAATCTTTCCCACCGTTGATGGTTAAGAACCTCTTTTGCATTAGTTAGCATGCTATGAATTCTCTTTAACACCCCAGCCCATTGGAATTACGTTCATGGTTGCAATCTAGTTAGGTAAAAGGGGAAATAAATGTTCACAAACCCCACTGTATATAGATGTATGTATGTAAATAGGGTGTGTACCTGATGGTGTAGACTTGTACCTGCAAACTCTATTGAGAATGGAGTTCATCACTAAACTTGCCTGCTTAACAACTATGCCATTTATTCACACAAAGGCTTACAGTGTATGGGGTGAAACTTGATGGTGTTGGCCAGCTCAAGAGAAATTTCAATCATACGCTGTCTTGCTTGATTGCGTTGACAGCTTACAATGATATATGACTGGGTCGACAAGCCTGCCCCAGTGAGGGAGCCACACTGGCTGACACCAGCAAAGGGCCCAACTCCAAAAGAGATGCAATGCAAAATATTTTAATAGGCATGGATTAAGGAGAAAGGAACATTAGGAATACAAACTTAAAGGGTCTGGTTGTGACGGGTACAAGAATGATCCTGGGGGATGAAAGGAGGAAAATGGGATAAGAACATAAGAACATAAGAACTAGGAGCAGGAGTAGGCCATCCGGCCCCTCGAGCCTACCCCGCCATTTAATAAGATCATGGCTGATCTTTTTGAGACTCAGCTCTACTTACCTGCCCACTCACCATAACCCTTAATTCCTTTACTGTTCAAGAATTTATCTAGCCTTGCCTTAAAAACATTCAGCGAGGTAGCTTCAACAGCTTCACTGGGCAGGGAATTCCACAGATTCTCAAACATTTGGGTGAAGAAGTTCCTCCTGACCTCAGTCCTACATCTGCTTCCCTTTATTTTGAGGCGATGTCCTCTAGTCCTGGTTTCACCTGCTAGCAGAAACAACCTCTCTGCCTCCACCTTATCTATTCCCTTCATAATCTTACATGTTTCTATAAGATCTCCCCTCATTCTTCTGAATTCCAATGAGTATAATCCCAGTCTACTCAGTCTCTCCTCATAATCCAACCCTCTCAATTCTGGAATCAACCGAGTGAACCTCCTCTGCACCCGTTCCAGTGCTAGTATATCTCTCCTCAAGTGAGGAGACCAAAACTGCACACAGTACTCCAGGTGTGGCCTCACCAGGACCTTATACAGCTGCAGCATAGCCTCCGTCTTTTTAAACTCCATCCCTCTAGCAATGGCAGACAATGATGTAGGGATGTAGCTGGGAGAATCATAGTGAAAGGGGAAAAGGAGACAAGGAAAGTTGGGAGTTATATATTGAGAGGAGAATTGAATGGTGTGCTGAAGATGGGAAAAAAACACTGAACTAATTAAGTGGTGGAATAAGGATGAGGCTGGGAGTGGAAATCTGGATGGAAATGGGAGTGAGGGGAAAAGGCTGATAGTCAAAAGATGAGATTGATGACTGACAAGGGGAAGGTCACAGGAATGAAGGCAAGCTACGGACACGGTGAGAAAAGTGTAGTTTAAAGGCAAGTAAGAGGGCAAATGAACCAAATGAATATTGACCACTATTGTCTTTCTCCTAAGTAGGTTTGCAAAAGAAGGCCTTTCAGAGAATGTGCAGTGCAATTAGGAGAGACCTCAAATCTGTTTGAATGTGTTCCTGCACAGTAGGAACACACCCAGCTCGGGGAATGCAAATAGAAGCCAGAAAATATGTTTGTGCAAATACTTAATTAAAGAATTAGCATTGAAGATAAGTAATAACTGTAGAATCAATGCAAATTTGCTCCATCAACTCCTAACAGCAGCATTCCAATCATGTGCCATGATCCATTTCACTCGCTAAGACTCATGGAAATGGTGGTGGTGATATTGATGTTGATGGTGATGGTGTTGGTGATGATGGTGATGGTGGTCATGGTGATGGTGATGGTGATCATGATGGTAATGGTGGTGATGGCGAAGGTGATGGTGATGATGGTAATGGTAATGATGGTGACGGTAGTGGTGGAGATGGTGACGGTGGTGGTAGTGGTGTGAGTTAATCCATATGCGGCCGTGCTGAAGCATTCAGAGGCCTGTGTATCTGAAGATTAAGAACATGGAGAAGAAACCATTACACAGGCTGTAAACACCAGGGCTGTAAAGCTGTATCTAATTGCTGCATGCATGGAAAGCAACATATAGATCAAAGCTACAAAGATCTTGCTCATGGCAGAATAAGGCAGGGGAAAACCGGTCATGGGTTATGGAGGATGCATCTCACTGTATAGAGGTGGCAGTAGTGTAGGTTTATATTCAACACATGAGCAACTTGATAAGGCCCCAAATGTTAGATTGACCAGTTAATATCTCAAATAGTAATCAAACACCTCATTCCTAACATTTCTTCGCAGATCAGTCCTTCTATGCCAAATGTTTACCACCTTAACCCAATAGCTATGTTAGAATTGCTGAGGTTAAAAAAGCAGAGGCACAGAAGAAGGAACAGAGTCAGAACATGAGACTCAAGTGACTGCAGTAGTGGATGAGCAAGCAGCATCTGAAGAGAGAACCATGCTCTTCAGCAAATTTGCGATGTCATTGCACAACTGGGGACGGTGTCACCAGGTGCACATTCCTGTGGCTTGGGAGGAACCACTTTGCCTAAGGTGCTAAAGATCACAGCTCCACAGAATTTCTTCATCCCTAGCTACTGTCAAACCTTACCTGAGGGACCTGTGTGGTATCTCCCAATCAGCTGCTCCCAAATGCAGTTGCGAGATCATCATTGCACTTTACCAGAAAGTGATTAAATTTGCCCAGTTCACCTTGCTTGCTAAGCTTCTAGAACCATCGGATTTGGGTTTCACTGGATTCCATCAAGTACAAGAGGCTTTTGACTGCACGCAAGTGGTGCTCAGTGCTATGTGGCATTATCCAGCCAGATTCCCAAACAGGAAAGGATTTCACTCCCTCAAAATCCAATTCATTTGTGACCACAATCAATAATTCCTGCGTGTGCGTCTGTATGTCCACAATCCAGGGAGCTACCATGACACAAACTTTCTGTACTCCTTACAATTTCCTGAAATGTTGTGTTCCTGCATCATTTCAAGGGCTGGTTCATGGATGCCCACATAAGTCATGGATAATGACCCCAATGCAAAGTCTGATGCTGACAGGTGCTACAATGCTGCCCATGCATCTATTAGAGTTATCACTTAACAGACAGTTGGTCTTTTGAAGTTGTACTGACATTGCATGAATCACCCAAAAGGGACTCACCATTTCTCACCAGAAAGCAGTTAGGGAGGGACAATAAATGCTGCCTAACCAGTGATGCCCTCATCCAGTTAATGAATAAAGGCAAAAAAAGGTCATTTATCCCCTTGCTGTGTTGGAGACAGGATCTCCAGCCCCCAGTGGGAGCTGAACACTCTGTCCAGGCTGTGGTTGATTCGCTCGCTGAGCTGGTTTGTCACCCTGCTGGGTAACATCATCAGTGCAACCTCTGATGAAGAGTTGTTGTGTTTTCCCGCTTCTTATTCAAACTCTAGGGTCCGTTGGAGTTGATTGCCTCATTTCTAGTTTTTCTTTGCAGTGGTGTGGATATAGGACTTAATCCTATGTGTTTATTGATGGCCTTCTTGGTGGAGAACCAGGCCTCTATAATTTCCTGTGCTTGTCTCTGTTTGATCTGTCCTAGGATCCTGACATTGTCCCAGTTGAACTGATGGTCCTCCTTGTCTGTATGTATGGAGATGAGTGAGTATTGGTCGTGTCTTTTTGTTGATAGTTGGTGTTCGTGTATTCTCATAGCCAGTTTTCTTCCTGTCTGTCCAATGTAATGTTTGTTGTGGTCCTTGCATCGAATCTTGTAGATTACATTAGTTCTGTCCATAGTGGGTAAAGGGTCTTTAGTTCTTGTTAGCAGTTGGAGTAGGTTTGATGTAAGTTTGTTTGCTACTCTGATGCCCAGTGGCTGTAGGAGTTTTGTAGTCAGTTCAGGTACGTTCTTTATGTACAGTGACATGACAAGTGTGTCTGGGCATATTGTATCTTCCTGTAAAAACCAAAAGAACTGCAGATGCTGTAAATCAGGAACAAAAACAAAATTGCTGGAAATGCTCAGCAGGTCTGGCAGCATCTGTGAAGGAGAAAACAGAGTTAACGTTTCGGGTCTGGTGAGCCTTCCTCAGAAGGGAGTAACTTTGACATATAAGTGGGGGAGCTGGTAGTGCATGGGAGGAAATGGGATGCTGTGGGAGGGGGAATTATTGGCTATCACCATTACTAACACCATGGCCTTGACAAAGGGAGTGTACATAGTGATAATGGGCAGACAGTGGATGGACAATGTGGATTATAAGTAGTGATAGACTGCCCAGGGAGTGCCAGGTCGAAAAGGACATGGGGTTTTGGGGTATGCCCTTGATGACCATGCTGAGTCTATGACTCACAGTGCCAAGGGTGAACTGGGATGTTTTCGCTGATCTCTCGATGCCTATAATTAACCTGCATATGGAAAATGATGCAGCCACACCCAGAACAGGCTGAGACTGTGCTTTCTTTCTATCCTAACACAAGAGCTCAATTTCTGACCAAAAGGAGTCTCTTCAACGATGCACTTACAGAGTTCATGTCAAAGACATCTCTAATCAGAGTATTTTGCATGTGGGACGTATGACGTGTCCAACTATGTGGGGCTGCAAGTGCTGGTCACAAAAGTCTTAGCCATGCCACTGGGTCCATGCAGAATGAAGAAGGGTGAGCCCTTAAATGCAATTATGCTTTTCGTGGGTGATGAGGGGCTGGAAAAAGAAGGGCTCAGCACTGTTTTTTTATGGCATAAATGGTACTGCATTGGAATAAGGCTTTTGCCCAAGTTCCACATAAGGTCATTTCATGGCTCCCAACTAAGATTAAGCACAGATTCAATACAGTCCATTCTTTGACCAGGGTCATGGTTTTGCAAACAATAAACCTCCTGAAGTTGAGGTTTTGCCATTTGGTTCAGTCTAGGGGAGGCCTTACTCAACACTTCAGAAGGAATGTTCCATACAGTCCTCACTCTGCACAAGTGGGGCAGGCAGAAAGGCGATATGAGGAATGCTGATGACCTGGGCGAGCAGGAACAATATTCTGAGGAGGATGATTAGGGCGTTGGGTGAGAAGAATATCACTTTCAGCATGTTAGAGCTTGGAGTGTGGGGCGTTATCAGCCAAACAAGATTTAATTGACATGCCGTTCCTGCAGATGAGTACAGGGTACAGCAATCAATGATAAACTGTAAAATTGTTGGTCCTCAACTTGCAAGCCATTCACTTTTGTTCCCAGATTTAAATGAAACTTCTTGTTGTTCGATTTTTGTTTGCTTTTGTTGTTGGTGAATAAAGATGAATGTTTTGAAGTGTCTGAACTCTTCCGTGATTGTGATGCTTCGATATTGAAGATATTGATGCGGGCTGCAGTGGGCACTGGAGAAAGATTAACAGTGATTTAGAGAGGGATATAAAATAGGCTGTGGCTAAAGGCAGGTATGTCATTGGCAGCCTGGCAGGTAAACCATGGTACGTGCAGGAATGTGCAATTATATGAACAAGGAAGTGTCAGCTGTGACACCAACGTGTCATGGGAAGTGTTGGATTGTTGAAACTGTCCCACTACATGCATGGTGAAAGGCAACTCCACGCCATCAGCACTTGACTATGTACACAGCTAGGGTTCACAGATGGCACTTACGTCAGTAATCCTGAGATATCCTGGCAGTCGTGAGTACTGTGACTTATGGTGACTGGGAAAATCAGGATAGTTTCACATGAGTAGGGCACTGTAGAGATCATGGTACCCAGCTAGAGAGGCAGGTTTGAGATGCTCACATGAGAAAACTCTCTCGACCTCACGGAGAGATGGAAATGACACTTGGGGGATTTCTGGCAAAATTCACCTATTATATAACAAATGTCTTCTGTCTAACAAGATCAAGCATCTCCAAACACTTAACGTGGGCAACCTTCCACTTTGTGTCAGTAACTTAGACTAATGTCAATGAGAAGGATTTGCGGCAGTCAATCTACACAATCTCACATGGTTCAGGTGGACATGAACGTAACATATACCATGTTGTTTGCTGCGCACATGTCAAATTATATACATCAAGGAAAGAAGCAAACTTCAGCTCCTAATCATGGTCACAATCAAGTGCCCCTCCTAGAGTTGCACATGTGATAATTTTCTTCTGAATTCCTGCACTATTTTGAAACAAGATTTTTTTAAAAGCAACATAAATGTGATGCCTCTTTAAGGCAATTCAATTGTTCTTAATTCATTATTCAGTTGAAATAAATTAAAAGCTATCTTCTTTGTCTTCATTTTTCTGCACATTACACTGACAAACAGGGTACTAATAAGCCCAATAGCATACCAGGATATACAAAGGACTAACCCGTATTGCTGCCCCTTTGTTCAATACAAAGCACTATTTACTTCACGACAAAGTTGCATCCCTGCACTCATGGAAAGAAATCTGAACTTGGAGTTTATGAAATTCCATCATGCAAAAACACTTTTCGGAGCATCTGAAAAAAATATTGTTTAAATGTCAGAGTTTCACTTTATTTTTGCACATTTAAAGTGATAAAAACAGTACCCTTTCCAAATTATGTTTTACCATGAGTAACAATCAGTTTGAGGTAGGTTGGCAAATAAACATTCGGCACATTTCATTTCAGTCACTTAGTCTGCTGCTCATCTATTTAAAAAAGAGAGATATGCGGCTCTGTGACAAAGATCACCATGCTACTAAAGGAATTATATTAGTAGAGATTACAATAACAAACATACAGGTGCCTAGGTTTTGATATTGCACTGTAAGTCTGCTTGTTTTTGCCAACAATTTATTGATTGTTATAACATGTTTGTATAATACTTGAAAAAATCTAAATCCAACTATTTCCAAAATATTAATATTTTTCTTTAATCTATCGAGTTACTAGGTTGCCTAAATATATTTGAATGTCTTCTTTTCCTTAAATTTGAAGTTTATAAAGAATTGCTTTTGCCAATGTTACAGTGAGACAGACGTGTGTTTGTACCTTGCAAGCTACAAACTCATTTCAGCTGTTACTGTTTCAACAAAGCTGAATGTTTTTTGTATAACTCTCAAAACATCCTTCCCCATTTACATCAATTCCAGCAACAGAAACAATTTGGTATATGTTATGCTTTGAAAAGGAATTTGAAAAATACACTTGTGACAATTGATAACAACTCTGAGAGTCTCAGCCATAATTTACCAGTTCATCTTGCATTATGAATATTCAATATTTCCATTTATTGCTGGCATCTGGACACTTTTTAAAAAAACTATCCAAGCAAGTGAAGATTTCTGCCGTGCTGAATCATTGCTTGATACTTTTTGTCCCTTATCTACTTATGACTTATAGCAATTTTACTGTACCATCTGAGAACTTCAAGAATTCACTATTTTTATTCTTGTCACACAGTAATCTGTCCTCTAGTCATATGTCAGCTTTATGTCTTGAACTCTCAGCTCACACGACAAGTTGCAAAGTAACTACAAATGGTCTGCTCAAACAGCAAGCAGTTCATTTGGCTGACAGTAATAGTTCAGGGTTTAGTATATTGCCAGCTGATACATTTAAACCCAGACATCAGTTGTCAAGCTTAGGAGCTAATCAGTTTTATGAAAACAATTGCTATAAATATAACGTGAAAGGGACTTGAACTACAGCAGGGAGGGAAATAGAGCAGAGGTTATGATTCTGGATGAGGCCAAACCCTGATCAAATCAGCAACCTGGGGACAGAGGTCAAGCAGAGTGGGTAAAATATTCAGGGTAGAGCTTCACCTGAGGTGGGAATCAGCTAAATATAAGTTGAAGTTGTTTCCAGCTGTGTGATTTGTTGTGGTGTCACGTGGTTACCATGGACCAATGCAGATTCCTTAATATCATAATCTAAGAATATTGCACACAGATGCACTTAACAAAATGTACAGATTCTGTGACTATTCAAGAGTATTTTTCTTGTCTTATCCTGAAAGCAGTTTCATATTATGAGTCGTTATTCATCACCATTTCGGTTAAATCCTTGTTGATGTACCATCTTAGCCAATCCAAGTGGTGCTGATTGTGAAGCCAACTTCCAGACAAGGTATATGGGCAGCAGTAACACTGCAGCATTATTGGATTCATATTTGAGATTGTCAAACACTGAGTACAAATTATTGTTGTGTGTTAGCGAAGGAATACATTGAGTAGAAGCTGTTCTTACATTAAACATCTTTAACCTTTATGTGTTATTTTATATAATTCCGACCAAATCATAAACAATAAGGAAGAGTAATTGTAATCACTGTGGCAGAATGTTTCAGCTGGTAGTACTTGAATATTTAAATTCTTAACAGCTCTCCATCTTGCCGCTGATCACCTGATAAAGCTGTTATAATTCTTTAATGTCACCAACTGTTCCGATTTTTGAAACTCACGTGTCTAACTAAACATTACTGTAACCATGCCAACCGGATAGTATGACATGAAACCAGAGCATCACTCTTTTTTGCTTTTCTCCACTACATGACCCTTATTTTTTCAGGTAAGTATCAAGACAAATCATTTAGTTCAGAATATGAAGATAACACAATGTTGTTTTATGAAGAAAGACAAAAAGAACATTTTAAAAATGTACTTGCTGCTTTTAAACAATGTGGAGGGGCCTAAAAGTGGGCAATACTTGCATTTGGGAGGTGGGACAGCTTTTCCTGTGCAATTGCAACTTTCCTCAGATCATTACATTTACTTGCTTGGTGAAACTTTATAGGCAGGAAATTTCTGCCACCTTCACAAACCTCTGCTACTCTCCACCAGAACCTCCCAAGCTCAAAATTGAGGTGCCATATTCAAAATACACCCAGAGTGCTCTTCACTTTCCACAAATGAGAACGCCCACCCAATTGCTGCTCATCACTTTGCCCAACCCTGAAGATGTCAGGCACCAGGCAAAATGTGGTGCCATGCTGTAGTGATACTCCTCTAGAGGTTCTCCTGAAAGCTGTCCAGAACAGAAGGCAGATTCTTGTCCCTTGGCACGGCAACAGGAGCCATCCTGACAAAGGAAGATATCTAGGATGCTTGAATAGATTTGTAGCTTGAGTTGTGGATGCTGTGGTTGTTTTGCTCACTGAGCTGGTTTGTTAGTTTGCAGACATTTCATTACCCCGCTGAGTAACATCATCAGTGCAACCTCTGATGAAGCGTTGTTGTGTTTTCCCACTTCTTATTTAAAAATTGGAGTTGATTACCTCATTTCTGGTTTTTCTTTGCATGGTGTGTATATAAGGTCTAATCCAAGTGTTTATTGATGCTTGTCTCTGTTTGGCTTGTCCTGGGATCCTGACGCTGTCCCAATTGAACTGATGGTTCTCCTTGTCTATGTGTATGGAGATGAGTGAGTATTGGTCATGTCTTTTTGTTGCTAGTTGATGCTTACATACTTTCATAGCCTGTCTGTCCAATGTAATGTTTGTCGTAGTCCTTGCATCGAATCTTGTATATTATGTTAGTTCTGTCCATAGTGGGTAAGGGATCTTTAGTTCTTGTTAGCATTTTGCGTAGGGTTGATGTAAGTTTGTTTGCCACTCTGATGCCCAGTGGCTGTAGGAGTCTTGTGGTCAGCTCAGATACATTTTTGATGTACAGTAATGTGACAAGTGTGTCGAGGCTTACTGTATCTCCCTGTTGTTGTTTGTGTGACAGGCATTGTCAGACCCAGCTGTTCGGGTATCCGTTGTCTCTGAATACTTGGTGGAGGTTTTTGTGTTCATTTTGGCATGGTTCTGGGTTGCTGCAGTGTGTTGTGGCTTGTTTGAACAATGTTTTTTTAACACAACTCTGTTTGTGGGTTTTGGGGTGATTACATTTGAAATTTAGTACTTGATCCATACCTGACGCGTAGGAAGATGGTATCTGTAATGTTGGGGACCACTAGAGGAAGCCGAGATGGATCATCCACTCAGCACTTCTGGCTGAAGATTGCTGTTGGAGGTCAATCATCTCAGTTTAAAGACATCACTGCAAGAGTTCCTCAGGGTAGTGTCCTCGGCTCAACAATCTTCAGCTGTTTCATCAATGACCTTCCTGCCATCATAAGGTCAGAGGTGGGGATGTTCGCCAATGATTGCACAATGTTCAGCACAAATCACAACGCCTCAGGTACTGAAGCAGTCCATGTTCAAAACCAACAACATCTGGACAATATCCAGGCTTGGGCTGACAAGTAGAAAGTAACATTCATGCCACACAAATGTCAAGCTATGACCATCACCAGGAAGAGACAATCTAACCACTGCTCCTTTGCATTCAACTGTGTTACAATCACTGAATCCCCTACTATCAACATCCTAGGTGTTATCATTGATCAGAAACTCAACTGGGCTCACCATATAACACAACGGCTACAAAAGCAGGTCAGAAGCTAGGAATACTGCGGCAAGTAACTCACCTCTTGACTCTCAAAGTCTGTCCACCATCTACAAGCCACAAGTCAGGAGTGTGAAGGAATACTCCCCACTTGCCTAGACAATTGCAGTCCCAAGAACACTTAAGAAGCTTGACACCATCCAGGACAAAGTAGCCCGCTTGATTGGCACTACATCTACAAACATCCACTCCCTCCACCACCGAAGCTTAGTAGCAACAGTCTGTACTATCTATAAGACACACTGCAGACATTCACCAAAGATCCTCAGACAGCACCTTCTAAACCCACGACCACTTCCATCTAGAAGGACAAGGGCAGCAGATACATGGAAACACCACCACCTCGAGTTCTATTCCAAGCCACTCACCGTCCTTACTTGGAAATATATCATCGTTCCTTCATTGTCACTGAGTCAAAATCTTGGAATTCCCTCCCTAAGGACATTGTGACTGCAGTGGTTCAAGAAGGCAGGTTACCACCTTCTCAAAGACAAATAGGAATGGACAATAAATGCTGCCAGGCAGTGACACCCACATCCCACAACATGAATTTAAAAAATCTTTGAAAAGTGGCCATTTGGTTGATGCACATGCAATGTGTTTGCGATGTAGGCTGCTGGATGCGCTGTTTGGTTATTAGGTTTGCAAATGATACCAAACTTGGCGGTATAGTGACCAGTGAAGCGCTTGTCGGAGATTACAGAGATTTTGATTGATTGGGTCATTAGGCTGAGGAATGCCAGATGATGTTTAACTTGGATAAATACGAGGTATTGTGTGTTGGTAAAACAAACAAGGCAGGACTTATACAATTAAAAGTAGGGCCCTGGGCAGTGTTGTAGGACAGAGAAACCTAAGGGTTCAGGTATATAACTCTTTAACATTTGCGTCACATGTAGACAGGGTGGTTAAGACGGCATTTAGCACGTTTGCCTTCATTGATCAGACCTTTCAGTATAGGAGTTGGGAAGTCATTTTGAAATCGTAGAGGACGTAGGTGAGGCTTCTTCTGGAGTACTGTGTCCAGTTCTGGTTGTCGTATTATAGGAAGGATATTATCAAGCTGAAGAGGGTTCAGAAAAAATTTATTTGGATGTTGCTGGGAATGGAAGGTTCAAGTTATTGGGAGAGGCTGGATAGGCTGGCACTTTTTCACTGGAGCATACGAGGTTGGGGGTGACCTTATAGAGTTTTTTAAAAATCAGGAGGGGTACAGATAAGATGAGTGGCAGGTGTCTTTTCCCTAACATGGGGGAGTTCAATGCTAGGTGGTACATTTTTAAGATAAGAGGAGAATGATTTAAAAAGGGCATGAGGGGCAAATGTTTTACACTGTGTGGTTCGTGTGTGGAATGAACTTCCAGAGGAGGTAGCGGATGCAGGTAGAGTTACAACGTTTAAAAGATATTTAGTTAAGTACATGAATAAGAAATGTTTGGAAGGATATGGGCCAAGCTCAGGCAGGTGGGTTTAGATTAGTTTGGAGTTATGGTCGACACGGACTGGTTGGACGAAGGGTCTTTTTCTGTACGTTATGACTCCATGACTGAATGACTCTAGGTGTGAGATTGCTAAAAGACTGTGCTGTTCTGTAACACTTAAAAGCAAAATGCAATGAAATCTGGAAATCTGAAAAAAATTCCAGAAAGTGCTTGAGAAGCTCAGCAGGTCTAGCAGAAACTATAGAGAGAGAAACAGAGTTAATGTTTCGAACCCAGTATGACTCTTGTATTAAACTTGATTTTTGACTGTATACACCTGCTCCACTTGAATCAATTGCTGTATTTAAGAGCACTTTCAGCATTCATTTGATTTTGAGCAGTGTTCTGCTCGCCTGTTCTGCCTTCTACCTGTCAGAAGATTATTGTTTCATTCTCTTCTACCAAGGGGTCATTTTCAGATAATACGGTCATGAGGCATTACCAATAAGAGACATAGTTTGAAATGAATTGGCTTTGTGATCTGTCTCATATTTGGTTTTGATGAGTCATCCATTGTCTCTAGGAATGTTTAAGTCACATCTTCCAAAGATAGTATGTCATCATGGAATCAAATGTGTTCCAAAGAAGATATATCTTCAAAATCTAGGATTCCTTTCAGTTCAATTGCTTTCTGTAAGGTATGAGTCATTTGTGCAAGTAAGCATTATATATTCGATGGTTCAGAGATTGCTTTTGACTTCTTCACAGTCTTAGGAAATATTCTTTATTCTTACATAAGTGTGACAAAGCTGGGCATTGATTCGGTGAGTGTATTATTTTTAAACTCCATATTTGGAACCATGGGTTCTAGCATCAGATCCTTTAAAGACATTTTGTATTGACTTATTATGTGATGCTTTGGTGTTTTTGTGCCTTAGACCTTTGACAGAGTCTGATGATTTTCTTTAGCTGTGTTGACTTTCTGTTTCCATCTTTCTCTTATGCTGATTTTAGATTTCAGCATCTACTACCATCTGGATAGATATTTCCTGTATGAGATCCTGTTTTGATTGTGACATATCTGAAAGAAATGTATCAGAAATTCCAATAACAACTCTGTCTTGAATAACTTTCATTGTAAATCTCCATAATCTCAAAATTCTGCCAAGGTGTAAAGATCATTAATAAAGTTGTCACCAATTCTCCAGAAATTGTACTGTTCTATTAAAACTTGCTTTCATAATTGGCCCTTAACGAAAAGTAATTTTCAAATGTGATTATAATATTGCTGAAGGTATCCTTTTCTTTTCTTACATTCTGTTGTCCTAAAACATGATCTGCTATTAGACCTTTGGAATAAAGAGATGGAATCACTTGATTTTCTCTGGGCTTCTTTTGCAGTGCTTTATCTCATGAATTTTATTTTCCCCAGATAGTCCAGATAAATTACACATCTGAAGTATCAATGGTCTTTATTCTGGAGATCTAACATCTTTCTCCACTGCCAATTTCTTTACCGGTGCTTCTTCTCTTATTTAAGTGATTTACTTCAAAGACGTTGAAGAATTTTAAAATATTTTATGTGGATATAGCTGATTTTGCTGTTTGGTATTTTAAATTGTAACATTCTTCAGTTGTTTTAAATGCAGACTCAGGTATAGCAAATAAATATAGTAATTTTTAGAAATATTAGTTAGTAAAAATAAATTGTTAGTCAAGCTATGTTGTTTCTACGATTTTCTTTACTTCTGTCTTCTTATTTTTCTTTTCAAGTATTTTTAAATTTCTGTTAATATTGATAAAATTGTAAGCATTTCAGAATTATTCACCTACTTCAGATGAAAAAATATTTTCAAGTGTTGGAAGATTGTTTAATGTTTTAAAATGAAGAAATTCTTTGGATTTAAATCTTTTCCAAGGTGGAAGAGAAGACTATTAATTTGTGCCAGTTTATTGCTTCTTGAGGATTTAGCATTCATTTTAACAATACTTAAGTTTCATGTCCTTTCGGATTAGCTTCAATATTTGTGCCATTTTAAGTTGAGAAAATAGTGCCGCACTGTTTTTTCAGCAGTAAGATTATTTTCAGTTGCACAACAAAAATTTATTTTCACTCTAAAACAATGATTATTAATAAACACTTCATATGCCTTTGACATTTTCACTTTAAATAGTCATGGTATACTGCCAATTTAACAATTGTCTTTTAGAGTGTTCTTTTCTGCAACAAAGATTATTTTTCAGCTTTTCCTGACCATATTAAATGATTATAATGCTTCTTTATTAAATACAGTATCCTTCTTTTCAGTTTTTAACCTAAAATTTCTCCTTAAATACAACAATTTCCACCCTTTCCTTAAGGTGCTTAATTTAGTTCAGATGTCTGATATCAGCTACTATTTCCCAGGTTTATAATTTGTATTCTTCTTCATGGAGCTTTGGTAATAATACTCTCCATGGTCTACACAACCAGCTTCAGTAATTTTTTTTCACAATTTATGGCTATTTTGAGCTTCAGTAAGCAGGGTTGGTACTGCTGCACATTCTGTAGCCATTTTCAACTGTGGGTTGCTGTGTTCACAGAACTGACTGGTTCTTGTGTGTTTTTAAGATGCTGAAAATTTATAGATAGATTCATAGTTTCCTTACTAGACTTTTTTCCTTCTTCACCTCAGATGGCTGTGGCTTTCATAGTGCCGAAGATTTCTCCAGGAGCTCACCATTGTGAGCATATTTCAAAATCTGCACTGCTATCAACATGGTATTCATTGTGGACATGTCCACCAGGACCATCTGAGATGGCTTGGATGATTCACTGCTGTCAGCCCTTGTTTGTGTATTAGCCTAAATTACTGATATCAAGGGGAGAGGATGTCCACATAAAGTCTTCAGCTGGAGAGAGCCTTGGACTTGTTTAAAAGAATCGGTTTATTACGTAGTAATGAAAAACTGGCTACTTCACATCTAAATTACATGATAACATTTTCTAAGATATCAAATTGAACTTAAGGGTAAGTACACATGAATGCTAGCTATCTGGATTTAGCATTTGATCGCCTTGAACCAAACTAGTAATAAATGCTGGTTAGCTTCTCCCCAGGAGCACCCCTTTATATTCTTATAGGTAGATAAGATTAGCTTATAGATAAGCTCTTGTGATGTCAGTTAACCCTTTTGGATTTTAACTGCTTTATATAACACTGTGTAGGCCAGGTTCTTGAAGGAAATTTATTGCTCGAACATAGACATGCAGGTCCGGTGTTAAACATGATAACCTCCTGGTCTCGAGCTTATTTTTGCACTATACACTATATTTAACATAGTAAATTCCAGAAAGCAGATATTCCAGGGAATAACATACAAGCAGAATGGGAGTGACTTGCTTGGAAGGAAAGGAATGGAGCTCAGTTATCAACGTATACCTCCCATCACAATCAGAACAAATGTGAAAAACTGTTCCCAATAGTGGAAGAATTAAGAACAAAAAGGTAAAGATTTAAAGTGAAAACCGAAAGAAATTCAGATGCTGTAAATCAGAAACAAAAATAGAAATTGCTGGAAAAGCTTAGCAGGTCTGGCAGTATCTGTGGAGAGAAATCAGAGTTAACATTTTGGGTCAAGTGATGCTTCTTCAGAGATTTAAGGTAGTTGCCAAAAGAAGCAATAGGACAAACTTCTCCAGTGGCACGTGATTAAGTTCTAGACTGCACTGAATGAAAACGTACTGACGGCAGACTGAATCCAGGTATTCAAGAGAGACTCATTGAGAAAGAAGAATGTGCAGGGTTCCAGGGAGAAGGATGGTAAATAATACTCAGTGCATTGCTTGTTAGGAAAGCTGCTGCAGGCACAATGGGCTGGATGCCTCCTTATGTGCTGTACAATTCTGTATGAATTGCACCACCCACTAACATCCTTCTACCTTTCTTGCAACTAGAACATGGCGCATAGTAGGTGGCACCAAGAATTAATGGAAGACAGACAGGCATGCCTCTATGTTTTAACTGAAAAGTACTGACCACCATAAAGAGGAGAATTGTTGAGCAGTTTCCTTATTCTCTTCCTTCTTCTTCTAGCAACTTACTGTCCTCTGCATGGCCTCTGGTCATTCTACAGTCATCCTCAAATCCAGAGGGAAACCTATCGGGCGCAATTGTTACAGCAAAAACCAGGATAGCAGCAAAAAATATTTCAGTATCTGCCAAACCACAGCCTGCAGACTCCTGCATCTTGAAAGAATGAAAAACACAAAACGTTTATACAAATATAAAAACTGCCAGAATTTTTAAAAAATTCAACAACTAATCTACAAATAGTTAAAGATTCCTTTAAGTAGTATTTGTTTGGGGTTGGAGGAACAGACCTTCACTCTTTTGAATACGTATTCAGCTGTGTGAAGTTTCAAGAATGTTAGCTGGACTGTTGAACTCCAAAATGGCATTTCTCATGTCAAATGTGAAGGAGGTGATGGCCGACTGGGATAATCACTAGATTATTAACCCAGAAACTCAGCTAATGTTCTGGAGACCCAGGTTCAATCCTACCCCAGCAAATGGTTGAATTTGAATTCAATAAAATATATCTGGAATTAAGAATCTTCTGACAATCAAAATACCATTGTCAATTGTTAGAAAAAACCCAGCTGGCACACTAATGTCCTTTAGGGAAAGAAATTTGCCATCCTCATCTGGTCCAGCCTACATGTGCCTTCAGACCAACACCAATGTGTTTGACTATGAACAGCTGGATGAAATGGCCTAGCAAGCCATTCAGTTGTATCAGTTGCTACAAAGTCTCAAAGAAATGAAACTGGACGGATCACCTGACAACCATTCAGGCCTCAGAAAAGACAACGGCAGAAACAGCCCTGTTGACCCTGCAACATCCTCCATACTAACCACCGGGGACGAGTGCCAAAATTGGAAGAGCTGTCTCAGAGACTAGTCAAGCAACAGCCTGACATAGTCCTACCCACAGAATCATACCTTAAAGACAATGTCCCAGACACCACCATCACCATCCCTGGATATGTCCTGTCCCACCGGCAGGGCAGACCCAGCAGAGGTGGTGGCACAGGGGTACATAGTCAGGAGGGTGTTGCCCTGGGAGCCTTCAACATTGACTTCAGACTCCATGATGTCGCATGGCTTCAGGTTAAACATGGGCAAGGAAATCTGCTACTGATTACCACATTCTATCCTCCCTCAGCTGATGAATCCATACATCTCCACCTTGAACAACACTTGGAAGTAAACATTGAAGGAAGCAAGGGGGCAAGATGTACTTGGGGTGGGGGATTTCAATGTCCACCACCAAGAGTGGCTCGGCAGAAGTACTATTGATCAAGCTGGTCACTTCTTAAAGGACATAGTTGCTAGTCTGGGTCTGTGGCAGTTAGTGAGGAAAGCATTAAGACAGAAAAACATACCTGACCTCATCCTTACCAATCTATTGGCTGCAGATGCATCTGTCCATGACAGTATCGGTGAGAGCAACCATTACACAGTTGTTGTGGAGATGAAATCCCATCTTCACATTGAGAAATCCTCCATTGTGTTATGTGGCACAATCCCACGTGAAATAGATTAGACTGCGAACAGATTGAGCAACTCAAGTGTGGGAATCCATGAGGTTCTGTGAACCATCAACAGCAGCAGAATTGTACTCCAGCACAATCTGTAACGTCATGATCCAGCATATGCCCTTCTCAACCATTGCCGTCAAGCCAGGGTATCAACCCTCATTCAATGGAAAGTCCAGGAGGGCATGCCAGAAGCAGCACAGGCACGCCCAAAAATAAGGTATGAACCTAGTGAAGCTACAAAGCAGGACTACTTGCATGCCAAACAGCATAGACAGCAAATAATAGACAAAGCTAAGCAATGCCACAACCAATGGATCAAACCTAAGCTCTGCAGTCCTGATACATTTGGTTGTGAATGGTGGTGAACAATTATCTAACTCACTGGAGTAGGATGCTCTACAAATATCCCCATCTTCAATGCTGGAAGATCCCAACACATAAGTCCAAAAGATAAGGCTGAAACATTCATAGCAATCTTCAGTCACAAGTGCTGAGTGGATGATCTATCTCAGCCTCCACAAGTGGTCCCTAGCATCACAGAAAACAGTCTTCAGCCAATTTGATTCACTCTGTGTGATATCAAGAAATGGTTGGAGGCATGGATATGGCAAAAGCTATGGGCCCTGACAACATTCCGGCAATAGAACTGAAGACTTGTGCTCCAGAACTTGCCGCTCCCCTAACCAAGCTGTTCCAGTACAATTACAACATTGGCATTAATTGATAATGTGGCAAATTTCCCAAGTATATCCTGAACACAGATATCGGGACAAATCCAACCTGGCCAATTACTACTCCATCAGTCTGCTCTCAATCTTCAGTAAAGTGATGGAAGGTATCATCAACAGGGCTACCCAGCAGCATCTGCTCAACAATAACCTGCTCTGTGACACCCAGTTTGGGCTCCACCAGGGTCACTCATCTCCTGACCTCATTACAGCCTTTGTTCAAAAATGGATTCATCAATGACGTTCCCTCCATCAACCTTTTCAGGAACTGAGGTCAGAGTTGCTGCTGAGGTCGTGGTTGTTGAATTGAATTCAAATTGTAGCTCTTTTGAAAAGTATTTTCATTCTCTAAGATTCATCTCCAACTATTTGCAAGGTATCTGCTAATGCATAGAGTAAGCATAGAGTTGTCATATGAGGAGTGCATCGTCAATAGATTACAGAAGTTTGGTGTGTGGTAGGAATAAGCATTTTATAATAAGTGGTGGATAAATCTTAAACTAAAATTTGGTTTAACAATTTAGTTTAAATTGAATTTTAAGAAATGCAGTAGGAAGTTATTGTTAATTGGCTGTGATTGCCTAAATAGGAGTGAATTACTTTGTGCAGGAATTAGGGACATGAGAAAGAGAATGTATAAAATACAGAATATCTGCCAACACATATTGTAAATAGCACACAAAAGAAGTGAAGCAAAGCACTGTGGTTGGAGATTTGAGGTAAAAACAAAAGCAAGTCTTTGAGAAACCCATTAGGTCTGGCAGAATCTGTGGAGAGAGAAAGAGTTAATGTTTCAACATGGTGACTCTTCTTCAGAATGATTACACTCAAAACATTAACTTTGTTTCTATTTTCATTTCAACTTTCCAGCATCTACAGTGCTTTGCATTTAAGAAAATGGATTCTTTGGTTATGTTAAGAAACTGAACTGAATGAAGTCTCTGTCACATTCTGTTTGTATTACAAGAGAAGGGAATGTCGCACTTGATATAAACTTGAGACAGAACGTATTTAAAATCTGTGTTCTGCTGTATGAGTGCCTCGTGCAAGTTTGTGTAGGAATATAAAGAAAATTTACAAACAAATAATGTAGACGAAAGCAATAAAAATACTCAAGACAAAGATATGGTTAAGCAGGCGGAGTGACTGGACTGCAGCGGAAGATTGTGGACAGAGAGATTGTTCTGGACAAACAAGCCTGCACTTGGCATCTGTATCTCAAAACTCTTCACAACAGAGTTATTATGTTGGAATGGCCATAAGATCATAACAGGTACGAACAGAATCGAGGCATTGAGTCCATTGAGTCTGCTATGCCATTCAATGAGATTGTGGCTGATCTGATTATTCTCAACTCCACTTTGCTGTCTTTCCCCCAAAATCCTTGATTCCTTACTGATTAATCATTTCTCTAACTCAGTCTTCAACATACTTAACAACCCAACCTCCTTTGCACTCTGTAGTACCGAATTCCACAGATTCCTGAGTAAAGGCAAAATACTGCAGATGCCGGAAATCTGAAACAAGTACAGAGAATGTTGGAGAATCTCAGCAGGTCTGGCTGCATCTGTGGAGAGGGAACCGGAAATAACACTTTGAGCCCAAGATGACAGCACCAGGGATGCACGTTCAATTCAAACCTTGGGTGACTGTCTGTGTGGAGTTTGCACGTTCTCCCCATGTCTGCGTGGGTTTTTACTGGGTGCTCTGGTTTCCTCCCGCAAGTCCAAAGATATGCACCTTAGGTGGATTGGCCTTGATAAATTGTCCATAGTGATTAGGGATTGCAGGCTAGGTGGGTTATTCATAGTAGAAGTAGAGTTACAGAGCTGGATCTGAGTGGGATGCTCCTCAGAGCATCAGTGCTATACCCGATGGCTGTATGGAACCTTTCCACACTATAGCAATTCTATGACTCTATGACATTGTTGGCCACTGCATAAGGTGCACAAGAAGAATTTTATGTTTGCGGATGTGTTTAATTTCTAGTCTATAAATGCCGATTTAGTACAATCACCACTAGAAAAACCTTATATGGCCCATAGGGGGAGCACAGCTCAATTCCAACCAGTCCAGGAAATACCACTCTGTGAGTTGGAGAATTGCATAGAAATCAGTAAGGGGCTGGTCTGTCCTCAGTTGTGGTTATTGTCCAAAGTGAGTCCAGGGTGTAGCTCATTGTTAATCCTGGGGGTTTGAGCACTTGACATCAAAAGGATTATCATGGGGCAGTGCTGTTTTGGAAAAGTCAGGGAAATCAAGTGTGGGGATTGGAGCTAGCTGACTGGGATACAGAGAGGACAATCACTGTGAAAGGAAACAACTTTATATGTAAGTGTGGGAGCTGACGTAGCATAGGAAGCTGTGGGGTACTGCAAGAGATGGGTCTCAAATGTCACTACCACTTAGTTTCAAAGAGGAGACACTGCATTGTATTCATAGCAGGCTTGAGTCTCAGGGTGAAAATTAGGGATATTAATAGTTAAAAAAAGGGTTGGATGGGAACATGGGAGGCTTAAATTACATCGGGCTAATAGGGACACGTTGTCCATGTTTTGAACACTTCGACCAGCTTATGTATCAAAAACACTTCACACAAGTGTTCTTGTCAGTGAAGTGGACCAAGGGACACTGAATTCGGTTTGTGGTTCAACTCAATTTTATTGATAAAATATGTCTTATTTAAACACTAAGTGAGTGGTCCCCAAATTCTCATAATCTTTACACTGTAACTAGCTCTATCTGCCTGAGAAAGGATATTACCTGTAATGATCCATGTGTTTGAGCTTGGCTGTTGGAATCTCCTTCCTCTCCAATGTTGGGCTGGCTGTGTTGCTCAGGTCATGTCTCCTGGGTTGCCACATGGTCTTCTGCCATGAATCTTGCTGCAAGTGTCCGCTACGAGTCTTCACTGATGGGTTGGCTTCCAGGGTTGTGTTTTAATTCTCCTCACTCCGGACCTTCCAGAATGTTCTGTGGCCTTTGGCCAATGGGTTCATGAGCTGGGTTCAAAGCATCCAATGGGGTTGCGCCAACACCCTTTACTATTGCCATGCTGGGAGGTGTAAAGTGCATGTCTTCAGGCACTGGTTGGAAGTCAAGGTGTCAGAAAGTCTGATCGACACTCCTCCCATACATAACCTTCAGGCTGGTTGTAGCTGGTTCCCCCTGAATCTTTTTGACCTCTTTGACCTTGGTTTTCACTGTTCTCTGTAGCCAATAGCTGCTGGCTACTAATTAATTTAGTTTGGTTAATTTTCAGTCAGGCCTGATTTCTCCAGTGGTAGGTCAATTTTGAATCTTCAATTTTGGGCCCATGGTTGCTTGATCACAGGCTGCAATATAGAAAGTAGCATTATAAAGTTAATGTGGGGACACCTAGGATAACCTGGTGAAGCAAGTCTTCCTTCTTCATCTAACTCACAACAGTGCAATAACAGGAAAGGTGGCTGCATGGTAAGTCTCATCAGCACAACGTTTTCAACTCTTCTTCACTATGTCGTGTTAATGATAATATTGATCACTGACCAGAGAATTATTAACTCAATGTTTTAGCTTATTTAAAACAGTAAAACAAAATGATAAGTTCTGAAGCAGACATTATAGCCAACTAACTGATTTCATGTGAGCAAGGAGCTTATAGACCCATAGCAATCTAACTGCGAGATAAAGTTAAAACATTGTATACCCACAACACATTGAGTTATTAAAGGTCAATTCTCTTGAATGGAAGGTACTCATATAACAGCAATCAGTGTGGATGTAAGCATTGTATTACAAAATAAAATCTACATTAAGCGAATGTACAGAACTGAGGCAAATGGATTTCAATGTTAGTAAATATGAGACAGTAGGAACTGCCGATGCTGGAGAATCTGAGATAACAAGGTGTACAGCTGGATGGGCACAGCATCATGATGCTGCCTGGCCTGCTCTGTTCATCCAGCTCTAAACCTTGTTATCTGAGTTAATATGAAGTTCTTTTTATTTGTTCTCAGGATGTGGGTATCACTGCCTAAGCCAGTATTTATTGCCCGAACCTAATTATTCTGGAAAAGGTGATGGTGAGTCACTCTTTTTAAAAGCCTGCAGTCCTTGAACGGTCAATGCACTTATAATGGTGCTAGAAAGGGAGTACCAGGAAATTAATCCGGTGACAGTAAAGGAATGACTATTTACAAGTTAGGATCGTGTGTTGTTTGGTGGAGAAGTTGCAAAAGGTGGCGTTTCTATGTTTCTGATGCCCTTGTCCTTTTATTGGCCATCAAAGTGATTCAGTTGGTCTCTAGGCTGGAATGTTCTCGTCATCTTCCTCATTACTACTGTGATGGCACAACAGCAGGAAACAATGGCATTCCACCTGTCACTTTACGGGTAACTCCCACTTCTCAGCGCTTCTCAAGATACTCAAAATCCAGCTCCAAAAAGAGTCGGGGGTTTGGCCTCTCTTCTGCAAACACCAGTTAATGTCATTATCAATTATAAAATTGATGTTTGTTAACTATGAAGGTGTTAAGGGATCGGGGATAATGGTTCCAATGGTGTTAGGTTGTCTATTAGCCAAGATCTCACTGAATGACAGAACAGGTCAAAGAGAATAAATAGCTTTTTACTCCTATGTTTATCACTGAATGAAAACTTTTCTTTTAAAAACAATATTTTTTTCTACAAGAGATCCTTGGTTTATTTTAAAGTGATAACTGTGAAGTTTGATTAATAGTCTGAGAATTGATTTGCTACAAAAATAAAACATTTTAAATTAGTGTCAAAACTACCCATTAAAGTAACCCAACTTTGAAAGACTGAAATTTAATTTAGAAAATGTACACAAAAATATTTTCTAGTTACTTTGGGGTCCAGTAATAATTCTCTTGTTAAATGCAAAAATTAAATCATTGAAAACCTTTCAAAATCTCTCGTTTCATATCCTAGCACCCAAGAAGATCCAGTTGAACTTTTGGAATCTGTCCAGGGGTTTCGACGCTAATGCCTAATAAGTGAAAACTCCCAGTAGTGGTTAATTAGCCTGGAACATGGTCAGTTTTGTAGATAGGACCTGTTTTTATCATGATGGTTTTAAAACTAGCACAAGAGATTGTGGAAACCTGGCTACATCAGATGAAAGTGATAGTTAAAATTCAGTGAATGTTTGCATTGGTTACACCACAAACTGGAAAAGTGCAGTAACTTCTGGCCTATTGGCTTCAGATCTGCGTTACATCGTCTTTAGGCTTGACCATCATCAGCTACACTCTGTAGTGAATCACAGATGTCCTGTAATTTGTAAAAAAAAATTATCCAATATGTACTGGATGGCAGCAAACCCAGGTGAACACTTGCAATTGACCCGCACTGTGACGACATGGTCCCAAGTATTCCTGTACTGCATTGACCTTTAGAGAAGGCAGAACGAAAAATGTCTAGTGAGAGAAGATTATCTGAAATTAAAAAAGCAACTTACTTTTCATCAAATGGCATTTCTATGGTGAGATAGATTTCTATGGATGTTCATACTGTCAAAACACTCGGATTTACTTTTTGATAGATGTCTCCCTAACTTTATAGAATCAACATTGCTGAACTAACTAAAGTGACTATCCTATGCATATTTCTCTGATTCATCCACATCAAACTTGCTGTGATAAAGGAAGACAAAAAGCTTGATTTCTGACCCCCATCTTGAATGCCTTCCATTGAAGAGAGTCCTCCCAATTAAAGATAGCATCTTGAATGGAAACCATCCAATTTTGATGTTGGAGCCTCGTTGACAAAATAATACACAGTGACAAAGTGCAAGTAAAATAGGGAACTTTTCTTAAACATCACATTTAAATTATCCACAGGCCTGATTTTGCGATTAGATTGGGAATTAATGCTCCTTTTTCACAGATGCCACTAGTCTGCATATTTTGCAGTTTGTTTCCAATTATTTAATCCAGACAGGATGGTAGTCCTATTACTTTCTGGTTTAGGAGACACATATGCCAACAGACTTCCATTATTTGGTAATAGCTCTGAATATTCAGTTTGTGGCACTTCAGAGACCAAATCAAAACCAAAATTTTGCATCCCTGCTCCTAATTATTGCACCTTATAGCTCACTAAAGTCCATTAAGGGATGTTGAAGCAGCTTGTGGATCAACCATAAGGCAGTAATTGTGGAACTTTACTGCTTCAATTCAACAAGAAAAAGAAGCATTTATTTTCTGAACAATAAAGGTATTTACTCATGGGTCTGAAGAATTTGGTTTTACATATGGTAATGTAACTGGAATGGTCCTTAGCATCATTCTAATGATGTGGGGAATCAGAATCTCTTTATTTGTTTATCACTGTAACCATCATTATATTTAAATAATGAACTAGCTTCATTTTTTATTCTTTATTGTTTTTGTCAATTAATCATATTCCTCATGTGATTTGTAAAGTGGAAAATAAAGCAGAAATAAGCAAAATTAGTCTTTTATGTGAAAGTGGAAACTTTTAAAATAAAAGAACTTTCTACAAGTGTGAAAAAACTGTACCAGTTGATGCTCTTCAGAAAGGATGGTTAAATCATTCGGTCCATTCTAAAAAATATTTGAGTAAGTAAGCTAAACATTATTGGCAATTTTTGAACAATTGTTAATTCTTCTTGAATTTACTCACCTTAAAAATTCATTGGGTGAAATTTATTTTGAAAAGTAAGCCCACTTTATTCTTAAAGAGCATGTAGAACATAACCATATTACTATGAACTGCAATCTTTCTCACTTGTATATTTGCCAACTTGCATCGCACTGTGTTTTGGAAGATAATATGGTTTGAGTCAGACAAACTCATAACTGCTAATAAAATGATTTAAATGCTGGATAATAGCACAGTAATAACCTGATTTGTGCTAAGGCCCTTGTTAGATTTCCATCCTCCCCATCCAGTTATTTACATATAATATTGGAATCAGAGTGCCTTTGATGTCAATAAAAGCATCTCATATCAGCAGGTTTCTGTAATTTCATTTTCTCATTCTAAATGTTGCGCTGCCTCTTACACTAACTGCAAAAATTTGTTTGCAAAAAATTAAAACAATTACTGTTACACTAGAAAATGTAACAGGTGCAGGCTCACCCACTCTGCACATATCAGATATAATCTTTGGCAGACATCTGAAGGCAGATGCACTTGACAAATCTGCACGTAGCTAAATCTTATGATGGGAGAAACCAAGATAAAGACCCTAACCTCTTTTAGGGACCCACTTGAGAGAACAGTGTGTCTTATAACTGCAATTCTCAAATACAACAAACAGTTTACAGAGTGATGAATTTTCAGCTGTTGTAGTGTCATGATATGTGTAAAACAACATGCATGGTCTTTCATAAATAACAAGTACGAAGAATAGCTGTATAAGTGCAATACGGGACTACAGAAATCATTCGTTGACAGCATTTAGAATGGCTTTTTGTGTTTTTTGTCCTTTCAATAACAGAAACATAAAGAGAATGAAATAAACTGCAAACATTTTTTTGAACTGCATATGTATAGTGAAATATCTTAAACTACAAGAATAAACAATCATCATTGTTTATTCCTTCATTTAAACTTAAAGATGTGTAAAGCAGATTGGTTCATGGGCAAACTTTAGGAATATGAAGAAGATATGGCTCACTGGCTCAGTGTTTGTCTTTTGAATGCAAGTTTGGGGATTCACCTCAGGCACACACAATGAAAATGGCAGTAATGGAAGTAATCTCAAATTAGTTCCTAATGAATTTAATCCCTATGTGCGATTCTACACAAAATTAGCAAGCTAACTTTGAAAAGGCTATCAGATAGTGTAGAAAGTTTGTAAAATAAAATCTTGTGAATGATGTGGAGGTGTATTTCTGATGCTGGAGCTAATATATGTTGCTGGGATAGAGAAAGGATTGCTTTGCTCTGCATTTACCCTGTATTATCACCACCACATTCACATTGAACAAGTTTGAAATTAACTGGCTGAATAAAAAAACTAAAACATTTTTAAAAAAGAAATCTAAGGAATCTTAGGAAAAAAATGGTAGGGGTACAAAGGAATAAGATAATAAACAGAAACATATTAAACGGATAATCAAGGATAAATAAAGGAATTGAGAAATACTATAGCATCAGAAGGGAAATATAATAAGACATTCTTTCCATATTGTATGTTTATTACAAGGTTATTTCAAAAGTACAACAATTAAATAAAAGTACAAGAAGGAGTAGAAGATTAAAAGGTGGCAGTACACTTAAACTAAATGTTCTAAATGATTATTTCCTGACTATTTACAGGGAAAAGCATGAAGAATCAAAAATAACCTGAGCAAAATGAATGCCTCTGGAATTAATGAGAAGAAGAACCTAGGCAGGCAAGAAACGTCAAGTTTTCCTGCTCCTATGATGCTGCTTGACCTGCTGTGTTCATCCAGCCCCATGCTTGTTATCTCAAATAAATAAACACATGTTGACAGCATTTAGACCAGAGTATGGAGAATGACTAAGAAAGAGTTTTGCAAATCACTGACAAACTTTATGACAGTCAAAGGAGATCGGAGAGGTATCAATAGAATAGGAAATCTAATGTGGAGATATAGGTATCTGGCCGACCTGCTTAAGAACTAGTGTGTGATCCACATTGCCGCTTCCTGGCATGGCTGGCTGACATTGTGTGTCAATAAAGCAGTTTAAAGATCAATAATGTGCTTTCTTTGGGATCAGCATTTTGGGGGGTGGGACTTCATGCCTGCTGAGAACTGCTGGCCAATCAGAGACTGGCAGCTCTTTTGCTCAAGAAGTCCCAATTAGGGAGGCACAGCTATTTCCGGAAAGACACCCCCTGAAACCTGGAACTTTGCTGTATTCCAGGACTCGAGTGGGTGATGGCAGGAGAAGCTTTGCAGAGTCATTGTCATTAGGCCTGTAGGGGCTTGAGCAGGAAGGACAGGCCAATGGCTCTCGGTGTCCTCCTACCCCTTTGATGTCCCATGTTCAGGCACTTAATACTTTTTAATGACGGACACCTCCTAGAACATAATTAACCTGCACAGATTGTTAATCGTGCTTTAATGTGATGACAAGCTGCCTCTAAAGGTTTAATGCCAAAATTGGTGCAATGAGGACCCTAACTGGGTGTTAACTGCCTTTAAGGACCCCATTAAACACAATGTAAGAAGGACTGCCATGGGCCTTCACACCAAGGACTTAATTGGGATGGAGCCAGGAAAGTGGTGGCATCTCTGCCTGCCATTACTCTGCAAATTAAGTGCACTCCCTACCTCCACACTTGCCACAGGAATGTTCCAAGTGATATGTATTCAATGGCTGCCGCTGACTGCATACAAAGGCATTTACAGGAGGCTTAGAAGTCACATTACTTTCGCAAGCCAGCCAATAAACTAAGGACAAGTAAGGACATGCTGGGAAACAGAGGGGATAACAATTCCACAGTTTGCATTTAAAAACATTCTAAATGTGTCTTTCACAACCAGCCAGTATGCCAAGCACGATTGTTTTTCTCTAAACAGGGAGGCCTAAATACCTCCCGTGATGTTTATACTCACAATAAAATAACCTGAAGCAAGTAAGACAGCCAGTTGCGAATTAACTTTCATAACTGCTCATGAACCTCCACGTTCTCTCGGATCTTCTGAGATTCCGTGCTGGAATCATTCCCATGACTTCAGTTCACTGACTCTCACCTCTTTAAATCCTTTTCTTCCCATACCTCACCATTTCTGACTGTGCCTGTATTCATACCACACCTTGCAATTACTTTCTATAAAATGCTTGCATTTCCACCTCCCTCTCCTTCTTTATAATCAATCTCAAAACCTATTTCCTTAAGCACTTTTTTGGTTACTTAACTTTAGTACTCCTTCAGATTGTTTATTTTCTCTGTTAATGGCAGTGTGCAGATCTGTGTTAAGATTCAGAAAACTGAAATTATTCCTTAAAGGAAAAACATGCATAGCACAAAAATGACAACAAACACAGAATAATTCAGAAATGGTGTGGGTGAAGAGGTTGTTTTAAGGAGGGGAGAAATTTATTCATGCAGTGGCCAACTTGGCTCATGTCAAAGTCTTCACTAAAGGCCTTGTGGATTTCACGTCTACAAAATTTGGATCGACTTCCATTCTTCATCTTGTGTAAGCCCAAAAGAACTAAACATTGGTTTGCATTTAAATAGAACTTTTTATGACTTCAGAACATCTCTACATTTCTTTTTACAGCTAATTAAGTAGCTTTCAAAGTTTGGTAACTCATCTAGAGAAGGAAATGAAGAAACCAATTTGGGCACAGAAAGTTCCCATAAACAGCAATATGGAAATAAAAACATAAATTGCCAGAAAAGCTCAGCAGGTCTGGCAGCACCTGTGAAGAGAAATCAGAATTAACATGTTGGGTCGAATGAATCTTCCTCAGAAGGTTCCTCACAGATCCTGCCAGACTTGCTGAGCATTTCCAGCAATTACTATTTTTGTTTCTGATTCACATCTGCAGTTCTTTAGATTTTTATTTAGCAATATGGAAATGACCAACTAATCTTTTCGTGATATTGGTTGATAGACAAATAATGACCTATAGCAGGGATTGTAACATCAAAGGTAATCAATTATCTTCAGCATGTTGCTTGTTAATTTGATCTGGCAAATGTAGAGTTTTAGTTTTTATAATCTTAAAGTGATAAGGGATACTGATTTATACAATTCAGGGTTCTGTCCAGAGTTTCTGGCAACAAAGTTTTGGACTACTTTGTTGTTATCGGGGCTCTCACTACCACGAGTAGCATAGCACATATACATTGCTTGCAACAATGTAGAATCCGGTCTTCATTAATTTCATTTTGGAATTGTAACAGGCACAAACTGCTCAGGGTGTTCAGAATGTAGTTAATGTGAATTCTCCTTCCCACACTCAGCAGCACAGGCAGATTCATGATTGTGGTAAAGATTTAAACTTCCCTCCCTTAGGGACTTAATGGGAATTGGGTCACAGGGAGGATGAAGTAGCAGGAGGATGTCCAGCACAATACATCTTTGTAATGCTAGGACATGCAGTGGCTAATTAACATTTTTCTTGTCAATGGCACAAATGAAAATGGCACAGAATCAAATACTTGTTATGACACAGAAGGAGGCTATTTGGTCCATCGTGTCTGCACTAGTTTTTCAAATAAACATCATTATCTACTGCCAATCTTGTGCTTTGTCGCTGTGACCTTGCACATTATTTCTTTCTAAATAATCCTCCAATAGTCTCTTGAATGCTTCAATTGAACAGATGTGATCAAATGTAAGTTAATTTCAGAGTAAAGTTGAAATATAATTTGGTTATTTTTCAAAGATGCTGCATAAATGGTACTGCTGTTGTTAGGTCTCTCATATATCTTCATGTATAACTTGAAACATTCTTGAACAGTAACATTTTCTCATCTGCTTT
Organism: Ginglymostoma cirratum; assembly: GCA_024137785.1. Classification (NCBI taxonomy): domain Eukaryota; kingdom Metazoa; phylum Chordata; class Chondrichthyes; order Orectolobiformes; family Ginglymostomatidae; genus Ginglymostoma; species Ginglymostoma cirratum. The sequence goes on from JAHRHZ010000013.1 coordinate 57,608,384, forward strand.
GCAGAACTGGTGTTTAATTTGCTGTAATGAAGTCCTGGGGAAAGACAGGATAGAAAGAAAGAAGCTGAAATGAAAACTGTTTCCTGATATAAAGTTAAAATGGTCTAACCTGTATTAATAAATGCAATGTTCATAAACTTGGAAACTCACTGAATTGGCAACAATACAAAGTGCTAATTGGCTCTCATCATTCTGGTTGATCCACTAAATATTGCAGTTAAAACTAAAAAACCACTGGGGGTATTTTGACTAAAGGTGCAAAATGTTAAGAAGTGCTGCGGTGCAACATGAATTATGAATAGATATTTGATGCTGTTGATGTTAACAAGGTGGTCAAATAATTGTCTGATTCTTCAGGAGCAATCGATTGGAGATTCAGTTTGTGCCCTTAAGCCTACACATATTGGGTACAATTCTACCTGGTGCAGATCTGAAATAAGTGTTGGGGTGACTCATTGGCCACCTTACAGTTGTAAACATCCACATGGTAGGAGACCCTCACCCATTTTAGGATTGGAAATTATACTGGGCCAGAATCAAAATCTGCACCGCAGAGAAAAATGCTTTTCCATTCAACAATAAATTAAGACTTTCCTGTGAGCTGGACCACCGGCTGATGCAGAGTAAACTATGCGCAGCACACTCTAACAATTCATGCAAACAGAGTCATATGTATGCCATTGTTGTTCAACCCAGAAACCAAGGGATAAAGGAATCAATCATGATAAACCTTTCGGAGCATTTACAGAGCTGTAAATCCCATTGGGTCAGACCATCACTGCAGGGGTGTAGATAGGAGTTTCAACCAACATAACTGACTCCACGGGCACTGCCCAGTATGTTGAAATATCTGACAGGCAACTACCTGGGATATGGAATCCTCCATCAACTCTCCCTGAATCAGATTTGGAGACTTTAAAGGGTTCTTACTTAATAATCTTAATAATTTCTCAGAAAACATTAGAGGAATGAAAATATGTTCTAACTCTTGGCTACCTGTAAACCTGACTCCCCCGCCAAAACTCACCATGGACTAACCCCCTCCACCTCACCTAACCATCGATGGTAATCCAAATCCTGCCAACATTAAGGTCCAGCCACTGACTCCTGCCTGATACTCCTTCAACGCAACATGCACCGACTCAATCCCCATGACATGATCCCCTCCCCAACTCTTACCCCCCCAATTTCACTCTCATTCAACCCAACTCCCCAAATCTCCCTGTGCCTACAGTGAACTGACACCTCACCCCCTGTGACTTAACTCCTACTTGGATCCAATGAGTCCCCTGAATCACAACTCTTTCCTCAATCCCCCACAAACCCAACTTGCCCCACTGATCATCTCCTGCTCCCATTCCTGATCGTCTAGGGCACAACAGTCCCTAACCGCCAGTATCTTCCAACTCTGCCAAGACCCAACTGCACCCTGACCTCTCACCCTCTCATCACCTATCATGGACACATGCCCTCTTCCCAGTGACTCCTCCTTTGACATCCACCGCCTGACACCTCCTCCTTCCTCCCTGACCCAACCACATCAGACCCACCCACTCATCTCTCCTTACCCCTCCACTCCCTCCATGACTGGAGCTGTCCCCGACCGAACGTCAGCCCTCACCCATGTACCTGACACCCTAACTGCTCAGCCATCTATACTCATCACCCACCTGACACTCTACCCCGACTCACAAATGCAAACCAACCTTCCCACTCCCCTGACACCCAACTCTCAACCCTACACCCACCTGGCACTCTATGCCCTCACACAATTGACTCTCTCCTCCTACCTACCTGCCCCCTCATTTACCTTACACACTTACTGTCTCTCTCAGTAGCTGTTGAGGTGGCTTTAAGACTTTTTAACTGCAGAACACATTAGCTGCTGCTGAAAAGGGTGTGTAATTTCATTGCTGATATACCGCAGCTACCTACTATTATCATCCCAGTTCCTGGTTATACCGGACAAGTCAGATTCCAGAACGGAACCTGGCTTGTTGGATGTTTATTTTCTGTTTAGTTAGTTAACATGGTAGTTAGTCACTGAAATGTATTCATTAAAAAAGATGTTTATTCACAAAAGATGAATAAAAGCAACCCAAGATACCTAAACATGGAAGGCAATTAAAATGATTTTAAATCACACAGCAAAACCAAGTTTTAAACTATTTAGTGACATTGTCTGAGATGTTAAACTAAGGTTACATTTGCCTACTTAGAAGGATGTAAAATGTCCCATGGCAATATTGCAATATTGCTGATGAATAATTATCTATCTACCAACATCTCTCAACAGTTTATCTGATCATTACAACATTGTTGTTTGTGGGATCTTGCTGTGTTTAAATTGGCTGCTGTATTTCCTATATTACAATGGTGACTATACTTCAAAAGTACACTATTAACTATAAAGTTCTTTACGATTTTGGATGGTTGCAAGTCTTGAAACAAATGCAAGTATATTTATTTACGATTTTCAGGGTGTTCCCACGCAATTTCCCCTGCACAGTAGATTGGAAACTCTCTCCTACTGAGCTTCTAATCTTAGATCCGCTCTGCAGGAAGGTTCTGCTATTGGCAGTCATGGGTTATTCCGTAGTAAACAAGGGAAGAAAGCTAATCCTGGGCCTTCTTTCATTCTTGCTGGTGATATCTTTCATAAGCCCATCCAAAATGTGACAGCAAACAGTGGAGGAATTTAATCTACCCAACATTACCAATTTAATTACTGGCTTCACAATGTCTCTAGTCTGCAAATTTGGTGTAATCCTTCTTTGTGGTGTCCATTTGTTATGGTGACAGAGCTCAAACTAAGCTGTAAGAAATTTCTTAACTTCTTGCTTTTTTAGCTTGGCTTACTGCACCATTTTAAAGATTCTCCATTCCACTAGGATATTAAGCTTTACTTTCAGAATCTGAGATGTCTGTGTGTTTACCTCTGAACTCCGACTTGGATCACTTCCACAAATGACCATCTCACAATGCAGCCTTCATCTGCTTTGGCATTGCAAACAGAGGAGGCGATGGCCTAGTGGTATTATCACTGGACTGTTAATCCAGAGACCTGATAATGTTCTGGGGACCTGGGTTCAAATCCTGCCATGGCAGATAGTGTTCAATAATTCAATAAATGTCTGGAATTAAGAGTCTAATGATGATCATGAATTCATTGTCCATTGTTGGAAAAGCCCATCTAGTTCACTAATGTCCTTTAGGGAAGGAAGCTGCCATCCTTACTTGGTCTGGCCTACATGTGAATCCAGACCCACAGCCATGTGGTTGACTCTTAACTGCCCTCTATGCAATTAGGGATGGGCAATAAATGCTGCCTTGCCAGTGATGCCCTCATCCCATGAACAAATAGAGGAAAAAGAAAACAATCCTGTTGCAATGTGTCTCTTAATAAGTTTGAACTGCTTTTAGCATTCATTGGAGAATTCTTCATTCTTTAGTATTGCCATGAAGGTTTCTTCTTTTGGCTTCTTAAAATCTTCAGCTCTTTCCTGCTGCCGAATGAGATAGAATAGTAAATAAAGGGATGTCCTACTTAGAATAAAAGATAGTGACAGGAAAATGACATAACAACAAATGGGCGTGGGAATAACTCACCCTGGGTTTCAATGGAATATAGAAGGAAATGTAGGTGTAAGTAATTAATTGACTGCTTTCTCCTAGTGTAATGATTCCTTGCTTATGATCATTTTTAAAAAGATTTAGATCGTCTAATTGGGAGGTTTCTGGTGGTGGCCATCGATGATGTGGCTTGGAAATGTACAAATGGAGCATTTTAGTTCAGACCTAAATCTTCGTTACCTTTTAAGGGTATTCAAATGTTCACGTCAACATATTTAAGAGGTTTAAGATCACCTTTTCTATTTATTGGCACATTTATGTTCCACAATTAAAATGTTTAGGTAATGTGATTCATCCATATCATTTTTGTACAAGTAAGCATGTTCATTTATTAGATAAACCACATGTATAACTTACCAAATTAGAAGGCATTGGCCCCAAGCCAAGTTTTTTGGGCTTAATTATCAATAGGTCTCTTTATGTCTTATCAGCGGTAGTATGCCTAATACAAAACCCATTGGTGAAAGTAGTAAGCACCTGCTCCCCATCGCAGGACAATATAGAAGCCCCCTGTTATTGACAAGCTTTATGGCATTCTTTAAATTTATTTCTTAAAAATATCTTCCTGCTGAGCCAGTAGGAGTACACCCTGACCACCAACAACTTCATGAATAAAAACGCTCCCTCACAATCGCACTCTAAACCCCTTGCAGTGCTTCTAAACCACCGACCATTTGTCCATGCAGATTGATGAGTGCCAAGGACCAATTCTCCGTATTTCTCAGGGTCCTTGATTCAGGTGTGCGTGACTTGTGCAGAACTGGGCCCATTTTTAACCCGTTTATCTCTAAATGCGCACTTGAGTGTGACATGCTGTAGTTGAGCACTTCAGGGAGGGAAGAAGAAAAAGGAAAAGAGGTGTTTGGCTGCCTTTATGTAAAATATTTCAGCCTTTAGGAAATGGCACTTGTTCTGTCACAGGAGAAGAAGCTAGATAATTGGTGAGCATCCAGTAAGTGATTAAGATTTATTCTATTCTGAATGCTTGGCATTTTGAGCGAGAAGTGAATGAGAGGATAAAAGGCTCAGAGTGAGAGGCCCCCTTTGCAATGAGGCCAATGACTTCATGAACTGTGATGAATATTGCTGTGAGTGCAGGGAAAGCAGCTGATGGGTCAGGAGGATTGGTAAATATTTCTTATCTTTAAAGTAAAAGTAAGGTCTTCAGTTTGTGTTTTGGATTGTGGTCTGGCAATGGCCTATTGGTATTATCACTGGGCTGTTAATCCAGAAACTCAGATATTGCTCTGGGGACCCAGGTTCAAATCCCACCACGGCAGATGGTGGAATTTGAGTTCAATAAATATCTGGAATTAAGAATCTAACAATAACTGAGAATCCATTGTCGACTGTTAGGAAAAACCCATCCGATTACACAAATGTCCTTTAGGGAGGAAAACTGCCATCCTTACCTGGTCTGGCCTACGAGTGACTCCAGACCCACAGCAATATGGTTGACTCTTAACTGCCCTCTGGGCAATTAGGGATGGGCAATAAATGTTGCCTAGCCAGTGACACCCTCATTCAGTGAATGAATAAAGAATTTTCCTTAAATATTTATTAAGTATGGGATTAATATTAGTGTAAAGAAATTAATTACAATAAAACTGTAAAGGGTAAAGAACAAGGATACAAGGAATAAGTGAGAGAAATGATCAGAACTGAAGAAGGGTCACCAGACCTGAAACATTAACTCTGATTTTTTCACGGATGCTGCCAGACCAGCTGAGCTTTTCCAGCTACTTCTGTTTTTGTATCTGTTGTAAACATTTGCAGCTTAAGGAATTTTGGATCTGAGCTGTGGAGCTGGACTCCAAGTGGCGTACGTTGTGTCACATTTGGGAAGGCAAAAATTACCTGGGACACACGCACCCCTCAAATTAGATAATTCAAATTGGGGTTGTGATCTGGAATTAGAGGGTGCAGCTGCAGGTGAAGCGGGTATGGGGACCCAGCGGATAGCATTTGATGAGCCTCAGATGTCTTTATATGTTAGTCAGCCTTACAAATATCCAATGCTTACAAGGTTCTTGCAAGCTGTTTGGATGAGACCAGGGACTGGAGGGAGCGCGAATAAACTGACCAAGGCACTGTGGTACAGAGAGCCCTTCAAGTGAGAAAGGAGGAAACAGTAACACAGTACAATTAGTGCTATATTATCTGCTTGGTTCCAGGTTTAGAAACAACTCCTCAGGCCTTGAGGGGTACTTGGAGTGGGAGGAAAGGGGTCCAGTTGGTATTGTCCACGTGGGTATCAACGACACTGATGAGACCAGAAAGGAAGTTCGCAGAAAGATTTGTAACAATTTGGAGTCAAAGATCAGAGATCAGACTTTCAGAGTAAGAGGCCACTCATTTAAGACGGAGATAAGGAGGAATTTGTTCTCTTAGACGTTAGTGAATCCATGGAATTATTTACCACAGAGAGCTGTAAATGCTGGGTGTTAAGTATATTCAAAGCTGAGATAGAAGATTGAAGAAAACCAGAAGTTATTAGGAAAAGGCTGGAAAGTGGAGTTGAAGATTGTCAAGTTGAGGATTGAAGAGTTCTGAGGAAGGATCACCGGACCTGAAACTTTAACTCTGATTTTCTCTTCACCAATGTTGCCAGTCCTGCCGAGCTTTTCCAGCAACTTCTGTTTTTGTTTTTGTTGAAGATTGTCAGATCAGCCATGATCTCATTGAATGGTGGAGCAGACCCAATGTGCCAAATGGCGTGCTTATGTTCCTTTATCTTGTGGTCTTATGTTCTGTTTAAGGAGGTATCTGGTCAATGCCAAAGATGCACAGCAGAATGGTATCGCAATTTGTCACCTAGCCTCCTGTCTCTGATCTCTGTGCCTGCTGAACAGTACAGCAGAAACATCCAAGCCTGACTTGCCGATTCTCCCAGCAGATGAAGCATGGAATGAAAGGTCTATGGGGAGCAAAGAGTTTGTGGAGTGGGAAAAATCTAAATAGTAAAACAAAGATGCTAGTGCATTGTGGGAATTTGATATCATGCCCAGTCATTTGTTGCTATGGAGAGAGTAAATTCCCACAAGGCTTAGCATCAGTTGAATATGATCTGCTGAATAATAAAATAATCCTTATGCATCATTACTGCACCTGCATGTGTAGTTTAGAAAACTGATGAAATAAGTAATGTCAAGGCTCCTATTACACGTATGTGGAAGTAAGTGTACAAATCTGCCTTTGTGACTATAACAACTACTTTGCTCAGTATTGCATTTAACCCATTCCTTCCAAAAATTTTGGACATTTTCTGTACTTTCCAATAAGAATTGATTAAGTATAATGGGCTGCTTCAGTGACCTTGGAATTGAAATTGCACTGAACAGTGTTCCTCGACAACTGGCTAATGCACTAGTGTAAAATTTGTATCTGCTATATAGTAATGGGTTCAGTTCTTCGCTAAAGGAATACACATCGGAATTCTCTACAACTACTGAACTGAGTGGGATCTTAAACCTGAACGAGTGTATAGTGGCGCATTTTGATGTGATCTTTGTTCTGCATGACTATTATATAATGTTGGAGATGGAATACAAGTAATAACTTTACTCTGAGGTAATTCTCTTGCAGGTTCCTTCTGGTTTCATAGTCTGATATGCTTCTCTTTACCTTCTTTACCAGCCCACTCCAACTCCTCCTTGATTTACATTTAATTGGTGTTTTGTGCCTGACTACTTCTTACACAACAGACCATCTCCCACTGTGAATCCACCTCCTCTCACCTGCTGGGGAGTGGTCACAACAGGCAAACCGTGCACCATCTGTATTCTCATGTCACAGTGGATATATATACAGGTGAATTGCCCTTGTAACAGCCCTATTTCAGAACCCTCTTCCCCTCCCCCATTTCTGATGAAGGGTCTAGGCCTGAAACGTCAAGCTTTCCTGCTCCTATGATGCTGCTTGGCCTGCTGTGTTCATCCAGCCCCACACCTTGTTATCTCAGATTCTCCAGCATCTGCAGTACCTTCTATCTCTCCCAACAGCCTACCTGCTGCTATTGGGTGGGTAGCCACTGCTGCTGAAAACCCACCTCTGGCAAAAGCACATGTAGTCAGCAACTTGTCGAAGAGTCGATCCGGAAAGAAACGATCTCCAACTTTCACTGGCCACCATGCAACCCTCCAGGCCACCTCCGATGGTCCATAACAGTCATCTCTAAATATTTTTGTCTTCTTCTGTTTTCAAAGTACTGATTGTCTGGACTGAAAAAAAATTCCCAACTATTTTGCAGAACAAGTTGAGATCAGGATCAAAGCCTAATCAGCTATGAGTGAGCAAAGGATCCACCTCCCACATACCAGCTTCTAACTCTGTTCACTTCCCAGCCTTGCAGTCGAAATTCCTGTTGCAAATGAAATTGCCTGCCTGGAACAGAGTGCAACTTCAGCAATGAGCTGCATTTCTCAGCTCTATTCACCAGCATAAGGACATCCCAGAAAATAAGAAAAGGATAAATGTGATGGCAAGTTTTAATATGATGACTACTATTCTGAACTTCTTATTTCTTCATTTTTCCAATTTATTCCAATGATCGGGAATACTAGACTTTTTATTTCTTTAACTTTCTCATTTTTTTCCCCTAAGAATTTGTACTTAAGAATCTGTACTTAGGTACCTTTGTATCTAAGATGGCACCATAAGTGGTGACTTGTAAACTTTTCGTAGTACACATTTGAGTACATGTGAAAATAAAGCTAATTCTAATTTTAATTCTAAATTTCACTGGTCTGTTGAATTGTCTGAGAGCAACTCGTAAAAATGAATGAGAACGTAATGGAGGGAAAACACTTTGGACTGAATTTGTTCAGATGCAGGAGATCCCTAATTGTGGTGGCATTTCTGCTCTAGCAACATGTGGCACCCAGTGAGTTAAAGAATGGGAGGCAAGGGAGAAGTCATATTAAAAAGCAAAGGCTGTTAACAAGTGAAAGCAAAAAAATGCAGATATGGAAATCTGCAACAAACACCAAAAACGCTAGAGAAACTCAGCATGCCTGGCAGCATCTGTGGAGAGAGAAACAGAGTTAACGCTTCAGGTCCGGTATGACTCTTCTTTAGAACTAAAATATGTTGGAAAATGCTTTCCTTAAAAATATACTTTGGACAGAGGAGAAGGCTCGGTGCACAAGACAACAGGGTTGTTAATGGCTGAGAAAGAAAAAAGATGTCAAATAGGTGTAAATTAAAGAGTGAAAGAGAGAGAATTGGTCCTGTCTACTAAGTGCAAAGTAAATAAGACACAAACAAGACAAAGCATGTGCTGGGAGTTGGGGCTGGGGTGGACTAGATGGGGAGGGAGGGAGGGACCACCCGACTGATAGCAGAGCAATGAGGCTGCAGCTTATTCTGTCAGAATCCTGATGAATGCACCCACTGCCTGCCCCTGCAGACACAAATATGGAGGCAGCTTTCAGGAACCCCATCATTTGCCAAAGGGCTGACACCTATATTAATGCTGCTAGTCTTTGAGGGAAGACTGACAGTGTTCCTCCAGGTTCTTGCAGGAGGCCTATAATGATAAACAGAGAGCCAAGACTAGTGGAGGCTTGCCAGACTTTCTTATTCTAACTGTGGCACTGAACCAGCCCCAGGATTGTCGACCAGGCCATGGCACTGCTAAGCAACTGCTAATGAAATAGGAGTATCATTGAATGAGAGTGGTTGAATGACTGAAGGGCCATAAAGGTGCATCTGGGTCAGACATGAGGCACAGACATGTATCCACAGTTGAGCATATGAAAGTCCATGTCAGACATGGTTGGGATATGACAGCCTTAACCCTGTTTGTGCTCTGTCATGCATGTCAGAGTCAACACAAAAGATGGGCATGCCAAGTTCCATCCAACTAGTTTTGAGGAGGATTAGGAGGAGGGATTCTCAGAGGGTATAGTACATACCATTATTCCCCTATATCCTTTACCAGTGCAAAGACTCACTCTGGGCTCTAGCAATTAATTTCAGAGCCACAAGTTGGTGAGCATATTCCAGATTGATCTGAGCAGCTGATGGGACTGTGACAGGCAAGGTTAATGACAGTCGGAACACTGTGACAGGCAAGGTTATTGATAGTCAAAGTGCTGTGCCAGGCAAAGCTTGTTACAGTCAGAGCACTGTGACAGGCAAGGCTAGTGATAGTCAGCACACTGTGACAGGCAAGGCTTTTGACTGCCAAGGGACAGTGATAGGCAAGGCTAATGACATTCAGAGGTCTGTGACAGACAAGGTAAGTGACAATCCGGGATCTGTAAGAGACAAGGCTAGTGACAGTCAGGGGAAAGTAACAGGCAAGGCAGCCAGAGGACAGTTGCCAAAGTCATGTCAAGACAAAGCAGCAAAATCAGCAGACTGCCTCAACCACACTGGGCAGTGCAGAGGTGGCACTTTAAGGAAACACATGTAATTGTGTTCAGGGTAGTGCCTGGTTGCACTTGACATTCACAAGTGTTAAACTTTGTATGTCTTAGTCTTCCTTACAAAGTGACATTTAGTAAACATTGCCCTGATAGTAATTAGCCATCTTTTCCATTCTTGCAAGCTTGTTAGATTTTGTCTACGCCTTGCACCCTCAGTGGGCTGCTAGTCTTACAGTAGGATCTGCCTGGATAGCTCCTTATCTTGGTCAATGTGCATGGTGAATCTGGAGGCTGGAGTGTCAGATGAAGGAGCTGATAGCAGGTTCACATGAAGGTAAGTCTCCATTGCACTGGCAGTGAAAGGACAGTAGGCTTGTGTCCAGGCTTGCTGACCCAGATCATAGCCCTCTTGCTGCTCCTGGAGTTCTACCTGTGTCCCTGCTTGCCTTCCTCTATGCTGTTCCTCCTCCAGTGAGGATTAGACCCATGGTAGGTCGGCTCCATCTCACTGCTGCAAGTTATTTGCACCTCAACCTCCCCAAAGACAATTCCCTGTTTAGTACCCGTGAAGTCTGGACATTACACCTTTCGGGCCTTTGCAGCAATGCCGTCCCCCAAACCCCTCTATTCAGGCTGCTGTCCTTCTCTTGTTTGTGTTTTCACCTTCACATACTCCTCCATGTTCCCATGTTCACACCCCTTATGCTATCATGCAGCAAAGGCATCTGTTTTCCAGCCTTCCTTCCTCCGCATGTTGGCTTTCAATATGGCTGACTAACAGAGGCAGCACTGAACTCTTCATTTTGGCCGCTTAGTTTACCAGGCAGAGCTCTGAAATCCTGTAGCTCCTGTATGCCATTCATACAATTCTGAATGCACTGCAAAGTTCAAGTTAAATGGCATTTCAAAGAATCTAATTGATATCCCTCTGCATCGGAAGCAGATGTCTCCCCCACTGCATGGAGCAACTGTAAATGGCATCACAATGTTGGACATTTGGAGAAACCCTCCCAAATACATTTATAACTTCCTCCTCATACCTGGCAACTGACCTCATTCTCAAAAGTCTAGCAAAAGTTTAATCATTGAATGCCTTTTATTGTGTGGTTTGAATTCGGCTTCAAGATGGAGTGGTCAAGGAGAAGGCAAAGGCAAGAACTTCGACTTCATAGTAACACTGTTTATTAATAAAACACTTATACTAAAGACTATAAAACATTGTAATCATAACGACACCATGCTCCAGTCTTATAGTTATACTAGACAAGACATGTCCTAATTCCTTTGTCACTTTATGTCCATGTGCTCATATGAATCTTCTGGAGCATAGTGTATTCTAGTCTAAGTTTGGTGTTGTGTGTTTTAGCTCCAACCACATTGTGTTATATATGCACAGGCACTTGCAGCTTCATGACTTCATCACTGCCACTGTGCTCCTGAAACCCTTACACAACGTTCCTTCCAAAGCTTTCTCCCGATCACAGACATTGGCTAACAGTTATTTATCAATGTATATGAATACATATTCTTCTGTTAATATTTACAAATGAATGCCAGGCAATGATCCCCAATTTGTTACGATTCCAGAGACAAACAAACTGCAGATGCTAGAATCCAAGGTAGACAAACAGGAGGCTAGAAAAACACAGCAGGCCAGGCAGCATCTGGAGGAAAGGAGCAATCAATGTTCTGGGTATAACCCTTCATCCCTTGTTACGGTTCCAAATGGATACCACTATGTGTGAGACAGGAGATATGAATTGTTTCGCCTTTCCTGTTCACCCACCCCTCAGTTGCTTGGTTAATTTGAAAAAGATCCCTTCCCTTGTGGATACCTCCCTCCAAGACCGACTTAACTTATGCTTTAAGGACCCTATTTAAAATAATGAGTTTATTAATTAGTAAACAAGAGCAGAAGTACTATAATAGCACATATACACACTGCTTAGAAATACAAGGTGAGTCTAAAAAGACACAAGTTAAAAAACAGACATATGGATCAATCTCTGAGTTGTTCATGAAGAGAGGTAGTTGAATGCTGCAGGTATTATTGTGGAGGTGACCACTGGCATTGGCATTGGCAGTTGAACATTCAGCTTCACAGTCCTTAGTCTGACAGTTTGATTAAGATTCTGTAGTTCTGATTCCTTTAGACCATGGTTGAATTTTACCATTCATGGTCGGAGAGTCCTTTTGTTGTCCTGTTTCCTCTTGTCTGTTTTGCAACACTCAAAATGACTTGGAATCTTCCCTTACATGATGCCATGAGGAGGAGAGAAGGGGAGGCAAGGGAGGAGGGCGAGTGGCGTTTTTGATGTGGAAAAAACTTAATGGCATTACTTAGAAAGGATATTCCTGGGGAATCGTCCAATGAAGCTACATGAATGGAACTGCTAAATAAGAAGGAGGGTGATCACTTTAATGGGATTGTACTATAGGCTCCCCAGTAGTTAGCAGGAAATTGAGGAGCAAATATGTAGGGAGATCACAGTTAGCTGTAAAAATAATAGGGGTTGTAATAGTCAGGGATTGTAACTTTCCAAGCATAGACTGGGACTGCCATAGTGTTACAGGCTTGGATGGAGAGGAATTTGTTAAATGTGTTCAAGAAAACTTTCTCAATCAATATGTAGATGGCCCTATTAGAGAAGGAGTGAAACTCGGCCTGCTCTGGGAAATAAGGCAGGGCAAGTGACTGAGGTGTTAGCGAGGGAGCACTTTGGGACCAGTGACCATAATTCTATTAGTGTTAAAATAGTTATGGAAAAGAGTAGGTCTGGTCCACAAGTTTGAAAGTTCTAAATTGGGGTAAGGTTCAATTTTGATGGTATTAGACAGGAACTGTCAAAAGTTGATTAGGGAAGGGTGTTTGCAGGTAAAGGGATGTCTGGCAAGTGGGAGGCTTTCAGAAGCAAGATAACAAGAGTTTAGGGCAGCATGTTCCTGTTAGTATGAAGGGCAATGCTGGCAGGAGTAGGGAACACTGGCTGATTAGAGATTTTGAGCCTCTGGTCAAGGAAAAGAAGGAGACTTATGTCATATGTAGACAGCTGGGATCAAATGAATCCCTTGGAGTATAGGGGTTGTAGGAATACTCTTAAGAGGGAAAAAGGGGACATGAGATAGCTTTGATAGATAAGGTTAAGGCGAATCCAAAGAGATTCTACAAGTATACAAGCAAATGTATAACTGGAGCGAGAATAGGGCCCCTTAAAGACCAATGAGGTCATTGAGGTGTGGAACCACAGAAGATGGGTGAGATCCTAAACAAATATTTTGCAAATACTTGTAAATGGAAGCTAGGGAACTTGGGAAAAAATAGTGATGTCTTGAAAAGTGTCCACATTGTAGAAAAGGTGCTGGAGATCTTAAAATATATAAAAATAGATAAATCCCCAGGACCTTATCAAGTGAATCCCAAGATATTGTGGAAAGTTAGAGAAGAAATAGCAGGGGCCCCTGGCAAATATATTTGTATTTTTGACAGCCATGGGTGAGGTGCCGGAAGACTGGAGAATGGCTAATGTTCTGCCATTGTTTATGGAACGTTGCAGGGAAAGCCAGGGAAATACAGACCAGTAAGCATGACATCAGTGGTGGGTAAGTTGTTAGAAGGGATTCCGAAAGACAGGATCTACAGGTATTTGGAAAGGCAAGGATTGTCCAGGGATAGACAGCACAGCTTTATGCATGGGAAATTGTGTCTCATGAACTTGATTAAGTTTTTTTGAAGAAGTGACCAAGAAGATAGATGAAGGCAGAATGGTAGATGTTGTCTACATTGATTTTAGCAAGGTCTTTGACAAGTTTCTGCAGTAGACTAGTTAGTAAGGTTAGATCACATGGGATCCATGGAGAACTAGCTAATTGGATACATAATTGGCTTGATGGTAGGAAATGGAGGACAGCGGTGGTAGGTGGTTGTTCTTCAGACTGGACACCTGCAACCAATGGTATGTTACAAGGATCAGTGCTTGGTCCACAGTTGTTTGCAATTTATATAAATGATTTGGATGAGAATATTGGAGGTATGATTAATGTGTTTGCTGATGACATCAAAATTGATGGTATCGTGGACAATGAAGAAAGTTTTCAAACAGTATAATAGGATCTTGATCAACTGGGTCAGTAGGTCGAGGAATGGCATATGGAGTTTGATTTAGGTACTGAAATAGACCCTTCAACCCAATTCCCCTATGCTCACCAGGTTTTCTAAACTGAACAAGTGAGGGAGTCTGGAAGGCAGAGAAAACACAGGCTACATAAGAAAGAAGTGAAATTCACAAAGCTGAATGGAATGTATCTTAATGCAAGGAGACTGAGGAATAAGACTGACAAGCAACGATGGGTATGAAAGTATGATATCATAGCTATGACTGAGACCTGGCTGAACGATGGGCAGGAATAGCCACTCAACATTTCCTGGTTGTTGTGTATTCAGATGAGATGGCTGGGGGTAGGTTTCATAACATTGATCAAACAACCAATTAGAACAGTGAGGAGTGATAATATCTTGGAAGTATCATTAAAGTAGGCCATAGGGATTGATGTAAAAAACACAAAAGGGTCAAACAACCGGGTGTGTACTATATGTACCCACTCAGAGACCGAGGGAGAATCAAATATGCAATTTAATTTCAGTGAAGTTCATGAATAATATAGCAGTAATAGTCAGCAATTTTAAATGCCTAAACATTTACTGGCATAGTTTTAAGGGTGCAAAATTCTCTCTGAAATTCTCTCATAATTGCATACAGGAGAACTTTTTTAGCCATTATGCGGAAAGCACTACAAGAGAAGAGGCAGTTCCTGGTGTTGTCACAAATGTGGAAAGATTTAGTCAAACTATCCAAAATTCTGAATTTACCTGACTGATGAAATCAGGCTAAAAGAAAACAGGTTGCTGTAATTATGAACAGTTTTTTGTTGAACAAATTGTCTTTAACCAATTGTAATTAGGAGATGTGAATTGTTAACTTATTACTCTATAGCTTAAACTCCACCTATTCTTAAATCCCTCCCTCTCACATTCAGACAGACACACATAAAAAGACAACACATGCATAATAAGGGTGGAAAAAGAAGAAAAGTATCAGGAGAAAACAGTTTGATACCTCAGTCTGTACAAACAGACTTTGAATTGTTTTATTTCACTTTTTTCCAAAGAGTCATAAAGTCATAGAGTTGCACAGCAAGGAAACAAACCCTTTGGTCCAACTCGTCCAGGCCATGCAGATATCCTAAATTAATCTAGTCCCATTGGCCAGCATTTGCCCCTTATTCATATTCATAAATGCCTTCCTATTCATACAGCCTTCCAGATTCCTTTTAAATGTTGTAATTGTACCAGTTTTCGCAACTCCATCTGTGTGAAAGGAACCCTTTAGGTCCCTTTTAACTCTTTCCCCTCTCACCTTAAAACTACGCCTTCTAGTTTTGGACTCCCTCACTTGGGGAAGACACTGTGACTATTCACTCTATCCATGCCCTTTATCATTTTATAAACCTCTATAAATTCACCCATCAGCCTCCAGGGAAAATAGCCCCAGCCTCTTCAACCTTTCCCTATAGCTCAAACTCTCCAAACCTGGCAATATCCTTGTAAATCTTTTCTGAACCCTTTCATGTTTCACAACATCTTTCCTCTAACAGTGAGACTGGAATTGAATGCAGTATTCCAAAAGTGTCCTAACCAATGTTCTGTGCATTTGCAGCATGACCTCCCAACTCCTATACTCACTTCACTGACCAAAAAATAAGGTAAGCGTACAAAATGCTATCTTCACTAATCTGTCTACCTGCCACTCCACTTTCAAGGAACTATGAACGTGCACTCCGAGCACTCTTTGTTTGGCAACACTCTCCAGGAACTTACCATTAAGTGTATAAGTCCCACCCTGATTTACCCTACCAAAATGTAACACCTCACATTTATCTAGATTAAACTTGATCTGTCACTCGTTGGCCCACTGGTCCATCTGATCAAGGTCCCATCATTCTTTGAGGTAACCTTCTTCACCGTCCACTACACCACCAATTTTGGTATCATCTGCCCATTCATAACCATACCTCCTATGTTCACATCCAAATCATTTACATAAGTGACAACAAACAATGGACCCAGCACCAATCCACTGCTAGTCACAGGCCTCCAGTCCTAACAGCAGCCTTTCACCACTACCTGTGTCTGCTTTAAATTCATTTTAGAATGTTGTTGTCAACCAGGTGATTTTCAATTCAGGGCCTTGGCTCTGTGGTGTCTGCTTTTGCTCTCTCATTTCCAGGGAAAAAAAGCAAAACCGTATGCAATTCACAGTGCACTCCAGGAAACAGGATTTTTAAATCTGCAGCCATTTCTTTGCAGTCTTGTTGGTTAAATGAGTCCGCAGTCAAAAAATAAAGGAAATAAAAAGATGCAGAATTTACAAAGTAAAAAACATTTAGAACTTTAGTTACAACTTGGTTCATAAGTCTTTGGAAAATAGCTGGAGCACCAAATGGTGTGATTCAGCATAATATTATCTATTTGTTGTAATAAAATCTGTTACTTCATTGTGTTTTGATATGAATGTATTTGCTCCTATCCCTTCAATAAATCAACCTTAATACACAAAGAGGCACTGCCACCTCTTTCAGTAAAATCTTGCCACCAAGGAATTGTGTATGAATCTGCTTTTGTTATTACATATAATTACCTGTAATCTGTTCAGAATCTTGTAAACCCATCAGGTTTGGGAGCTAATACTACTGAAGAACTCCAACTACTTTGACTAGCTGCAATCAAATGATTTTATACTGGACTGTAGTAGATTGAGGGGTGTCCTTATAGAGGCTTTTTAACCTCCGTTCATGTGTATTCTCCAAAGGGAAAACACAAAGTGTGTCAGAGATAAAAGGTACTGCAGATGCTGGAGAATCCGAGATAACAAGCATGGGGCTGGATGAACACAGCAGGTCAAGCAGCATCATAGGAGCAGGAAAACTTGACGTTTCGGGCCTAAACCCTTAGGCCCGAAACGTCA
>JAHRHZ010000013.1:57625809-57639799 GCA_024137785.1 Ginglymostoma cirratum
TGACGTTTCGGGCCTAAGGGTTTAGGCCCGAAACGTCAAGTTTTCCTGCTCCTATGATGCTGCTTAACCTGCTGTGTTCATCCAGCCCCATGCTTGTTAACACAAAGTGTGTCCTCTGTTTCAGACATAATCTGCAGGTGTTGGTTTGCTATTGAACAAGAGACCATCAGCCCCTCTTCATCTTTGAGTTATGCCACTGTTTTATATTACCTTTTCCTCCTTTTGAAGGGCTATTGTTTCAAGTTTCCTTTGCATCCATAGGTGTCACATTAAGTGTCACAGCCACTTAATTTACATCTGCAGGCATTTTTCTCTTTGTCAGCCTCGTAAAAAACACAATAGAAACCAAAATAACTGCGGATGCTGTAAATCAGGAACAAAAACAGAAGTTGCTGGAAAATCTCAGCAGGTCTGGCAGCATCTGAGTACGAAAAAACATATTTTGGGTCCGGTGACCCTTCCTCATCTCTTAATCCCATCTCTTAAAAAACACATTTTGGAAGAACAAGAACACAATATTTAGGAGTTCTGCCCCATGGTTGTGATAACTGCACAGTTTTTATATATCTCTCTCATCCCTTGTGACTTGATTCTTATTTTTTGAACATTAGATCAGGAAAGTCAATGACCAGATATAGAAGCAGTTGAAGTAAAGTTGGTGATTTTGCTTGTTCTCTGCAGGCTTCCATAAGTTCAGAGATACAATCATTTTGGCTGAAGGAACTGGCAGTGATGTCACCACAGAAGTGTATGAGAGTTCTGAGACCTACAGAAACCGATAAAATTCTATCAGGACTAGACAGGGTAAGTGTAGGAAGGATGCTCCTTCTGACTGGGGAGTCCCCCAGAACCACAGGTCACAGTCTGAAGACATAAGTAGCCATTCAGAACTAGGTTGAGGAGAAATTTCTTTACCCAGAGTAATGAGTCTGATCTCATCTCTTAAGGGAACAAAGGTTATGGGGAGAAAGAGAAACAAGGTATTGAGTAGGATGATCATTCATGATCATATTGAATAGTGAAGCAGACTCAGAGGGCTAATTAGGGTACTCCTGGTCCTATTTTCTGATTAAACTCTTCTGCTCCATTATTAGAATTGATAATGTTATTGATTTCCCTTTGATTCGCTAAACCCTAAGAACTATTCCTAACTCCTTGTTGAAAACATTCAAGGTTTCAGCATCAACTGCTTTCTGTAGCAGAGAATACCACAGACCCATTGCTGTCTGAATGAAGAAATTTCTTCTCATCCTAGTTCTAAATGGCCCACCCCGTGTCCTATGACTGTGCTCTCTGGTTCTAGACTCCCAGGTCATAAGGAGCATCATTCCTGTACTTATCCTGTCTCATCATATTAGACATTTATAAATTTCTATGAGAACTCCCTCATTCTTCTAAACTCTAGTGAACATTTTCCTAACTAATTCAATCTCTCTTCATATGTCAGTCCTGTGATCCCAGGAGTCAGTCTGGTAAACCTTTGTTGCACCCTCTCCGTAATCAGGACATTCTTCCTCAGATAAGGATACTAAAATGATCCTCTTTCTTCTTGCCTGAGTATCAATTCAAATGGAGTAAACGGAGTTGATTCATTTGGAGCATCTCGAATAGCAAGTAATATACATGGGATATCTTTATCCCAAACATTTGGGCAATTCTGGCAATAAGCCCTCAGCATGGTCGTTAGGGTTTGATGCCAGCTTTCCAATGTTCCCTGGGATTTAGAATAGTATGAGCTTGATTAAAAGTGTTTGATGCCTAAACTATCCATGACCTCCTTAAATAGTTTGGCAGTAAAATTAGACCCTTGGTCTTACTGAATCTACCCCCTAGGCAGTCCATAATGGTAAAGAAAGCAAGCAACTCCACCACCACCTTTTTTGCCTTAAATTCTGTAATGGAATTGCCTCTGGAAATCTGGCAGACACGTCCATTATGGTTAGCAAATACTGGGTCCCACTTTTGGTTTCAGGGAGGGGACTTATACAATCAATTATAGCCCACATGAAACATTCTTCAAATATGGGAGTTGGCATCAAAGGCACTGGTTTTATTACTGCCTGTGGCTTTCCTATCGTTTGACATGTATGACAAATTTCAACCACATCTTTATGCAATCCAGGCCAATGGAAATACTTTGGTATCTTGGCCTGAGTTGTCCTCACTCCTAGATGACCTCCTACAGGTAATTCGTGTGCTGCCCATAATACTTCCTGTCTGTATGCTACCGGAAACACAACCTGGTGCACTTTTGCCCATTTCTCTCCTGCACTATCCTGCCGAGGTCTCCACTTTCACCTTAGGATTCTATCCTTAAGGTAATAACATTCTGAAATACACTCTGACCCCTTTTCCAAATAGGTTTTATAATACAAATCTTTTACTGTCTCATCACTTTGTTGTAACTCCATTAGTCTTTAAGAACTAAACACCTCTGCCTGATCCTCGACCTGTCGAGGTTCTTCCTATACCATCTCGTCAAACAGTGTGTCAGCTAAATGGGCCTCAACTCCTTTGTCTTTCTCTTTGGTTTTCCCTTCTTGCTTTAATTTACGACTGTAGGGCTCTTGCTACCACACAGTCTGGAAAACTTCCAGGGTATTTTTCTTTTAACACTTCAGTTCCCTGGTTTTCTTTGGCTTCTCCACGACAATAGGCATCACTCCCACCTTTCATCCAGCTAGGTTGTTTCCAAGAACGAAATGTATTCCTGGAATAGACACTTTTTCAATCACTCCCACTGTCAGTTCCCCAGTCTTGATTGGACTTTCCAGCCTTATCTCACACAGGTGAACTTTAAATCTCTCTCCAATTATTCTACAGATTACCACTTTCTTGGGTAATATTTCAGAAGGAGTGCAAATTGTTTAATCTCTTCCAAATAGAGACTGACCAGCTCCCATATCTATCAATATTGCAACTTCTTTACCTACTCCCCTGTTCTACCTGAGTAAATCTTACCCATACAGGTGAAGTCTTTGAAGAGACCAGGCACTATCTTACTATCCAGACCATCACTAGGCCGTGCACTCTCCTGCAGCTGCTCTACCTCTCTTGGGATTTCCTTCTCTACCTCAACTAATCCCACTATTTTAGCTTCTTATACCACATCCTTTTCCTCATTGTCTCTCTTAATTCACCAGCACTGTGACTTTGTGTGTCCTCCTCTATTACAGTGGAAGAACCTAAGGCCTTTTACCTCTTTTTCACCCTGTTGGGTTTCTTTTTTCACATGTAGTAAACTATTGAAGGAACTTCCTCTTTCCCAATTTCATCGCTCACAGAATGAAATTGCTGTCAAAAGGTGGGTAACAATTTATCTCTAATGCGTATTCATCCACCATCCCAACAGCTCTTCTTACTGTTTTAACTTTCTGATCCTCAGCATGAGTTCTTATCACTTCTGGAAGTGAGTTTTTAAATTCCTCCAGCAGAAGAACATCTCTAAGATCCTCAGAGATAGCAAGAACTGCCAATGCTGGAATCAGAGATAACACAGTGTGGAGCTGGAGGAACACAGCAGACCAGGCAGCATCAGAGGAGCAGAAAAGTGGATGTTTCTGGTCAGGACCCTTCTTCAGAAACGAAGAAGAGTCCCGACCCAAAACATCAGCTTTCCTACTCCTCTAATGCTGCCTGAACTGCTGTGTTCCTCCAGCTCCACACTGTGTTATCTCTAAGATCCTCATAAGCCTTTTCAATCTTTAATGCTCTCATCCATTTATTGAAGTTGCTCTGTTTAATTCTTTCATACTTGATATACCTCTGACCTGGGTCCTTTCTTATATTTCTAAACCATTGTCTTTCTGCTTCTGGTATCAATTTATAGGCTTTCAAAATAGTCTTTTTTACTTCTTCATAGTCTCTTGACACCTCCTCTGACAGCACTGCAAACACCTTACTCGCCCTGCCTGCCAATTTAGTCTGAATTAACATTACTCATATAGACTCTAGCCAATTCATCTGTTTAGCCAATTTTTCAAAAGAAACGAAAAAGACTTCTATACCTTTTTGATTGAATTTTGGTAATGTTTTGACATATTTGTATATATCCCTACCAGGTCTTTGGCTATGATGGGTTTGCTCATCATCACTCTCCTCCTCTCTAAGCCTACCTTTTACCTTCATCTCAATCCTTTTTAAGTCAACTTTCCTGTATAATTGCCAGCTTTTGAAGTTAAACTCTTTCTCTTTTTCTTCATGCTCAAGCTGCTTCATCTTCTCCAACTTGAACATTCTTTCCTTTTCTTTCTTTTTTGCCTTGGCTCTTCTTTCCTTTTCTTTATCTTCTAACTTCAGTTGCCTAATTAACAATTTAATTTTTTCTAACTCCACTGCACCTAACTGTTTCTCTGATATACCTAGGAGATAGCAAGAACTGCAGATGATACAATGCTTGTCTAACTTGGTTACAATTTCAGCTTTTTTCTTATCCCCAGCTAAACCTAATTCTAGCCTATCTGCTAATTCTAAAAGTGTCTCATTTTTCTGTCTTTCTAAACTTTCTTGACAAATTTGGGAAGCATCTTTGACTCTGAGAACTTCTTTATGAATGTTAAGAGCCATTTCCCCACTTTTGATTTAACCAACAACAAACAACTGAAATTAAACAGATTTTTCACTTCTCACTTCAGATTTTTTTAAAAAAAAATCTAAGACACTAGTTTCCAAGTCCGTTTAAATCTGTCGGGACTGAAATCTTTTCAAATCTGTCCAGATCCCTCCAGATCTGTCCAAATCCATCGAAATCCATCAAAATCCCAGACCTGATCTGTCCCAACCTGTCCAAATCCTGGAACCAAGCTAGCCAGATGCTGGACCTGAGCCCCCAATCTGTTAGAAAGTAGAGGTTGACCTCCCCCACCGAAAACTAAAATATAAATGACCAGAGAGGGGCAGCTCGCCTTATAATTTGTTAAAAAGAAATGCGGAAAGGGGTGTAACGTGCTTCTCAGCAACTTCTAGTCCCTGACACTTTTACAATCAACAAATAACAATTTATTTCTCTAACTCTATGAGTAAACAAATTAGCTAAACAACTAACAAACCAAATAAACCCCTTCTAACTATTCTCAAATAAAACAAGATTCTAATGGTATGCTGTTCTAATAAATATAAGTCCCACTTATATAAAATTTTTAAAAAACCCACAAACTTTAGTCTCTCGAAATTACAGCCAGATTATGTGTCTTCCGGAATGCTCTGTATCTTCTCCATCAGGAACGTTTTCTCCATTGAATTCTTCTGTCAGGAATATTAACTAGTTCTGCCATAGGTACCTTTCATTTAGATCGTAAAACTTAGGTAAGACTTTGAGAGCTAGCAATTCGTTCTTGAGACCCAAGAGCCTTTAACTCTGGCAGATAACAGTTAATTCTCCTGATTTTCCAACAGCCCTTTCCTTTTATACCCTTGATGACATCTTGATTTCTTACAACAGGATTGGTTCTATATTGTAAAACCATCAGAGTTAAATTTAATTGGTTTTTGGTCTCCAAGTGCCTGGTTCAAATTGATTGGCTAAAGTTAAAACTTTTTATCCAGGTAACAAAACAAAACTGCTGCTAAGCCAACTAACTGTATGGCTTTTTGATACAAATGCATTAATTCAAGAGGTTTCTGTGCACCTGTAAACCAACAAACTAAAAGCCAAAAGAACTGCGGATGCTGTAAATCAGGAACAAAAACAAAGTTGCTGGAAAAG
This sequence comes from Ginglymostoma cirratum, assembly GCA_024137785.1. Classification (NCBI taxonomy): domain Eukaryota; kingdom Metazoa; phylum Chordata; class Chondrichthyes; order Orectolobiformes; family Ginglymostomatidae; genus Ginglymostoma; species Ginglymostoma cirratum. The sequence continues at coordinate 57,631,514 of JAHRHZ010000013.1, forward strand.
CTCAGCAGGTCTGGCAGCATCTGTGGAGGAGAAAACAGAGTCAACATTTCATGTCCAGTGACTCTTCCTCAGAACTGATAGTGCCCAGGAAACATCATTTTATATGCAGAAAATAGGGAGGTGGGTGGGGTAGGGAGTAAACAATAGGATAGAGCCCAAAGAGAGAGAAAGATGGTTGGACAGACAAAGGAGTTGCTAACGATCAGGCTGGGAGGGTGAATAGTTGTTAATGGGGACTGTTAGTCACTAACAACAGGGGGTGTGTACTGGCAGGCTATGTGGTAACAAGGCCTGGTGTGTGGGGTGGGGGGCTGGGGCATGGGAGAGTTTAGGCCCTAAAATTATTGAATTCAATATTGAGTCCTGAGGGCTGTAGGATCCCCAAGTGGAAAATGAGGTGTTGTTCTTCCAGCTTGCTCTGGGCATCACTGGAACACTGTAGCAAGCCGAAGACAGAGATGTTGGCCAGAGAGCAGTGTGGTGCATTGAAGTGGCAGGCAACAGGTAGTTCAGGGTCTTTTTTGCAAGCAGAACGTAGATGTTCTGCGAAGCGGTCACCAAGTCCACACTTCGTTTCCCCAGTGTAGAGGACACCACATTGTGAGCAGTGAATGCAGTAGACTAGATTCTTGGAAGTGCAGGTGAAGTGTTGCTTCACCTGGAAGGTATGTTTGGGCCCTTGGATACTGGGGAGGGAGGAGGTAAATGCACAGGTGTTGCACCTTCGCCGGTTACAGGGGAAGGTGCCGTAGGGCTGTGGGGAGGTGTGGGGGTGAAAGAAGTACGGACCAGGGTGTCCCAGAGGAAACGGTCCCAGTGGAAGGCGGATAAGGGAGGGGAGGGGAATATGTGTCTGGTGGTGGCATCTTGCTGGAGGTGGTGGAAATGGCGTCAGATGATCTTCTGGATGTGGATGCTGGTGGGATGGTAGGTAAGGATAAGGGGAACCCTGTCGCTGTTGCAGGAGGGAAGAGAAGAGGTGAGGGCAGAAGTGTGGGAAATGAGTCGGACCCGATCGAGGGCCCTGTTGACAATGGAGCTGGGGAATCCTCGGTTGAGGATGTGGACATTTCGGAGGCTCCCTTGTTGAAGTTGGCCTCGTGTGAACATATGCGACGGAGACGGAGGAACTGAGAGAATGGGATGGAGTCTTTACAGGAAGTGGAGTGTGAGGATGTATAGTCCAGGTAGTTGTGGGAGTCGGTGCGTTTATAATGGATATTAGTGGCCAGTCTATCCCCAGAAATGGAAACAGAAATGTTGAGGAAGGGAAGGGAGGAGTCAGAGATAGACCAGGTGAAAGTGAGGGCAGGGTGGAAATTGGAGGCGAAATTGATGAAGTTTTCCAATTCTAGATGAGAGAGGGAATCAGCACCAATGATATCATTGATGTATCGGAGCAAGTTGTGGGTGGGGGAACGGAATAGGACTGGAACAAGGAATGTTCCACATACCCCACGAAGAGACAGGCATAACTCGGGCCCATGTGGGTACCCATGGCAACCCCTCTTACCTGAAGAAAATGAGAGGAATTGAAAGAGAAGTTGTTGAGAGTGAGGACAAGCTCAGCCAAGCGGAGGAGGTTGGTGGTGGGTGGGGTTGGTTCAGATCTTTGCTCCAGGAAGAAGCGGAGATCCCTAAGCCCCCCTGGTGGGGAATGGATGCGTAAAAGGATTGCACATCCATGGTAAAGAGATCCATTCCGGCCCCCACCCACAACTCTAGATGTTTCGAAGATGTTTCCACTAAAAAGAGAGACTAGGACCCAAGGGCATAGCTTCAGAATGAAGGGACAACCCTTTAGAATTGAGATGCAGAGGAATTTCTTCACCCAGAAGGTGGTGGTTCTGTAGATCTAAATGTCGCGAAGGCTGTGGAGACCAAGGTGTTTAAATCTAAGATAGATAGGTTCTTGATTAGAAAGTGCTTATGGAAAGAAGAATGGGATTGAGAAATATATTAGCCATGATCAAATGGCCTAGTTCTGCTCCTAAATCTTATATCTTATTGAAATACTACCTAAAATGTTGAAACTGTCACAATGTAGGAAACACAGCAGGCAATTTATGCTCTGTGATATGATAATAACTAATATTCTGTAATCATGTAACTGATTTTGTGATTTTGAATGGAGAATAAATATTTACCCAGACACCATTGTCATTCTATGAAATAGAGGCATGGAATCTTTTATATTCACTTAAAAGAGCAGACAAGGCCTGACTTAACTTTTCATTCAAAAGACAGCATCTCCAAATGCGCATGATGTGGAGGTGTCGATGTTGGACTGGGGTGGGCAAGGTCAGAGATCACACAACGCCAGGTTATAGTCCAACATGATTTGAAATCATAAGCTTCTGGAGCGCTGCCCCTTTGTCAGGTGAAATGAAGAAAAGCACACAGGCATAGAATTTATCAGCAGTGAGATCCATGTGCAGAGACATCAAAAGATCATACAATTGGTGTGAGTGGAGTGTCTAACGGCTGAATAAAAAGTCTCTACAGGTGATCAAAAGGATCAGACAGTGTGAGTAAATTGTCAACTTCTGAACAGTAAGTGAAGGGATGACCTATAATCCAATTAATTGAGGCAGAAAGATAATGACAAAAAAATTAAAAATAAGGTGGTGCTGGAGACAAACCAAATGGCTGGAATGACATGATAGGTATAAGAGTTGTATGTTGAGAGCCTAACCAAAGAAACAAGTAATCTAAAACTGTACAAACTAATTAAAGTAGAGAGATGATAACAAGTTATCAAGGTGGTGGTGTTAAAACAGGACAGTAAGGAAGATTTTACAAATACAGAAGTGTGGTGAGGTTGCATGTTGTGTGCAACATGAATCCAAAGTCACGGTTGAGCCGTCTTCATGGTTATGGAACTTGGCTGTCAGTTTCTGCTCAGCAATTCCGCGTTGTTATGTATCTTGAAGGCTATCTTGGAGGATACTTGCCCGAAGATTGGAGGTCCTTGACCAACTGGGAGGGAAAATTCCTGTCTGGTGATTGTTGCACAGACCCCATTTATGCATTGCCATAGCGTCCGCATGGTCTAGCCAATATACCATGCCTTGGGGCATCCTTGCCTGCAGCGTATGAGGCACACAAATACACAGCTCACCTTTAGTGCTGAATGGAGATTCAGAAGAGATCTTGTTTTCAAATCTGAATTTGAACCTACAACCTTTTGATTCAGGGAAAGAATACTATCAACTGAAGCATTCAACTTTTAAGGAGCTTAGGTTTGAAAATTTTCTTTGTTTCTTGGTCACATAATATCTCCTTCCAGTCTAATATTTCTAATAGGCAGCACCATTTGGCTGCTTAGTTTTATATCTCTTGGTAAAATGAACACATTTTCAATTGGTCAATCTGTTTGCCTATTACTGGAAGCTGCTTGACTAATCTTTGTTGTTTTTTTAATACCACTACTCCAGGACTCATAATGCAATCTTTGACAGTTGACTACCAGCTGCTGTATTAACAGATACTGATCAATGGTTCCCATAACGTGGATATTGAAGTCTTGGGACCACTTCATTTTTGACATCCTCAATAACCCCACCAAGAGGTGTATAGTTTGTAGGTGGTATGTTGTTCCTGTTGATGGAATGTGTACAATTGTCATTATCTCCCAGAAGTTCACCAAATACCCATCAAGCATCCACTTTCACTAATTGTATAAAAATCCCAGGTCAAATAAAAATCCTGTCTCAATCCTATTGAACATATTTAATGTGAGTTCATGAGAGGCCACAAAGTACATGCATCTGTTCTGTGCCAGCATCATTAAGTTTGTCCCATAAATAATTACGACCTTGGATGCGATGCTAAGTCTTTTTTGAACCCTGTCTTACCCAGATAGACTCTGAATTTGTTGTTTAAACTACATCATTGGATCTTGCATTGTGGTAATACTTAGTCTTAACAGATGTTATTGACATAGCAACTTGACTGGAAGCTAAAATAATATTTAGCTTGTGTGCACTTGTGTGTTTTTGTTTGTGTATGGTAGTTGGGGAGTGGTGGGGTGTATGGTGGAAGGGGAAGAGGTTGTAATTAAAAACTGCAGTGTAATAAGAGGTTAAGCAGTCTTTCATGTAATCAGAGATCCTTTGCTTTCTATTTAGTTCAAAAGCAAACTTACTCACATCACAGTGACCTAAGCTATGTCTTGTATAAAAGCGCCTGACTTTGCTGTGACACAAGACCCTGTAATACATTTAGGCTCATGTGTGACTATGAATTTTGCCTAAATGATAGTTAAAAGAAAATATTAAAATGGAAGCAAAATCTATAATTGAGATAACAATACATCTAACAGAAAATGCACTGCTTTAGAAAATCATTTTTTCTGTTTTCGCTTAATTAACTTGAAGGAAAAAGAGGACTGGGTAGAAAGATTTCCTTTGTTCACTACATGAAATAATATTATAACTGTTCTTTATAAATAAATTTATGATATATTGCACTTTTTGCAAAGAGAATGCTCCCTCCCCATTTGAACTAACTATTACTGATTGCAAATATGACATTTCAATTGCATAAAATTGTAAATGCATGTAATATGGAGAAGTTACAATGTGATCCATTGGTTATATTCCACAAGTGAAGGACAATTGAGACATAATTAGCGTTTGACTGGATTACAGTTCCTGAATTTAAAAAGAAAACTTCAAAGATGTCAATATATAGTGTTCTTCTTATAATAACATTGTATTTCCCCATTGTTTGAGTGTATTTTACTTTCCTTAAAGAAATGAATTTATATACTATAGTACAAGTATGGGAAAGAAAGCAAGTGATTTCCTCTGAAAGCATGGCAGGCTGGGTATTGTCACATGCATATGTAAATAAAATGTCATGTCTTAAGCATTTCTTATCACATATAAGGATGGAAATATATTACAAAAGGGGCCGTTTTTTAAGATTCTAAATAAAAATAACTGTTACTAAAAGCCGAATACTATATTTCTGAAACTTCGGTCATCACAGCACAAAATATTAAGGTCACCAATTAGGATATATGTCCCCCTGCCTGCAGCAAAGGCGCCTCCTGTTCACTGAGCAACAAAGACATTGAAGTTGGAAAGAAACCCAGGACTCACTCGATGACTGCCCCAGCTGATGGAAGCATTGTAAAGCTGGAAAAGGGCGGGGAGTGGAAAAATATTATAAATACTGCAATAATAAATGGCAAACTGCTTTGTATGAGTGTGTTCCCTTGATCAAATTACTTGTTGCCATGGTGAAGGTACATTCCCAAGACACCCAGAATCAGCCAAATATAATCTGTTGAATAATAAGATAATCCCATTGGACCGTTAGTACATCTGGACCTGTGCTTGAGAAAATGTTAGTGATAACAGTAGGGGTGGTGGAGAGGGGCGGGTTATTGGTGGACAGCAGGGGGGCGAGAGACAGTGTAAAACCTCCACTGTACAATAGACTCCTGCCACTTTTAATGCAGTTTTTGGCAAAGCTACCTTGATTTCATTAAGTAATGAGAACACCTTGTTGAGAAGGAGGATAAATTAGGATATGTGTAATTTTATAGGTGCACAAACCATTTTTGACTTAATTTAAGTACTATATTTTGATAAATATCCCAAAATGAAATAAACAGGTTAAAAGCATGAGTAAACTTCTATATTTGCGCAGGCAGGATATTCAATCATTGTTATCCAACTTAGTCTGTTAGGGTGGCACAGTGGTTAGTACTGCTGCCTCACAGTGCCAGGGACCTGGTTTCAATTCCAGCCTCAGGCAACCTCCTGTGTGCAGTTTTCTTATTCTCCCTGTGTCTGTGTGGGTTTCCTCCCACAGTCCAAAGATGTGCAGGCTAGGTCGATTGGCCATGCTAAATTGCTCATAGCGTCTAGGGTGGGATGCTGTTTGGAGGTTTGGTATGGGCTGAATGGCCTGCTTCCACACAGTAGAGATTTTGGGAACCAATTCAACAATGAAATTAGAAAAGGGAGGATAATCAAGTTTAGTCGTTAGATTCCTTATCGGAGTTGCTCAAAATTTCAATCAAAAACATCAATATCACTGGCACAGGGACATCCTGAACATTGCTGATCACTGCACTATTTAGTAAGATGGGGCATTCAGTGCATAAAATTTTCTTCAATTCATTGAAGCTGGTGAAATAACTGAAATACAATGCACATTTGGCATGGCCAAATTATATTTGTGACTTTAGTTAGATTATTCCAGTGAAGGGAAGCGGGCACAAATCTGTTTAAGAGAGTGAGTTATCAGAAAGAAGGAGATTCATTTGGGAACAGCTACATAGCCATGGTGGGAACTCTGGTTCAGGCCGTATCATGATGTCTAATAGACATGATGTCTAAGTAGACATGCTGCTCAGTGTGACTGTTTTGAAAAAGGCAGCATTATCTAACAGCCGCGTACTATAAAGAAATATTGAAACGTATGAGATAATATATTATCCTCTTGTCATAGCCTTAAATAAAGCAGTAGATTCATATTCCTTGATTTTTTGGACCCCACTCACAACACTGTGTGCAACTCTGATCATCATATCATGAAAAGATATAAGGCCATCAGAAAGAGTGAGGACAATATACAAGGGTGATGCCAGATTATGGTGTTATTTAGGAAGCATGAACAGACTGGGTTGCTTTTCCTTGGAATAAGGCTGACCAGTGATTTACTCAAGATCTTTAAAATTATGAATGGATTTGATAAAAGAGGTGAATACTCCCAGTGTAGGGGAATTCAAAACTGTGGAAACACAAAAGGTTGGATTTTTTGTGCATGCAAGAATGCTCGAATCCAGCAACCCCAGTGACTTTTTGCCATCTTATAAAGACCGTGTCCTTTTATTTTTCTGTACTTTTGATTATCGAAATAACTGCACAGAGGCTGGTGTCCCGTCACCAACTCACCCTTTATTTCTTTGTGCGCAGTATACAGGCTACAGCCAGCCAGCTTGGAGTCAGTTGCCTGAACTGAGTAGATTCTAATCTCCTGGTTATATTGGTCAGCCAGGGCTTTCCTGATTGGCCCAGATTAACTACCCCAATCAATGACCTCATAGTCAGTGAGGTCAATCTGGTTCCAATCACGACATCCCTACCTCAACCACGCACCCCCCACCTCCCCCCGCCCCCCACGCCCCCATGTCCGGGGATGTAGGCCTGGTCTTTCTCTTATAGCTTTTCCTGCATCGTTTTCACCCCAGATCCTCTGATTCGGACTCTGACATGGACAGTGTATACCGGATCTTGGCCCGCCTCTTACATCCGGAGCTCCCTGGGAGAGTTTCCTCCTCTTCTTCTGGTGGTAATGGTATCGAGGCTGCATCCATCTTGGACTCTGAGGTTTGCTCAATACTAGACAGTGGGGGAGAACCCATGGTTTCTGACAGGCCTTCTGGCTGTTCAGAGGGGTCGGGTATGTTTTGCTGCTGCCCTGTTTGTGAGGTAACAGCTTTCAGAAGATCCGTGTGTTTGTTGAGGACTGCATCACTTACCCGTACTTTATTAGTCACAGGACATGACCTTGTGTCCCCCTCACCTCGTGCCCATACAGTGCCATTCCTGTGGTTCCGGCACCAAACTTTGTCCCTTGGATTAAAGGGGCAATAAGGAGGAGGGATGGTTTTAGAACTAAAGGACACAGTCTCAGAATAAAAGTGCAGACATTTAGGACTGAAATGAGGAGGAACATCTTCACTCAGAGTATGGTGAATCTGTGGAATTCTCTTTCCAAACAGAATTGTGGAAGCTCAGTCAAAAAAATAAGTTCAAGGCAGAGATCAAATTGCTTCTAGTTACTAATGGCATCAAGGGATATAACAATAACACAGAAATATGGCATTGTGGTTGATGACGTGTCATGACATGAAATGGCAGAACAGACTCAAGAGGCTGAATGGCCTACTCCTACTCCTATGTTCTAATGCTGCACCTATATAAACTCAGTCATGATCATATTGAATGGCGGAGCAGGCTTAAAGGGCCGAGTGGCCTATTCCTGCTCCTATTTTCTATGTTTCTATGTTAAAGCACATCTTGTATTCTTCTTCCAGGGTATCAGCGCTCCAGTAGTTTCCACTTGCTTTGTTGATCTCAAGGGCATCTCCACATCACTATAACCTGAGCAACTTACTGTGATAGTGTCAGAGATAAAAAGGTACTGCAGATGCTGGAGAATCCGAGATAACAAGCATGGGGCTGGATGAACACAGCAGGTCAAGCAGCATCATAGGAGCAGGAAAACTTGACGTTTCGGGCCTAAACCCTGAAGGGTTTAGGC
>JAHRHZ010000013.1:57640199-57672548 GCA_024137785.1 Ginglymostoma cirratum
AGGGTTTAGGCCCGAAACGTCAAGTTTTCCTGCTCCTATGATGCTGCTTGACCTGCTGTGTTCATCCAGCCCCATGCTTGTTATCTCTTATTACTGTGATAGTGATGTTTTGTAATCAGACTAACTATCTTAAGTGAAATAGCATAATTGTATTCTTCAGTAGTGACTTTCAGTCTAAAACTTTCTGAATTAACTTTTCAATTTAATTTGCAGTGTTCTTTCTTCGCGTTCTTGCTTCAGACTTCCTTAACACCTAATGCAAGTAATTTACATTGGGAGCATGTTAGCAAGTAACCATATACTGAAACTGCATCCTGCAAAATTCACCTGCAGGGCAAGAGCACAATTACATAACAGAAGTATAATTGTTGCAGCCAGTACAGTTGGTTCAATACCAGATAATTTTTCCTTTCTTCCTCTCTCCATTTCCTCCTCAAGAAATCTGTAATTCCACGTGCAATACAAGAACACCTCTGTACCAAGCAGATAACAACCTGTACAAGCCAAGCTTGCTGTGAATCGGTGCTGATAGGCCTGCATTGCAAGGCTTTTATTAAATGCTAATGGCAAGAAACATTTTCCTCGCCAAAAAGCTGCAGTAGATCTGTCTAGGTACATTATGACTGATATTTGCTTGTAAGTACATACAGCACTTGTTCGTTGTTCCTTATCTACCATGGTGCAGGAAGCTGACCTACATTCCATATAACAGAATATGATGCACAAACGACTTGAATACAATTTTTCATTTCAAGTTGAAAACAGTGTGGCAAAATAGGATTGACTTAAATCCAATAAAAAAAACAGTTCCTTCTACATGAAAATGTGCATTTTTCCCAGTGAAATGATTTGTCTTGTGACAGAATAAAGCTTGCTGAGAAGCATACGCTTGGCACTGATGGATTGGATTTATGTATAACAGAATTACAGATAGTAAGAATGTATTGTGCCTTTATTTAGTGGGAACTATAGCCTGAACCACTTACTGTGATATTAATGTCTCATAATAAGACTGACTCTCTTAAATGAAATAGGTTCGTTACGTCTCTAAACAGTGTAATATAGGTGTCATGAAAGAGACGAAAGTACATAAATTGTGGTGTAAACTAATAATCTGTTTATTATTGTGTGGGAGCTGTTAGGACACTTTATGTTCATGAGTCATTAGAATCATCTCAGTTTTTGATAGTGGCATGACAAAATGTTCAGTATATTTGGAACTTCAATTTTAGAAAAAATATTCAATGTAGCAATGTCAATCACTGCACTACAGGAGCTGGAATACTAATGTGTATTTACTAGAAACAAATACAAAATGTTATTCAGAAAAATACCTATTAATTCCAATGGTCAGAGAGTCGAAGAACGTAAAGCAAAAGATGAAGATATTTGATCCACTGAGGTTGCAGTGTTGTTCTCATGCAGTTTTCCAGCCTTTCCTCGGTCTTGTTGTACATATTGTCAGCTTTGAAGTGTTATAAATATGGCAGTAATGCCAATTCATCTAAGTACTGGAGATGACTGAAGGAATTGCAGAGATACCATTGCTACATATGCAAGTGAAGTGTCAGCAAAGCAAACCTTATTGTTGTCAGTTTACTTTAGCATTTAACAAATTAGCTGTCACCTCATGTGAATGGTGCCAAAAAAGGATCATTTTAATTATAGTCTAGCTTTCAAGTGTAATAATTCACATTTCCAAGTTGTTAAAGAATGTGAAACTCAATAACTTCAGTTACTTTTTTCCGGTCATTAAAGCTAGAAATGTTGATGCTGAGACTTGAGGATTTTATAAATGAAGGCCTAGATTTTCCATGAGAATGAATAGCCAACAGGAATGGATACTGCCCCACTTAGGGGTAATTTTGCAGTGGAAGTTTTCCATTGGCAAATGGCTCCCCTCTGTAAGAATACATCACAAGCTGATTGCAGGTGACCTCCCTGGCACATTGAAACTAAGGACTGCATGCCCCAATGAGTGCCATGTGAATGAAAGATCATAATTGCTACTCTTGTGTTGTAACACCATCACAATGTTTGAACTGGGGATGTTCACTAATGATTACAAAATACTTAGCACCATTCATGGCTCCTCAGATTCTGAGGCACTCCATATCCAAATACAGCAAGACCTGGATGTTACCTCAGCTTGGGCTAATGAGTGGCAATTAACATTCATGACATACAAGTACCAGGAAATGGCCACCTCTATTAACAGAGAATCTAATCATCAACCTTTTATATTTTATGCAATTAAAAAAATTGAATGTCGTACTATCAACATCTTAGAGGTTACCATTGACCAGAAACTGACTGGCTAGCTATATATATATATATATATATACTGTATCTGCGACTGCAGGTCAGAGGCTAAGAATTCCCGTGGTAAATAACTCACCTCCTGACTCCCAAAAGCCTGTGTACTATCTACAAGGCACAAGGCAGGATTATGATGGAATACAATGGAATTATCCCCACTGGTCTGGATGAGTGCAACTTTAACAATGTTTTTGAGAAGATTTGTAGCTCGGGTTGTGGATGAGGTTGGAGACTTGCTCACTGAGCCGCTGTGTTTGATTGGAGACATTTTGTCACCCTGTTAGGTAACAGCATCAATGTGTCTCTGGAGAAGCATCAGTGTTCTGTCCCACTTGTTATTTATACGCTTCGGTTTGCTGGAGCGGTTGGCATCACTTCCGGTTCTGTTTTTTTTTAACATCATTAAGGACACCAGAATAGAAGAGGACAAGATAACGATATCCTTCGATGTAACAGCATTGTTTACATCCATAAACATAGACCTAGTGAAAGTGACAATTCCCACTCTGCTGGACGAAGTCAGGCACCCCATGATACAACAAGGACAGCACCTTGAAACTGCACCTTCAACGACCGTATATTCAATCAAATCAACGGAACACTAATGGGATCCGCAATATCAGGACTGATTGCAGAGGCAGTAACGCAAAGGCTAGAACGGACAGCACTCCCCACTATACAGCCCAGACTCTGGGTCTGCTATGTAGATGACATCGTCATGATTATCAAACACACAAGACTAGAAGAAACCCTCGAACACATAAACAACATCCTCATCAGAATAACATTTACAAAAGAAGAAGAGAACAATAACCGATGACCCTTCCTAGACGTAATGGTGGAATATAAGAACGCCCATACGGATCAGATACTTAATTACTCCAGCAACCACCCCAACACCCATAAACAGAGCTGTATCAGGGCGTTATTCAAATGAGCCACAACACCCTGCAGCCACCTGGAATTGCACAAAGCAGAACAGGAACACTTATACGGAGTTTTTTTAAAGGAATGGATACCCAAAAAGCACAATCCGCCATTACAAACAAAGAAAAAAGAAAATTACAGCACAGGAACAGACACTTCGGCCCTCCAAGCCTGCATCGATTCAGATCCTTTATCTAAACCTGTCGCCTATTTTCCAAGGATCTGTATCCCTCTGCTCCCTGCCCATTTATTCCACATCGGACCGTAACAAGAAGACATAACATGGTCAGACACACTAGTCACCTTACCGTACATCAGAGCCATATTGGAAATAACCACAAGACTACCCTAGGTATCTAGGGTACCTAGATACCCCTATCTAGGGTATCTAGATACCCTAGGTATCAAGGTAGCCCACAAACCAACAATCATCCAACAACAGCTACAGACGAACTTAAAAGATCACATACCCATAACCAATAAAACTAACATAATATACAAAATATCATGCAAGGACTGTGAGAAACATTACATAGGTCAAACTGGAAGACAGCTGACAATAAGGATACACGTCCCAACTAGTCACCAAGAGACACAACCAGTTCTCACTGGTCTCAATACACACGGACCAAGAAGGACATAAATTTGGCAGGGATAACACATCCATAATAGCACAAGCCAAATAGAGAAGTGCCAGGGAATTCCTGGAAGCCTGGCATTCCAACCAGAACTCCATCAACAAACACATTGAACTGGACTCAATATACAAAAAACAGAACTGGAAGTAAATCCAACTACCCCAGCAAACCAAGACACATAAATAACAAACGGGACAGAACACCAAAGTTTCACCAGAAATGCACTGATGACGTTACCTAGCAGGGTGGCAAAACTTCTGCAATCAAACACACCGGCTCAGTGAGCAAGTCTACAACTCCAAAAATGCTCAAGAATCTTGACACTATCCAGGAAAAGCAGCCCTTCTGATTGGCACCACATCTTCAAACAGTCATTCCCTTCATCACTGATGCACAATAGCAGCAATGCATAGCATCTGCAATGTGCTCTGCATAAATTCACTAAGGCTCCTTATGGAATATCTTCCCAACACACAAGTGCTACCATGTAGATGGTCAAGGGCAGCAGATACATGGGAACACAACCACCTGCAAACTCCCTCAAAACCATTCATCATTCAGACTTGGAACTATATTGCTGTTCCTTCAGAGTTGCTGGGTCAAAATCCTGGAAATCCCTCTGCAGTGATCGTGGATGTACCTACATTAAATTGACTGCAGCACCTTCTAAGTGGCAACTAGGCTTGGGCAATAAATGGTGACGCAGCTAGTGTGACCCTTATCCCCTGAATGAATGAAAAAAATATCAATGGAAGCACCAAAGTGACAGGGATGAGAAGAACAAGCAGATGTATGGGGTACATAAATATGGCGTACACTCATGGCAAGAATAGCTGAATAATAGGTGTTAACACACTAAAGGGATGCTGGGCATTATTATAATGACTTTGGAGTAGATAATGAATGACTCCACATGCTACTAGGCACATTGCCTTGAAGCGCACTAATGGTGTATCTGACGCACACAATATTTAATAATGCAGTAGTCTTTTACATTGTGTTTTCGGAGCCTGTGTAAGACTGTGTACACAGTTAATTATAGCCAGCAATATTACTGATATGAGGGCTGGGTGGCATATAGGAATAGGAATAGGAGTCACTGAGCATCTCAAACATAATGTACCATTTAGTGAGATCATAGCTGATCTGTGACCAAACTGCCCTTGCTACACATCCCTTAATACATTTGGTGAGAAAAGATTAGATTTAAAGCATGGGATAAGAATATTCAAAGATGTGTCTGTTGCACCTAACCAAAAGCTTTCTAGCTTTTCTCGATAAAGCATGTGAAACCAAGAAATGTTGGGCACATAGGTACCTGAAATGTGATTCCAAAGCCAAACCAGACCTCAGAACAAAATGCAAGCAAGAAATAAGATGGTACAACACCACAACACTGGTAGCAAGAAAATTTTTAAGAAGAAATGCAAGCACAAATATCTCAACCAAACGAAGATGACCAAGCCTTCCATTTTGTTAGCCTTATATGTCATTTTGAAGATATAAGGTGGTCAGTAGCTTATAGACTGTTAACATGATATTCCCCTGAAAAAGCAGGGCGACGCAGGCTAAAAGCTGAAATCGACACAGGAGCGAGTGCCAGCAAATTACCATTATGTATCCTGAAAGATGCATAACACAGCAAGTGGTACAGCCTACAAAAGACCATTTCACAGCAATCATCAATTCCATGCATTAGAAGAAATGCCATGCAGTGCCAATATGCAAGTTCATCTTAACTTTCCAAAATCCTCTGCCTACAGGGTAACAATGGTCCAATAGTGGCAGAAAGATGAGTGTAAACAAATTTCATTGTAGTCACATGTCATAAGGTTTGGGCCACACTCACTATGGCAGAGCAAGCCACACATGATGCAAATGAATCAATTAAAAATCTTTAAGGACATAGTGAGGATCTTGTAGAGCAGTGGTAACGTTCCTACCAAGAGATACTAACCTGCATTCAAGTCCCACCAGAGACGTTTAACAATATCTCTGAACACGTTGATTAGAAAAATATCTCTCTAAAGACATGACTTTGAAGTGAGATGTAAGCCAGTCATCAGGATGATTATAACTGAATTGCTGAGTGAATTACACAACCTATACAAAGACCATGATATTCTTATTGATTTGTATCTTAATGCTCTTGACCATGGAGTTGAAATGTTCTCAAGGTTAATCTGTTACACTTTGGCCAGGGCTAGTATGAACAGTTGCAACCAGCAACTGCTGAAAATGAGCAACTATAAGAGCTATAAATGAATATTATCCAAGGATGATCTGACATTAATTAAAGAAATAACTGAGATGTTTGTTCATTTTGGTAATATAGAAATTAACTTGGTATACCATGATATATCATTACCAAGGGCAAATAAGTCTTAATACAAAAAGCATTTGTTATGGACCAGACCAGACCAGACCCTCACAAAATATATTAAGAAGGTAGCCTAGACCCTAGCTTTTTCTTATTTCAAAGGTAAATACAAGGTGCTGTGCTCCAAATGCAATTCAATTGGTCAAACTATTCAACGCGAAGCGAAACACAATTTATTCAGACACTGGAATTAAAATAGAACAAAAGAAAGACGAACTTGGAATAACTTTACTCTGTTAGAAAATTTAACAGAATAATAGATTATTGTTCTAATACATAGTAACTGTTCCAAAAAATTAATTTTATACACACACATCCTTGGCAAAAAAGCAAATTCTGAAAAACACGTACAATTCTATCAGCAAGAAAGAGATACTTGCAGCAGCTTCCCAGAGAGACAGAGAGAGAGAGAAAGAGAGAGAGAGAGAGAGAAAGAGGGAAAGTGTAGCAGTCAGGAAAGATTCACCACCTTCCGACCCTGCTGAGACCCCAGCAACAACTGCTGAAAGCTGACTAAGAAAAAATTGGATCTGTGAGAACTTGACGACACCCACACAGGCTGCTTCTACTGTTTCAAATTTTAAAAGAACTCCAAGGCCTCACAAGATGTTTATCTTTTCATAGATTACTTGGGACCTGTCTCCCAATCTCTCTCTTAAACAACATTACACCTCTTAAAGCCATAGCATCGTCACACATTATGCTGAGAGACTATGCTGATATTATACCAGGAACACGTGTGTGTTGAAAGCACAACACAACTGACAAGTGAATCTATGTATTGGCCGGGGATAAATCAAGATATTCAATGATTTGTGAATGCATTTGATATATACCAAACACATCAACCCCAGCAACATCTCTCCACCACGTGATGTTTATCCACTCCTTAGACAAAAGTAGCAACAGACCTATTCAGAATATGGGGAAGATTATGTCCTTGCAATGGTTTACCTCTGGAAGTTTGCCATTGCTCGATGAGTTAACAACACATGAGCATGACTGCTGCTGAAACAGTGAACACTAATTTTCACTTATTCAGTATCCCAGAACAAATAGTGTCCAATAATGAACCACAAATCATCGTCAAACCATTTCAGAACGTGTCTACTAAGCAAGAATTGATCCATATCACAGCATCACTCTATTATCCATAATCAAACAGCTATGCAGATTGTATGGTATATTGTATCACATCAATGATTATTAAATTTTGAGGAACAAAGCAAGATTTTTACATTGCATCGCCATTATTTTGCAACAACAATAGAGAATGGATGACTATCTTCAACACAACTTACATTCACAAAATAAGTGCAAGCAACCTTGCCCAGTAACCTGTTCTCTAGTCATTCTGAGACACAGGACATTCTTCTTTTAAGATAGAGGAGAATGAAAGAGATACATGATGAGTGAGTAGGCAGAGAACTATCGAAACAGTGCAGTTGGCAGAGAGTGTGAGTAGGAAATATAAATAGAAACAATTGATACCAGCAAAGGTTACAAAAAAATTGCAACAAATCCAGATTATACAAAACCATTACTAATCAGGGTGCTACATTTTGAAGGAATAGAATCCAGTTCTGAGCTATATATGGCATACCTATCAAACATGAAGAGAGTGAAGAAGAATTCTACAACAGCGATGATTGTGAGGTGATGTTGAATGATAGAAACCAGCAGTAAAACAACTAAGTTGTCAAACACGTATACCTCGCCAGATGGGAGTATTATTAACAGATCAGAATGAGTTGGCAAACCTCCAAAGCATTACCTTGGAGTTTGAATTGTTAGCCTTGTAAATTCTGATAACCTGTTTGTATAATAATCGAATTGACAACACAAACCTATGCACCACTATATTTGTTTGGGATGAGTTTCTTATCTTTTGGAAAAGAAAGGATATTGTACCATGTCTCATAATTAGTATGTTAGTACACCTTAAGAAATATGCTCATGATATTATCACTGTATACAGAAGGATATAAAGGCCACATACTTCAGTTTAAATCAGATCACCTGAAGCATGGTACATGAATGGAAGCATGCTGCTCTTTGTAACCAAACAGCTCAATATGATTGCAGACACGCAGGCTCCTGAGTAATGTGATGCTTGTGCGTAATATGCAGAAGTAATAAATGTTTGTTAGATTCTTCAATATCACATCATTTATGCCAATTTCATTTGTTACAAGGGATAACATAAGCATTGCCACATTAGGTAAAATACCCAGCAATAAGAAAAACGTCACATTGTTTGTATCAGTATTTACTCAGGCAAATATTGCTGAAATCTATCAGTAAATGCCAAGATGGTAGATAGATGGTAGATGGTTTGGATGAAAATTGATATGCAAGATATGCTGCAAAGACTGTTTATGCTTAGGTATATAAGTCACTTGGTGTGTATAGCTAATACCTTATGTTACCAAGTGAAGTGGGGTAGAAATAAAAAATTGGCTTGTCATGATCTTGCAAACTTCTCTAGAGACCAGGAAAGTACCAACAATTGAAAAGTGGCAAATTTAACAGGCTTATTTAAGAAAGGATGCAAGAATGCTCATTGTAGCTACAAGCATAATTTGTGAACATTGTGGTGGGTGGGTTTAGAAAAATAAGAGTGGAAAAAATTAACATGCCTTTGAAGACATTTAATTATAAACAGCCAGCACAGATTTGTAAGATTATGCTTGACTAACTTAATTAAGTTTTTGATGCAGTAACAGAAACTACATGAGAGGAATGTGGTGGATGTCTCATATGTAGTCCTTAAAATATCTTTTGATAGTATGCCACACAAAAGACTGGCTACTAAAATTAAGGCTTATAGGATACAAGGTTTAGCTGGGATAAAATATTGGTTTAAGGACAGAAAACAGTAAATCATGATAAATTGTTGATTTTCAGACTGGACAATGAAGGAAAATTGTATTCCCTAAGGGTCAGTGCTAGCACAACTATTTTTTTTGATATACGTAATGAATGCAGATTAACATTTCCTTCCAAATCTATCAAGGATATCAAACTTTGAGACGTGTTAAACAGTGACAGCAATTTAATTGTACCAGGACAGGAACATATTAGCAAAATAGACAGACAAGTGGTAGATAGAATTTAATAGAAAGAAGTAGAAGAGTGATGCATTTTTGGCAGAAGGAATAGCAAAAGGCAATATAGGTTCAATGTCACAGTTTTAAAGAGTGTGCAGAGTTAAAAGAACCACAGTATTCATAGGCATTGATCTTTGAATATGGTCAGACATATTGAGAATGTAGTGAACAAAGCTTTGTAAATAATGGCAATGTGTACAAAATCAGGTATGTTGTACTGAAAATTTAAATTTCTAATTAAGCCACAACTAAAATATTGTATCCATTTCTTCCAGGTCATCACATTTCACGAAGGATGTGAAGGCTCTAAGGAGAAACAGAGACAATAGGCCAGAATTATTCCAGGATGAAGAATTTTACCTACAAGTTTATTTTGGATAGGTGGAGTTGTGTTTCTTGGAACGAAGGAAATTCAGCACAGATTTGATAGAGGTGTACAAGGTTATAACGGCTTTATAACAGGTTTAGTAAAGTAGATGAATAAAAGGTCTTGCCATTGGCTGACAGTAAAAGACTGGGAAATGTGGCTTTAAGGATTTGGACAAGAGATACAGGAATGATGTGAGGAAGAACTTTATTTATGCAGCATTGATAGTGACCTGGAACTTACTACTTACAAAATGGATTGAAGAGGAGACAATGAATGATTTCAAAAGGAAACTAAATGGGCGCTTGATGAAATAAGCTTGTAAGTGACATAGATAGAGCAGGTTAATGGCGCTGACTGGATTGGTGTATAGAGAGCAATCCTCCTCCTGTATCATTATGACTCCAAGGTTCTGGGTAAGGAAGTTTCATTCAAATTCATTTGGGTTCTTTGTCACTATTGTGGTGAAGGTTTCTAGTTCCACAAGGGAATACTGTGGAGGGGATAGGGTTATGATGTGAATGTTGGTTTTATTGCAGGTAGATGTGAAATCCAGGAATATGTGAGTGCATTAGGAATTCAGTTCCAGTCACTGACTTTAGAATTGCACACGTTAGGCTCTGTGTATGTAGAAGCCCATCTTCAAGAGCAGTGAGTTATCACTGACAGTGCTAACTTTGGGCCTTGCAGGTTAACAATGCTTTCACAGATTTCTCAGGCTTCCTGAAATTTGCCAGTGAGAGAGAGGTGAGACAACAGAAGTAACTGTGAGGGGCAGAAGCCATGACAAGGAATCTGTCAATCAGTACTCAGTACAGCCAGCTGTTTTCTTATCAGCTTCTGTGAAAAGGTTTGTTCACAATTACGTATGCAGAGGTTGGTCTGCATTTTAGAACATTGACTGTAATGAAAGTCCAATCCCAGCTTTCAGCTTTTGGAATAGCTTTTCCTGGTTATATCCAAGAGTTTTCTTAAAATCTGATGAGGTCCTTCTCCCTCCACCACTCATTCAGACACT
Source organism: Ginglymostoma cirratum (assembly GCA_024137785.1). Lineage (NCBI taxonomy): Eukaryota > Metazoa > Chordata > Chondrichthyes > Orectolobiformes > Ginglymostomatidae > Ginglymostoma > Ginglymostoma cirratum. The sequence continues at coordinate 57,650,959 of JAHRHZ010000013.1, forward strand.
GAGATTGAGATCTCAGTCCTCATCCTTTGGTGAAAATATTCTTCCCGACTAGTCTCTCTAATCCTTCTACCGATTACTCAAAATCTACATTCCATGGCTATTGAATACATGGAAGTACCTGTCCCCAGTGTTGCAAAGATGGGACTGGTTTCATTGCAACTGAATGCTCCATGGAGTTGGACTGTTCTGTATCTCTTGTCCTTCACGGAGACATTTGTGAAGAAAAACACTTTTGACCACAAGTCAATCAGGAAATAGTCAGCACGTAGCATCCTCGAGACCCTGAGGGAAAAGGAGAGGGTGAATCCTGTCACGTGGTTCCCTGAGCAAACTGTCAAAGTCAATTTGCAGAATGTCTAATCATCAAAAATTCCAACAAGCACCAAGACATTGCTTGACTGGTGGTGAGAAAGTGAGATCCTTCATGTACGCCCAGTTGACCTGCGTCACCCACACGCTGCCCTCGAAGCAGCTGCAGGGCCTGGGTAGAGACAGTCACACATCTCCTTCTGGATCGTGCCTTCACAGAGGAAGTCTGGAGAGAGATGCAGTGGTCTTTGTCAAGGTTCATCCCCAGCAGCTCCACGAGGTGGGACTCTGTGCTCTACGGTCTGTTCCCTGGGTCGCATACTGAGACAAATATCGACTGCACCTGGAGGAATATCAACTCAATAAAAGATGTTCTTTGGTCTGCCCAAAAATTGTTGGTTTTCCAGAACAAGGAGTTGACCCCAACTGAATGTTGCAGACTGGCACATTCCAAGGTCCAAGACTACATACTGAGGAATGCACTAAAGCTTGGGGCAACTGCTGCCAATGTGGAGTGGGGAGAAACCACAGTCTGAGGTCTTTCTGCCAAAGTTAAATGGGGGCCTGTTCAGTTATCAGATCTTCCTGGTGCCTCAAATGCATGTAAGTATAGTCTTGTATGTGTAAGAGATGCCTTTGGTTTGTTTGGATAGAGTCAAACTTCAATGTTTTTGTTTCCTTCATATGCTACTGTACAGAATTGAACTGTGTTTGTGACTATGTGTACATATAAAGTTTTCTTTATAAATAAAGTACACTTTGAAATAAAAGAAAGTAGTTTTTTTCCTATTCATTCTACCAAATCTCACCTCAGCTTTCCCTAAGGATCACAGTGCTGAATGTTTAATCGATCCTCATAACTGAGGCTTCTCATCCCTGGAACCATGTTTGTAAACATCTTGGGCACTGTCTCCAATGCATCATACCCTTCCTATAGTGTGTTGCCTAGAACTGTATACAATCATGCCATTCATGCCTGAGATAGACTCATCTCAACTCTTTGCAAGTGGTTCCTACATGCTCTGCTGCTGTTCCAGAAGACCCCACTTCATTCACAGCCCTCGGGTTTCAGTGTTTTCTTTTATCCACTCAAGGAACGTTTTTAGGTCAGCATTCATTGACCGTCCCTGGTTGCCCTTGATTAGGTGCTGGTGAGTTGCATTGTTGAACTGCCACAATCCACATGCTGGTGGTTGACCCAAAATGCCCTAAGGGAAGGAATTCCAGGAATTTTGACCTAGTGACAGTGAAGAAATGGTGATATATTTCCAAGTCAGGATGGCAAGTGGCTTGGAGGGGAACTTGTAGATAGTGTCGTTCCCATATATCTGCTGCCTTTGTCCTTCCAGATTGCACTGATCACAGATTGGGAATGTGCTGGCTAAGGATCTTCTGTGTCCAGTTTATAGTCTCCTACATAGACTCGCCATTGCTGACTCTTTCACAGTACATACAATGAGTGTTAGGTTTACAACAGTGCTATAGAGTCATAGAGATAAATATCCTGGAAAAAGACCCTTTGACCTACCATGTCAATGCCAATCAATAAATGCCAAACTACACTTGGTCCATAGTATGCTACGCCCTGGCATTTTAAATGCTCATCCAGAAGCTTCTTAAATGTTGCAAGAGCACCTGACTCCACCATCCTCCCAGGCAGCACATTCCATACTTCTACCACCCTCTGGGTGAAAAAAAAATCACTTTTATATCTCCTCTAAACTGTTTGTTCCTCACCTTAAATATATGCCCTCTGGTCTTAGATATTTCTGCCAAGGGTAAGAGATTCTCATGATCTACCCTGTCTAAGTCTCTCATAATTGTATATATCTCAATCAGATCCCTCCTCCGCCTCATCTGCTCCAAAGAAAACAAACCTAGCCTATCCAGTCTCTCTTCATAAGTGAGGCTTCTCCACGCTGGTAACATCCTGATCAGCCTTCTCCGCACCTTCTCTAGTGCAATCACACCCTTCCGATAGTGTAGTTACCAGAATTGCACACATTAATCCATCTGCGGCCTAACTAATGTTTTATAAAGTTGTAACAAGACTTTCTTGCTTCCACATTCCACGCCCTGCCAAAAGAAGGCAGGCATTCTATGTGCTTCTTCATCACCCTGTTTACCTGTGCTGACACCTTTAGGGATTTATGGACTCGTGCACCCAGGTGCCTTTGTTCCTCAGTACTCCCTAGGGACCTACTATTCATTTTGTATATCCTTCCTTTATTAGACCTTCCAATATGCGCCACTTCACACTTAACCAGGATTAAATTCTATCTATCATTGCTCTGGCTAATTTATCAGCTGATCAATATCAGACTGTAAACTGAAACCATCCTCCTAAGCACCAGCAACACCCGCAATTTCCATGTCATCTGCAAATTTACTAACTGCACCTTCTACATTCATATCAAAGTTGTTAATATCCCTAACAAACAGCAAGTATCCCAGCACTGATCGTTGTGATACACCACTGGTCACAGGCTTCCAATTACAAAAACAACCCTCCACTATCTTCATCTGCTTTCTATTTTTAAACCAAGTTTAGATCCAGTTTGCCACCTTGCTTTGGATCCCATGGGCTTTTATCTTTTCGACCAGCCTTGCATCCGGGACCTTGTCAAAGGCCATGTAGACCACAGCAACTGCTCTACCCTCATCAGTACGTTTAGTCACTTTTCAAAAAACTCTATTAAATGAGTCAGACGGTATTTCCCTTTAACAAATCCATGCTGATTATGTCCAATCAATCCCTGTTTTTCCATGTATTGATTAATCCCTTTCCTTCAGAAGTTTTTCCAATAATTTCCCTACCAATGATGTCAGACTAACTGGCTTATAATTACCTGGCCTATCCCTGCTGTCCTTCTTGAACAAAGGGACTATATTAGCTATCTTCCAGTCAGCTAGCACTTCACATATGGCCAGTGAAGGGTTAAACATATCCACCAGGGCCCCCGCAATCTCCTTCCTTGCCTGCTATAGCAGCTTGGATACATCTCATCAGGCCCTGGGGATTGTTAAAACATCTGATACCTCCTCCTTATTTATCTTAATTTATGTTCTAGAACCTCACCATCCCAACTGGTATCCCTGGTTACAATGTCATTCTCCTCTGTGAATATAGATGAGGAGTATTCATTTAGGACCTCACTCACATCAACTGACTCCACACACACGTTGTCCATTTGGTGTCAAATGGGCTTCACTCTTTCCCTGGTAATCCTCTTACTGTTTGGAGACATATAAAACACTTTTGGGTTTTCCTTGGTTCCAACTGCCAAAGATATTTTATGGCCCCTCTTTACTCCTAATTACCTTTTTAAGTAACCCTCTATACTCTCTATACTTTTGAAGGTCCTCCCCTGTTTTTACTGTGCTGTGCCTGACATATGCTTCCTTGTTTTTCTTTGCAAAACTCTCAACATCCCTTGACATCCAACGTTTGTTGGACCTGCTGCCCTTGCCCTTAAGAAGAATATCCTGAATTCTACTATACCTCTTTTAAAAGTTTCCCACTTTCCAAATGTAGCCTAACCTGTAAGTCTATGTTTGCCAGATTCTGTCTAATGATATTGAAATTGGCGTTCCCCTAAATTAGACATAACTTTTGCACCATCCTTATGTTTTTCCATAATGACTTTGAAACTTAGATCTATGGTCACCAACCCCAAACTGCTCACCCCTTCATACTTCAGCCATTTGGCAGGCTTTATTCCTGAGGAGTTGGTCACTTTCTCTGGTAGGGCTATCCATGTACTGCACTAAAAGCTCTCACGGAAACTCTTTAAAAATTCCACCCCCCTGATCTTTTCTTACAAGGTGATCCTAGTTAATCCTAGCAAATTTGGGGTCCCCTATAACTATAGTGCTGGTTTTCGTACTTCTTTCTGTGATTTGCCTAAATATCTGCTCTTCTACCTCCAGCTGACTGTTCAAAGGCCTGTAATACAATACCAACAAGGCAATCGCCTGTTTTTTTTATTCACAAGTTCTACCCAAATGGCCACATTTGAAGATCTTTCTAGGATGTCCTCCCACATTACTGCAGTGATGGTATCCTTTATCAGTTATACAATGTCCCTACCTCTCTTGCATTCTCCCAACTTTCACACCTGAACCTTCCATACCCTCGAATGTTGAACGGTTGTTCCTTCAACGATCTCTCACTGATTGCACCAATATCATGTTTCCATGTTCCTTCACTGCCACTGGATCAAAATCCTGGAATTCCTCCCTAACAGCATTATGTATCTACCTACAGCATATGGACTGCAGCAGTTCAAGAAGGCAGCTCACCAACTCTTTCTTAAGGCCAACTAGGAATGGGCAATAGATTCTATTCGGCCAGTGATGCTCACATCCTACAAGTGAATAAAAATAAATTTGCTTTCTCTCTTGCAGTCTCATGTTCAGATAAAGGTATATTAAGATGCTTCTCAAATCCAGCTTTTATTAAATATACATACTTTTCTTACCCTAGCTGATTCTGTAAATATTCTTCACCAGCACACCCAAGAATATTATGATTCCTTCCTCAGCTTTTTCAGCTTCTTCAGTTTTTAACTCACTGAATGAAATTTACAACTAAAGCTTTACTTTGACAATATTAATAATATTCTCAATGTATTACATGAGTTTAATCTAGTCGTGTTTGCAGTAATGATTTTATTCTAATTTTCACTGACATATCATAAATAAAGCAATTGTATCCCTTGAGATCCTTTCCAAAGCTCTGAAACTGCAATAAAATAATTACTGAACTACTCAGCCACACCTAGGCAGAATGTTCTGAGAATCACTTCCCAATATACACTTTTAAGAATCATAGCAATCTTGTCTAAATATTAAAAAGATTAATTAAGACAGAAGTATTTCACCAACTTTAAAATTATTACTAAATTAATCAAGTATGGTTGATTTCCAATTTTCTTTCCTGGTTTTGCATCTGTGTAATTGAATGACCTGGCAGGGAATTTTGATCAATTTTGAATGCAAGTGAACTATGGACAAACGAAATATACTCCAGTGAAAGCAAAATACTGCAGCTGCTGGAAATCTGAAACAAACACAGAGAATCCTGGAGGAACTCAGCAACTCTGGCAGCATATGGGGAGAGATAAACAGAGTTAACGTTTTGGGAGAGGTATGACTCTTCTTCGGAAGTAAACTTATGCTCAAGTTTTTGGGCTAGGTTTTTGGAAGCTGAAGATTTGTGCTGCCTTGATCATTTTCTGGCTGCATCACCTGGTCAAATTGTGAGGTAATGCTGACTGAGCTTGAAGATTCTTCAAATGGCACTAATTTTCTTCTGTGCACAGTCAACTCAAAAGTTTTTATATGCAAAAAAAATCACTAATTAACTAATTGACTTTTTAAAACTCTTTGTGTGTCCTGATCATCACCGGCAAGTCCAAAATTTGTAGCCCAACCCTAATGTCCTTTGACATGATAATGGTGAGCTGAGTTATTGAACTATTGCATTCCTTGGGGTGTACATGCATGCATATGTTGGTAGGGACGGATTTCCAGGATGTTGACTGAGTAACAATGATTGAATGGTTATATACTTCCAAGCCAGGATAGTCTGTGGTTTGGAATGGTACTTGCAAGTGGATGTGTTCCGATGCATCTGCATCTGCTTAAGATCCTTGCTTTAGTTGACCCTAACAGTCTCTATGTGATTTCAATATGGAAGTGAAGTTCCTCCACCTAAAGTGGTTAAACTCAGTTTGCACTGCACAGGCTGTCAAAGAGGGCTTGGTGAGTTCCCGCTATGTATCTTGAAAATGGCATACAGTACTGTCACTTTGTGTCAGTGGTAGAGGAAGTGAATGTCTAAACTGATGAATGACGCGCTGATCAAATGGGCTGCTTTGCCTTGGAGGATGTTGAGTTTCTTAGTTGTTACCAGAACTGTAATGAGCTCAGCAAGTGGAGATTATTCTATCACACGCATGACTTGTGCCCTGTTGTTGATGGATAGACTTTTGAGACTCAGAAGGTGAGCTGCTCATTTCAAAATTCTTAGCCTCTGATCTGTTCTTGCATTAGAGTCTGTTCTGCTGATGAGTTCAGTTAAGCATCCAGTCAATGATAATCCCCCTGATGTCGATGGGGAAGAATTCAGTAATAGTAATATTTTTGAATGTCAAGGAGCATATACCAATTAACTTATTAAGTTTTTATGTTTGTTTCTTTTTGAAGTCATTTCAGTGATTGTAAATCAGCTTATCCACAGCTGGAGGAATGGACTGCTAATTAAAAATATTTATTTTGGTGTGGTGTAATCTTTCAACTGTATTAAGAACTCTGCAACAGGGTACCACTGCTACATACATCAAGTGAAAGGAAAAAAAAGGAAGTTGCTCCACCTATTTCACACCACCTTGGCCAGCTGTTCTATTGCCCTCATAAGAGTTTGTTTGCATAAGTTCAAAAGTACGGTTGGGTTTTGATCAGCTAAATCAATAGCTCTCAAAGGGACTGCTGGAGGCTGCTGTTTTGAAGTTGAAAGGACCAAGACTGCTCCAAGCTGCATCTGTACTGTCAACCACTGCCTACCACCATTCTTTCCTTCTAGAGGTATATTCAAGAAGTAACAAGGAACCATTCACAAAGAAATAGTACTTGAGAAATCAGTGGGACTAAAGCCAAAAATGAGGCCTGAAGTGTTTAAAATAGTTGTCGACACTGATGGCAGACATATAGGTTTAATCTTTCACAATTGTCTTGATTTTAGAACAGTTCCCATGGATTGAAAATTAGCAAGCATAATTATGCTTCCAACATCAGGGGGAGAGAAAAAGCAGAGAAATCCTAGGCCAGTGAGCCTGACTTTAAAGTAAGTAAATGCTGGAATCTACTAATAAGGTGAATGCGAACAGACTACAAAGAAACTTTGGAAGTATAAAGATGGGTTGGGTGAGTGACCAAGAACTTGTTTGACCAAATACAATATGGTAAAGTGTAGTTATATACCTGTCTAATAAAAATTTAAAATCAGATTATGTCAATAGTGAGAGACTTGGTGAATATTTGCATTCAGGGGATTTGGGTATCCTTGCGCATGAATCACAGAAGGTTAGCACACAAGGGCAGCAAGAATTTGGGAATTCAAGTAGAATGTTAGATTTTATGAGAAAATGATAGGAGAATAAAAATGAAGAAGTCTTCCTATGGTGTGTGTTATTTTGGTCTCCTTATCTAAGAAAGCTTAAATTTTTTGAGATGTACTACAACAAAGATTCATTACACTGGTTTGTAGAATGACGGGTTGGCTGTTGTTGTTAAGATTTTAGAGTCCATCATTAAGACCGTGATTATGGAGTACGCGGAAATGCATAGTAAAAAAGGCTGAGTCAAAATGGGTTTTTCAAGGTGAAGTCATGCCTGACAAATCAGTTAGAACTTGTTGAGGAGGTAACAAGCCAGTTAGACAAAGGAAAGCCAGTGGACATGATCTATTTGGATTTCCAGAAGGCCTTTGACAAGTTGCTGTACAGGAAGCTGTTAAATAAGATAAGATTCCAAGGTGTTAGGGCATGATACTGGCATGGATAGAAGTCTGGCTGACTTGGCAGAAGGCAGAGATTGGGGATAAAGAGGTCTTTTTCTGGATAGCAGCCAATGACTATGGAGTTCTGCTGGGGTCAGTTTCTCAACCACAACTATTTATGTTATACATTAATGATCTGGACGAAGGAACTGAGGACATTGTTGTTCAGTTTGCAGATGACACAAAGATAGAAGTAGGGACAGGTAGTGCTGATGATGCAGGGAGGCTGCAGAAAGACTTGGATATGCTTAGAGAGCGGGCAAAGAAGTGGCAATTGGAATACAATGTAAGAAAAAGTGAGTTTATGCACTTTCGTAGGCAGAAACTATGCATAGACTATTTTCTAAATGGGAAAGGCTTCTGAAGGGAAATATAAAGGATAAAGGGACTTAGGAGTCCTAGTTCAGGGTTCTCTTGAGGTTGACATGTTGGTTCAGTTGGCAGTTGGGGAGGCAAGTACATTGTTAGCATTCATTTCAAGAGGGTTAGCGTATAAGAGCAGAAATGTACTGCTTAGACAATATATGGTTCTGGCCAGGCCACATTCGGAATATTGTGAACAGTTTTGCATCCCATATCTAAGGAAGGATGTGCTGGCCTTGAAAAGGTCCAGATGAGGTTTATAAGAATGATCCTGGGGATGAAGGGCTTATCATATGTGGAAAGGTGTGGACTCGGGGTCTGTACTTGATGAAGGCGAGAGTGATGAGGGGAAATCTCATTGAAACTTACAGAAAATTGAGAGATCTGCATAGAGTGAACTCGGAGAAGATGCTTCCACAAGTGGGAGAGACTAGGATCTGAAGGCAAATCCTCAGTGAAGAAATGATCCTTCACAACTGAGATGAGAAGGAATTTCTTCAGCCAGCGGGTAGTTAATGTATGAAGCTCATTGCGGCAGAATGCTGGAGAGGCCAAGTCATTGAGTGTATTTAAGACATAGATAGATAGATTTTTGATTAGTAAGGGGTTCAAAGGTTATGGGGAAAAGGCAGGAGAATGCAGTTGAGAAATACATCAGCTGTGATTGAATGGCAGAATAGATCTGATGGGCCAAATGGCCTAATTCTGCACTGGTATCTTATTGTCTTTTGGTATTATGGAGGACAAATTAAGTCATTTAGATTTACATTGCTCAAGGTTTAGAAGAATGAAAGGTGGTCTTGATGAATCACTCACATTTTTTTAGGTGCTTATTGGAGTAGATACAGGAAGGTTATTTGCCCCGGTTAGAGATATTATAACTGGGGGAGGTTAGCCTTTCCAAACTGAGAAGTGGAAATGATTTCTCCATTTAAAGAGTTTTGGAGTTCTCTACCGCAGAGAGCAGTGACTGCTTAGATATTGAATAAATTCAAGTCAGAGATCAATACATTTTTGGAAATTAAGGGAATCAGAGATATGGGGGAGTGTGGAAGTGGAAGATCAACTATGATGTTATTGAATGGTAGAGATGGTCAATTAACTAAATGGCTTATCCCCGCTCCTGTAATTTATATTTCTGAGTGCACTAGCTGCCACGCAACCACTGCCATAATCCCTCCCTGGCCCAATATCTGACGTATTGGTTGAGACGCTGATAGTTATTGCAATGGCTTGAATTATTATGATGAGACCTTAGGGCAAATTTAATTTGGTTGTCAGGTCTTTCACTTCTGGCATGTTGTCATTATGCATTGCTGAAATCAGGTGTGGTTTTGACTGCCACCAAATTTTTAGACTTAAACCTTCGCATCTTTTTAGCAAATACTGTTCTGACTTTCTAATGTTCACAAAGGAGACACGGTAGGACTATCCCTAATTGCTAATACTGTACCTTTATAGAGGCATCCACACTGCTGTTGGTATTTATATGAATACAATGCACAGCTATTAATGAATAATTTGTATTTGTTTATTCATATATTATTCATACATAACTTATAGTGAGATGTTTGTAGGTGATACATTTCTGCCACTCTTATTAGTCCACAATTAGTATTTGAGATGATCTTGTACTAACTTGCTAATGCCATCTACTCTACAGTTAAATTACTGATAAATGCATTTTGACCCTAGCATTCAGATTTAATTTGTGTTCTGGGGATGAGTTCCAAAGACTTTGCTTCCCAAAAATCCTAGTGCACTTGTGATTATTCTTTCAAAGCATGATAAAAATAGAATCAATAATGATTTTAATTTCCTCAGCCATAATTTGAATTTTGCTCCACTTGTGACAAGAATCCTTTGCAGTTAGTACCATTTTACTTTCAAAGTAGAGCAGTTATTCCAACAAACTTGGTACTAATTACATTATTCAATTGATAGAAAACATGTACACTTCTGGTTTTGGGGAAAATCTGCAAGTATAAATCTAGCTCTTAAACTCACCAATAGACAAAATCTTTCATAAAAAGCCGAAACACCCCAAAAAAGTAATTGTGCTTTACTGATTGTGGGAAATAATATCCCTCCATGTGGAGCACATACACATTCCAACTAATCCTCACCAAAAAATATGGAAGGAGGCAAATTGTCAGGAAAATCATGTTGGTACATTATTGTGTGTAAAGAGGATTTGGTGCAGAAATGGTTAATGTGTCCGTGCAGAATTGTTATTGCCCAATTTGGAATCTATATGAAAGCGTCCATTCAGAATTTGAAGGAATATAATAGATCTGCTGTCATACAAACACCCATTGCTTTAAAATGTTTGGTACAAGCTGTTTGATTATCCTTCAATTGTTTCCAGAAATCTGGGTGTACAACCATAGAAACCACCTTTCTAACTGTCACCAAGTATTTTTAAGCACTGCCACATTTAATATTTCAAAACATACCTGGAATTTTGTGGAGATGAAGTATGGCGAAGGAAAGGTTTGTGGATTACCGTTCCAATGCTTCTGTGAGTGCTAACACTGAAAGATTTATTGTGTCTTATTTGCAAATCTATGTCGTTTTTTAGTTTGACTATTATGGTGACAGATCATAACAAATTTCAATTTCATTTGGGATGTAATAATTGGTTATAATACCAAGATTTTAACATAATAAGCATGCCAAATGTTCAGAAGGGCAAAAGGACTGTCACAATATTGTTGTCATCTGGGGAAAAGATGATATGAAAACGAATCTATTCCCCACAGTACTCCCTCATACGGCAACTGTGGTTCGGTTGGTAGCATTCTGATTCCTCAGTCAGATGGCTGTGGGTCCAAGTCCTACTCCCAGGACATGAATACAAAATTCAAGGCTGATGCTGCAGTGTGACACAGAGGGTGAGCTGCACTGTTGTTAGGTGAGACACTAAACAGAAGCTCTTTCTGATAGATAAAGGAGATCTTTCAATACTGATTCAGAGAACAGCAGGGAGTTATTCCTGATGCCTAGACTGATATTTATTTTTCAATCAACATCATCAAAAAGAGAAAAATGGATTTTACATTCATTATTATAGTGCTGCTTGTAAGACCTTGAGTTACACTACTGGGTTGTTGCATTTCTGACATTATAACAGCGACAACATTTCAAAAGTAAGGGAAAGAGAAGGTAAAGTCACCATAGTCCCAGTAAACCATAGGGCTACTCTGATTATAGAGAGACAACTAGTGATGGTTATAACTGAAGGTTGCCACACCCCAGGTGAAGTGTGAGGTTCGGAAGGTCATGCCTTCATGGTAACCTTAGCTGGTATGGGAATTGAACCTGTGCTATTGGCACTGCATTGGTTTTAAATCGATTTTGGACATCCTAAGGTCATAAAAGTCACAATATAATTGCAAATCCATTTTCCTCTTTGTTTAGAGTGAAAAAAATTGTATGAATTTGTAAAGCAGATGATAGCAATTCAGTTTACATCAATAAAGATAAAAAACTAGAAGAGATGTAGCATGAACGGTGACTCAAATATTAACCTGTTTTACACTATTGCACAGCCAAATGCAAACCCTAAATCTGAAGATGGTGTTGGTTCTGACAGCAGGTAATCATTAAGTTATGTAAATGTCAAAAATGTGTTAGGATTTGCAATTGTTAGCTCTCAGCAGCTAGTAATCATTAAACCTTCCTTTAAAAAATAACTGTTTTGGACAAAGAAATTTATAACCAGAGTGAATGATACACCTCTTTCCTGAAGGAAGAGAAAGATTAAGGAGAAAGACCAATCAGGTAAGACTGCCTTGGAGGGAAATGTATAATTGTGCTTAGGGGTAGCACGGAGTAGGAATTGGTAACTAGCACTGTTTATTGAATGATATACATTTTATACAGAGCAGGCAGAGATGCCTGTGTAAATGCAATGGTGTAAGCATTTCTTCAGCCAGAAGCGCTGAGTGGATGATCCATCTCCACTTTCTCCTGAGGTCCACAGCATCACAGATGCCAATCTACAGTCAATTTGATTCATTGTACACAATATCAAAAATGGCTGAATGCACTGGATATGGCATAGACTATGTGGCCTGACTACATTCTGGCAAATGTACTAAAAATCTGTACTCTAGCACTCCAAAGCCTTTAGTCAAGCTGTTCCAGTACATCGACAACACTGACATTTACCTGGCAATATGGAAAATGGGCAAGGAATGTCTTGTCCTCAAAAATCAGGACAAATCCAACTGGGCCAATTACCACCTTATCAGTCCATTTTCAATCATCAACAAAGCGATGGTTAAGGTAATCAACAGTGCTAGCAAGTGGCACTTGCCCAGTAATAACCTGTTCTGTTTGGTTCTGTACAGTTCTGGTTTTCAATCAGTAATTTTCTGATTTTTAAGTGGTTTGAATCACCCCCAGATCCCTGGTTCTAGACATTGGACTTACTTACGGAATGTGAAATGAAGAAGGCAGTAGACAGGTATTTCAGGGCAAAAGAATCTCTGCATTTATTTACAATACAAAAGGCAGGTATAATACAAGAAATATAGGTAAAAGCACCAAACAGTGAAATTAAGACTATCAATTACACAGAGGACAGTAATACTATTAAATATACTGTTAGCTAGATTAAACACTATTAGAACCTAAAAACAACAGTTTTAATCACAGAATATTTATTAGGCTTCCTATCCTTGGGATCCCATGCACTGTCACAATCCACCTTCCCCTCCTTGCTAGCTAAGTCAGAAACTTTGTGGTCTTGGGGGCTTCAGCTCACCACTGAGGAAAACCAGTTTTGAAGCACAGCTGGCTATCCCTGCTTGCTGTAGCCGGACTACGAACTGCATAGGCTTTTCAGTTTGGGTTGAGTCTGGTGATGCAGCAAGATGCATTGTGTATTTTTCGGAGAAGTACTTGGTTTTCCTTACCTTCTGCTGGTTTTGCATGCTCGATTTCACCTCAGGATGTGTCTAAGGCCTTGTGGTGTTGGTTGGGTTGATGGTTTTTGGAGTTTCTTGGTTCTTGGATCTACTGGTGTAGTTGGTTGCTGTTAGTTCCTTGGTTTGGAACAGGCTTGTGTTGGTAGCTCTTGGAATTGCTGTTGATGTTCCCCTTCTGGAGACAGCTCTTGACATTGGCCACTGGAATTAACTGAAGGAATTTTTCTTCCAGAGATAACTCTTTGGAACCCTTTTGGGGATAGCTCCCTCAGGTGAGATCTGGGCCTGCAACTATACTGATCGTGGGCCTGTTATCTTTGGGCAGCATGGTGGCACAGTGGTTAGCACTGCTGCCTCACAGCACCAGGGATCTGGGTTCGATTCCACTCTCGGGCGACTGTCTGTGTGGAGTTTGCACATTCTCTCTGTGTCTGCGTGGGTTTCTTCCAGGTGCTCCAGTTTCCTTTCACAGTCCAAAGATGTGCAGTCTAGGTGGATTGGCCAAGCTAAATTCCCATAGTGTTCAGGGATGTGTAGATTTGGTGGGTTATAGGGGGATGGACTGGATGGGATTCTCTGGTGGTCAGTGTGGACTTGTTGGGCAAAAAGGCCTGTTTCCACACTGTAGGGATTCTATTAAAAATAATCTGTGCCTTCCATTGTGTTTCTGGTGTTCCTTCTGAAGTTAGTTGTTTCCCCGATAGTTAAGAGTATGTGTGAATGGATATTGATTGAAGTTGAAAGGCTGGTATCTCTGTAGGCCCCAAAATATGAAGGGCCAGTGTTGCACAGAGTGGACAAAGTCTAAAATCACATTATAGTGCAACAGGTTTATTCAGAATCACACAAGCTTTCTGAGCACAGCCCCCCTTGTCAGGTGCAGTGAGAGAATATGGCACACAAAGACAGTGTTTATAGGCAGAGAGATCAAAGGATCGTGCAATTTGTGAGTAGAGTGAACAAACATAACATGGCTGACTGAGTGCCTCTTGTTGAATCTTTCATCATTCATATATTTCTGCATTCAAGAAATTGCAGAAGCAGAGTATGGAAAGCTCTGTTAGAAAGGAGACATAAGTTTTGATTGATTAAGACGCAAATTCTAGAATTTTTTTCAAGTCACTGCCCCAAGATAATTAAAGATTTCATCAGTGTCTGCCTAACTTTCCAAACTTCAAACAGGCAGAGCGATAGGAATATACAAACGGTAACATCTCAGGTCACACACTAAATGTAGGTGTGAGGCATTGTCCAGAATCTGTCTCAGAGTTTTAACCTGGCCCCATACTGTCTGTGATAACAAAGTGTAGAACTGGATGAACACAGCAGGCCAAGCAGCATCATAGGAGCAGGAAAGCTTGACGTTTCGAGCCTAGACCCTTCTTCAGAAATGGGGGAGGGGAAAGGGGGTTCTGAAATAAATAGGGAGAGAGGGGGAGGCAGATAGAAGATGGATAGAGGAGAAGATAGGTGGAGAGGAGACAGTCCGGTCAAAGAGGTGAGGATGGAGCCAGTAAAGGTGAGTGGAGGTGGGGAGGTAGGGAGGATATAGGTCAGTCCAGGGAGGACAGACAGGTCAAGGGGGTGGGATGAGGTTAGTAGGTAGGAGCTGGGGGTGGGGCTTGAGGTGAGAGGAGGAGATAGGTGGGAGGAAGGACAGGTTAGGGAGGCGGGGACGAGCTGGGCTGGTTTTGGGATGTGGTTGGGGGAGGGGAGATTTTGAAGCTTGTGAAGTCCACATTGATACCATTGGGCTGTAGGGTTCCCTAGCGGAATATGAGTAGCTGTTCCTGCAACCTTCAGGTAGCATCGTTGTGGCACTGCAGGAGGCCCAGGATGGACATGTCGTCTGCGGAATGGGAGGGGGAGTTGAAATGGTTCGCAACTAGGAGGTGCAGTTGTTTAGTGCAAACCGACCGTAGGTGTTCTGCAAAGCGGTCCCCAATCCTCTGCTTGGTTTCCCCGATGTAGAGGAGGCCACAACGGGAACAGCGGATGCAGTATACCACATCAGCAGATGTGCAGGTGAACATCTGCTTGATGTGGAAAGTCTTCTTGGGGCCTGGGATGTGGGTGAGGGGCGAGGTGTAGGGGCAGGTGTAGCACTTCCTGCGGTTGCAGGGAAAAGTGGCCGGGTGTGGTGGGGCTGGAGGGGAGTGTGGAGTGGACAAGGGAGTCACAGAGAGAGTGGTGCCTCCGGAAGGCAGATAAGGGTGGGGAGGGAAAAATGTCTTTGGTGGTGGGTTCGATTTGCACCTAACTTTGCACACAACCCTAACTTTCTCCAGCATCTGCAGTTCCTACTATCTCCCCATACTGTTTGTGCTGGGTAGCCTGAGGTGTAAAAGCTGTCTTGGGGTCAAGAGTTAGGTTCACTCAATTGTTCTATTAGAGTGGAGGTGTAAATTCAAATTCCGAGTTGAACAATAGCCCCAACCAGAAATCATTCTGACTCTGTTGGGTGCTTGCTGCAGCCTGAACCCAGGACTTTTGGACATCGGAAAAGTCCAGGGTCTTGGTTGATCCTACAGTTCCACATTTACCTCCTGACCTCAGCAAAGAAACGCATACGAACTTTTGAATTAAGAGCCACTCAGTTTCTCAAGTGGTTCTGCTATTCAAGAAGATTATGGCTGATCTGATTATGCCTCATTCTCATATACTCCTGTATTTTTTACCATCTTTCACAGCAACATGGAGAGGTGATGACCTCGTGGTACTCTCACTGAATTAGCAATGCAGAGAATCCAGTAATAACCTTGGGGCACAGGTCCAAATACCACCTTGGCAAGTGGAATTTAAATTGAATTTTTAAAAAATATTTCTGGAATTAAATGTTTAATGGTGACCATGAAACAATAGCTGATTGTCAGAAAAGACGATCTGGTTCACTTTTGTCCTTTAGGGAAGGATACTGCTGTCTTTATTTGGTAGGTAGGTTCAGATCTAAGCTCTGCAGTCCTGAACTAACCAGTTGCAAATGGTGGTGGAAAATTAAATAACTCAATGGAGGAGGAAGCTCCACAAACATCCCCCTTGTTGATAATAGAGGACCCCAACACATCAGTAAGAAAGATACATTAGACGCATTTGCAACAATCTTCACTCAGAAATGCCAAGTGAATGCTCCATCTCGGCCTCTTCCAGTAGTTCTCAGAATCACATATTCCTCTCTTCAGCCAGTTTGATTCACCCCACGTGGCATGTCGAAATACATGGAGGCATTGGATGCTGCAAAGGTTATCGACTCTGACAACATTCTGGCAATAATACTGAAGACATGTGCTCCAAGACTTGTCGCATTGTTCCAAAACAGTAACAAACCTGGCATCTCCCAAACCATGTGAAAAATTGCCCAGGAATGTCCTGCACACAAAAAGCAAGATAAATCCAACCCATCTAATTTCCACCCCATAAATCTACTCAATCATCATTAAAGTGGTGGAAAATGTCACAAATATTGCTATCAAGCAGCCCTTAGTCAGCAATAATCTGCTCACTGGTGCTCAGTTCTGGTTCCAACATGACCTCTCAGCTGATGACCTTATCACAGCCTTGGTTCAAATGTGGACAAAAGAACTGAATTTCGGAGGTACACTCACTGAATCCCCCATTATCTACATCTTGAGGGTTACCATTGACCAGAAACTTAACTGGACTAGAGATAACAAGGTGTGGAGCTGGATGAACACAGCAGGCCAAGCAGCATCATAGGAGCAGGAAAGCTTGACGTTTCGGGCCTAGACCCTTCTTCAGAAATGGGGGAGGGGAAGAGGGTTCTGAAATAAATAGGGAGAGAGGGGGAGGTGGATAGAAGATGGATAGAGGAGCGGATAGGTGGAGAGGAGGCCGACAAGTCAAAGAGGTGGGGATGGAGGCAGTAAAGGTGAGTGTAGGTGGGGGGGTAGGGAGGAGATAGGTCAGTCCAGGGAGGACAGACAGGTCAAGGGGGCGGGATGAGGTTAGTAGATAGGAGATGGGAGTGGGGCTTGAGGTGGGAGGAGGGGATAGGTGAGAGGAAGGACAGGTTAGGGAGGTGGAGACGAGCTGGGCTGGTTTTGGGATGCGGTTGGGGGAGGGGATATTTTGAAGCTTGTGAAATCCACATTGATACCACTGGGCTGCAGGGTTCCCAGGCTGAATATGATTTGCTGTTCCTGCAGCCTTTGGGTGGCATCACTGTGGCATTGCAGGAGACCCAGGTTGGAAATGTCGTCTGAGGAATGGGAGGGGGAGTTGAAATGGTTCGCAACTGGGAGGTGCAGTTGTTTGTTGCGAACTGAGCACAGGTGTTCTGCAAAGCGGTCCCCAAGCCTCTGCTTGGTTTCCCCGATGTAGAGGAAGCCACAACGGGTACAGTATACCACATTGTCAGATGTGCAGGTGAACATCTGCCTGATGTGGAAAGTCTTCTTGGAGCCTGGGATTGGGGTGAGGGAGGAGGTGTGGGAGCAGGTGTAGCACTTCCTGTGGTTGCAGGGAAAAGTGCCGGGTGTGGTGGGGCTGGATGGGAGTGTGGAGCGGACAAGGGAGTCACGGAGAGAGTGGTCCCTCCGGAAGGCAGATAAGGGTGGGGAGGGAAAAATGTCTTTGGTGGTGGGGTTGGATTGCAGATGGCGGAAGTGTCGGAGGATGATGCATTGGATCCGGAGGTTGGTGGGGTGGTACGTGAGGACGAGGGGTTAACTGTGACCCCTAGTTCTAGATTTTCCTACATAAAGAAACATCTTTTGACATGCATTTTCTCCAGGTCTATGACACCAGAGCCCCCTGTATCTCAGACCCTACAATCTCTCACCATTTAGATAAAATGCTTCTTTTTATTCTTCCTGCCAAAATGGACAATTTTACATTTTTCTGCAGTATAGTTCATTTCCCAGATTTGCATACTGACTGAATCTATCTATATTCTTTTAAAGCTTCCTTATGTTCTTTTCATAGCTTACTCTCCATCATAGGGTCAAAAGTGGGAATATTTGTGCTCAATATTTAGCACCATCATAAGTTGAGTGAGATGCTGAAGCAATTTATGTTCATATTCAATGATGGCAAGACCTGGCTAACACTCAGGCTTGGGCTGCTCAGTAGCAAGTCACAGTTATGACACACAAGTGCGAGACAATGACCATCGCCAACATACAAAACCTAACAATCACCCCTGGACAATCAATGGAATTACCATCACAGTAACTCACACTAACAACATCCCTGGGTTCACCATTGAACAGAAATTGAACTGGACAGGCCGTGTAAATACAATGGCCACAAGAACAGGTCAGAGACTACAGCAATGCCTTCATAACCTTCTCCTGCTGTGACTGCATTTTGAAGGTTGAAAATTGTCATGACAATCTCACTCATTGAGAGCTGAGAAAGCAAGGGTGAAGGGAAAGCTGTGAGAACAGGTGTGGGAAGGACCTGCGAAAGAACGTACTGGGCGAGATGAGAGGTTTAGGAGTGCCTTTAAGTGCAGATGTCTGTTATAGTGGTACCACGGCTGCTGTAATTTACTGGAGCTCCATGTCTGATGTCTGATCCACCACAGCTATTACTGCCTTGGAGCTTATGACTGCAAAATTTCAAATCACAAACATACTTGAGGTCTTGCCCCACTCCCTGGCCCCATTTTGGGAAGCCCTGGGCTGGGAATTCAGTGGTAGAAAATTCACCTCCTGTTTCCCCATTTCCTATCTTTCATCTACCAGGCACAAGTCAGGAGTCTGATGGAATACTCTCCACTTGGCTGGAATGGATGCAGTTCCAAAAACATTCAAAAAGTCAACACTCTCCAGGATAAAGCAACCCACTTGATTGGCAGTTCATCCACCTTTAATATTTTAAGAGTTCTGAGGAAGGGTCACCGGACCCGAAATGTTAACTCTGTTTATTCCTTCACAGATGCTGCCAGACCTGCTGAGCTTTTCCAGCAACTTCTGTTTTTAATCTGCCCTGCATTCTGCCATTTTCGTTTACTGTTGGAATCTGTCTTGTCAGTAAAGTGTGATTGCCTCAGTGTGTTGCCTACTGATGGAGCCTGTTCACTCTATGTTTGCTACCTTTCTTCTCCATGGTTCATCAGACATCCCCTGAGATTGTCTGTTGTGGCTTCTTTTGTATCCACTGCTTTTCTTTTGTCCCACTTCACTATATTTCTGCTTTGTTCTGTCATCCCACTTTAGTGCCTGAACATGGTTGCTGATGCTGCTGTCCTTAATTTTAAATTTTCACAACAATGCTGGGTGTCACTTCCATTTCCCCATACGGACCTCTTTATAAGAGGAAATAATGGAGGTTTTAGGAAACAGAAGTGCTTATGAAATTATATACATTATATACAGGGCAAGGAGAGATCCTTGCATGACTACCATGATTGTATCCTCCGACACACTGAGTGGATATTCTAGCATCCAGCAACAGTGAAGCCAATATTCAGGATAAGAAACCAAGTATATTGAAGTATTCTCACAGACAGCAGACAAAGAAGTAAAATGTACTGATTATCCCTCATTTTGAATTAAATTTTACAGAGACCGAAATACTTCACTGTTGCTGGTTCAAAATCCTGGAATTCCCTCCCTAATAGCATTGTAGGTCAACCCACAGCAGGAGGACTGCTGTGGTTCAAGAAGGCAGCTCACCATCACCTTCTCAAGGGCAACTAGGGATGGGCAAGAAATACTGGCCGGCCAGCGATGCCCACGTACCACAAATAAATAGAAACAAAAATAAGTAGGCTATACAAATTGGTATTTCATGAATTACTTTTAAACAAGAACTATAAAGATATGTGAATATTTTGTCAGAATGGCAAAATTTGACTCTCCACAAATATCAAAAGAGATTTTTAGAATAGAGAACTTTTAATATGAAGTTAATATAATGCTGTTAAAAACCTAATCACATACCAATTGAAAAAGTATAACTTTTTAAAGGGCATTACTTCATAGCAAATTCTTGCAAATTCAGATATCAATTTATTTCCATCTGCAAGGACTTCAACAGTATATTCTGTGAAGAAGCATGGAATCATTGACACCAATTCTGGATTTTTCCATTTAACTGCACATACGGTCTCCAGAAGTTTCCTGTCAAATTCATAGGAGACAGTTTTGACATAATAACTACCATAAAACCTGAATCTATGAAAACCCTAATTTATCCTTCCTTGACAGTCCTTACACTGTAATTTCATTATTCTCAATTTAATTGATTAAGGAGATACACAGTTATTTTCCTGGATTTCCTCACTGTGACATTATCACCTCAGACTACAAGCAAAATATCATGCAAAACATTTGCAAGTGCATTCACATCTAATTAACAGTAGAAGGTACTAGAGGGCCATCTGAAGACATAATAACTATTTTTGAGTGGTTTATGTGACAGTGAGTACACCATAATGTTCCTGAATTGTAAAAAGGCTTTGGAAAGATTTTGAAGATACTCAACATGTGATTTTCTCCGCGCCAGGCCATTTAATGGACTGACCCTGTGAGTTTCTGATTAATGTGATCCTGGACGGTTCTGATGTTGGGAGTGCTCAGAAACTGCCAGTGAACATCAAGGAGAGGTAATGAGATATCTTATTTAAGTTCGTAATTCCTTGCCACCAGAATTACTTAATACTTATCATCCTAAAGCTGGATGGTTAAGTCCTCTACTATGTGATGAAGATCTGCCTAAAGTTGCCTAAAGATACTGTACTCCCAGCTTTGAAATGGCAGGCAAATCCTGGAAGGTCTTCAGTGATACCCTTAAGGCCTCACTGGCAAAATGTGGCATTCCCATAGACACCTGCGAATCACTGCCCCAAGGCTTTCCGAAGTTAAGGAGGAGCATCCGGGAAGGCATCGAGCATCTCGAGATTTGCCATCAGGAAACAATGGAAGCCAGGCAAAAACAACAAAGGAGCACACTTCCACACCAACGCCCCATCCACCCTTTCC
Organism: Ginglymostoma cirratum; assembly: GCA_024137785.1. Taxonomy (NCBI): domain Eukaryota; kingdom Metazoa; phylum Chordata; class Chondrichthyes; order Orectolobiformes; family Ginglymostomatidae; genus Ginglymostoma; species Ginglymostoma cirratum. The sequence continues at coordinate 57,672,072 of JAHRHZ010000013.1, forward strand.
CTTGACCACCAGCTGCCCCAAGTAAAGCAGAGCCTGCAGTGACTGTATCGATCTCTATAGCCAACTATGGACTCAGCCTGAAAGTGAAAGACAGTCATCCACGTCTGTGAGGGATCATTGATGATGATGATGATGATGAAATTTGGAAACACTGAGCCAGGATTTTGCGTTTATCTACAATGAGAGGAAATACTATTTAGTGCAGTCGCTGGTGAAGATGGAACATTTCAGTCAAGGCTGCCCTACCAGGGCACTATCAAGCAGTATTTGCACCCCATTCACTGCTGACATAAAAGTACTCAGTTATGGATTGAACACTAATATGTACTTAATAGCGATGCCTGTGAGCACATAAAATCAGACACAAATGTAATGGTTTTAAACATTGCCAATGCTGATATCTCAAATAATGTTATGTCTGTGGAATGGATCAATGTATACTCAAAGCAAAACTTACAGGTCAGATTTCAATGATAT
>JAHRHZ010000013.1:57672558-57713132 GCA_024137785.1 Ginglymostoma cirratum
TCAATGTATACTCAAAGCAAAACTTACAGGTCAGATTTCAATGATATGGAACAATCTACTTATGAGAATACAGAATATCTGCTCAGAAGCATTTTCCTTAAATTATTTACATTTAATCATTTGAATAATATAATCGTAATTTTAAGTCATGACCCATTAAATAGACTACATCAAAGAAGACATGATAATTGTCAGAAACCAACAAAAGAGGTTTTTAAAAATCTTTCTGAAGGGATTAAGTTCCTTCATGTTAGTAATAATGCAATAATTGCTGTGAACTGTGCACTAATTGAATATAATGCCAGCAATATTAGGTTAACTGCTGAACCATCAACCACACTAATATGAGAATGAAAAATACAATTTCAGAATTCAGATTTCATTTTCTCTGCTTCATGCACTTTATTCACTTCCATGGACTAAGCATCATTTTCCTTGTGAGAAAACACATGAATCAATTGAACACTCTTTCAGTTAGAAGTGTAATTAATTCACAATGGACATTGCGAAGAATTATACAGGTAATTTTACCAATATCGAAGGGTACAAAACCAGGAAGTTAGAGTACAAGATAATAAAACAGTATAATTCTATTTTTCTTTCAGAGCTCATTGGGACAGGATCGTTTTCAGTGTACATAAAAATTAGAAAGAAACCTTGATATTGTGGAATTCTGCTTTGTCTGCTGTCAATGACTCATGCCATGATGTGGAAGACCATAATCATCAGAGGCTCATTGAAATTTTGAAAGCTTAAAACAGGAAAACCAATAGATGGAAAATAAAGTAGTCAAATGTACCACTGTTATTACTCCTAATATTTTCTTGGAAGTGAGTAAAAGACAAATCATGAGCACCCACTGTCAAAATCGATGCTAGAGCTAGTGGCAGCATGTTACCACCAAACATGCTGAAAAATGTGTACCTGAGCAAATGCAGCTGACAGAAGAACATCTCACAGTCTATAAATGAACACCAATTGCATGCTTTGGCAGAATCATACTGCAGTGCTAACATGCAAGCTTACCTTGGATCCATGGAATCTTCTATTTGGCAGATATCAATGGTCCAGTAGTGGCAGGAAAACAAGTATGTTATATCCCATTTCCATAAAAATTTGTGAGAATCAAAGCACATTCAATGCGGTGGAACAGACTACACATGACACAATCAGATCAGTTAGCAATCTCAAAGAATATGAAGTGTCAATATGTCAAGGTGCAAGGATATGACTTTGAAATGTGATATAAACCAGGTATCTGATTATGTCTGGTATACTGGAGATTAACTAATCCACACAAAGATATTCTTTATGACCTAAGCATTGATGTTCAAGATGATGACATAGAAGATATTCTTAAAGTTGGTCAGAGACAGTGTGAACAGTCACAATCAGCAACTGCCAAAGATGAGCAACAAAAGAGCTGCAAGTGATCCTTAACAATGCATAGTCTGACATTATGAAAGAAATACCGGAGAAGATTGTTTTCATTTTGGCCACAAAGAGATGAACTTGGTATATCATGGCAAGTCATTTTCAAGGGCAAACTGGTCCTAATCCTAAAAGCATTATACCAAGAAATCATGCCCATGTTAGACCAGGGACACATAAGTATTGGTGATTAGTATGATGCTCTGTGTACTGGACAGAGATAAATCAGGATACTCAATGATAAATCAATATTCAACGAATGTGAGGTTCTCCTAATGTATCAACACCAGCAACAGAGGGAGCCTTTACATCCAAACAATGTTCCAACCACTGCTTAGGTGAAAATTGCAGTACAGTTCCAGTACATGGGGAAGACTACATCCTTGAGACAAATTACTTCTCTGAATGTCCAGTGGTTGCCAACCGAATGAGCATGACTTCCATTGTCATGGTGACTGCTGCTTTCAGTTTATTCACCATCCCAGATCAGATATTGTCTGAATATGGATTGTAGTTCACTAGCAAGCCATTTCCAGTTGTGAACTAGGTGGAGAGTGATCCATGTCACATTATCACCCCATTAATCACCCGAAAACACTCAATGATCAATTATCATCAAGTGTTGTTCAACAGAATAAGATTTCCCCATTGTATTTACATGTAATACTGATAGGAAAGAAGTTATCATTCCCCTGCTCAAGACAGAAGTCTGAACAAGATTATCTAGCAACCAACTCTTTAAACATTCTAAGACACAGGGCACTCTTCTTCAAGGATGGAGGAGAATGGAAGAGATATACAAGAAGTGAGCAGGTGCAGAGCAATGAAAACTGGACATTAGGTGGGGAATGCAAGGCAGAAATACAAATGCAAATGGTTAGATTGGCAAGTGCTTCTAAAATATGCAGCCAGTCCAGATCATTGCTAATAAAGGTGTTGCACTATGAAAGAAGAGAAGCCAGCTCAGACTGATGTACAGCACGCCAGTCATGCATAAAGATGGTAAGGAACAACACACTGACAATGATAAAGTTGCTGGAAAAGCTCAGCAGGTCTGGCAGCATCTGTGAAGGAATAAACTGAGTTAGTGTTTCAGGTCCTCAGGCTGAGGAAGGGTCACCAGACCCGAAACATTAACTCTGTTTTTTCCTTCACAGATGCTGCCAGACCTGCTGGGCTTTTCCAGCAACTTTGTTTTTGTTCCTGATTTACAGCATCTACAGTTCTTTCGGTTTTTACACTGACGACGATGTTTGTGTAGCAATGTCGAGTGAAAGCAATTAGTAGCAAGACAACCTGAGTGGTCAAGTCAGTGTAACAAAGAACAACACATACTTTTTCAGTTGGGTATAAAATTAATCAGGTCAAAATGAGTTGTCAAATCTCCAAATTATTAGATTGAAGTTTGTAATGTTAGTCTCGTAAACTCTGTTACAGTTGTTTGTATAATAATTTAGTTGAGGACACATGTATGCCATATATCTGAATAAGATTTCCTCTTTGGAAAATGGGGCATATTGTATTATGTTTCATCATCAGAATGTCAGTTTATCATTAAGAAACATACTCATGATATTATCACTGTGTCACAGCATGTGACCTGAGGGCATGTAAGATTCCATACTCCATCTTACATTGGATCAGCTGAAGCATGATAGTCTATAGGAATCATACTCCTCTGCGGTAAACAAACAGCTTAATATTAGCCCAGACATATGTCTGAAGAACGTAATATCTGTGCTTAATAGGTAGCTGTAATAAATCTGTATTAGATGCTCAAATGTTATGATATGCACACCTTGTTTCCTATGTTATGGGAAGTAACATAAGAATGTTACATCATGTTAACCACTTTCTTGGAAGCAAAATCACACTAGAGATCTTTCTGACTGACAGACCTTGGGTGCCATACTTAGAGGCTAGCTACTTCAGATGCTGAAAGGTATGAAGTACTCTTCACATTGCACTGCTGAATGTAAAAAAAACCGACTCAGAGGAAAGGCAAGCTAGCTTCCCATTTTCAGGACAGCAATCTGGAGGTGCGGATGGATTAAGGTGTATAGGAGGGCAATACTTTTCCTGCTGACGACACCAACTGACCCAGCCTTCCACAGAAATTGCAGCCCTGGTCAATGCTGCGTTCTGAGAGAAGAAGGATGCTTAGTAGAGAATGAAAAAGGTAAATGATCTTCTGTTCTTCACAAGAATAAGTTGCACCATTTTCTCTTTGCTCTATCATGCCCACCGATCAGTATACCAGCCAACCTCGTGATCTCTCTCACCTAGAAAGACAAGGACAGCAGCAGTATGGGAACATCTTCTTCTGCAATTTCCATTCCAAACCACACACCATCCTGACTTGGAACAATACTGCCATTCTCTCACTGTGACAGATCAGAATCCTGGAATTTCTTTCATAACAGCACTATGGGCACCGCAACACCCAAAACACTGTAGTTGTTCAAGAATACAACTTATCACCACATTCGTCAGGTGAGTTAGAGATGGGTAATAAATTGTCGTGTAGCCAGTGATGCCCACATCCCAGGGATGTATAAAAATAAAGTGGGTGTAGTGGATAGGGTTACCAAGTGAATAGGGGCGGGGAGGTGCAAGATGCCAGCTTTGCCAGGATTGGTTTGGGTGGGAGGAAGATGTCAGATCAGTGTAGGGATAGGGCCTGGAGTTTATGGGTTCTAGCAGGGTTGGTTTAATAAGAGTGTTGGGTCTGGAAAGGTCAGGTTGTAAAAGGGTTATTGTAGTGTCATGTCCAGCAGTGTTGTGTTGGTGAGGGGTGAGGCCGTGTGTTGAATCTGATAGGGCTAGGTTGTAGGAGGTTGGGGGTCATGTTCCTTCCAAATCCATGAGACCTTGACCTTTTGTTTGATATCTTATCAAATGTGTATCTCATCTACTGGCCCTTTATCTATCCTTCATGTTACATCCCCAAAAATGGTTGAATGTATTTGCCAAATATGGGCCCGGATATTCTAACAGTCAGGTAACTGTTTCTGCAGTGTATTGGGACTATGCTGAAATCCTGATGCAGCTGATCCTGAAAGACTTGTCAGGGATATTGAAAACTCCAATGGGCATTCCCCTGCATCTGGAATGCTCTGGAAAAGTTTCTTAAAATTGAAGAATTTCTATGGTTCTGACTTCTTAATCTTAATAGTAACCCAGGAAACATTTGAGGATTAAAAGTTCTCCGACAGCTGAGCCACCCTAAACTCTTACCCACACTTTTGTCACCTGTAGGCCCTCACCCACCTTTTACCATAGCCCTTTCTGACCTTGCCAACCCATAATCTCACTCAGCTGCCACTATAATTCCCATGCACCTGCCAACCTCCACTCTCAGCCAATTACTTGCCACCCTGCATCCTCATCCTCTTGGTACCATGCACCTTTACCCACCTGCCAGCCTATTCCCTTACCCACTTGGCATCCTACCCCATAACTCACATACACATGTTATCCTATTACCTTATCCCATTACCCAGCTAGAAACCCAAACCCTTACTCACCTGGCAACCGACACCCTTAGCTAATAACCTGCCCCACTTCCTCAACATCTACGCCAACCAGTCTTACGCAATTCCCTTCTCTCAGTTGCTCTACTGTCGTGTAGGGACAAATCCTGCATCTGAGGTCAAGCCTGAAAATTTCTGACCTGGCAACCTTTTGTCTGGTCTCGGTCAGAAATGAAGACTGTGACATCAGCCTGGCAGCTGGTTGGATGTAGAATTGGTCAGTAAACGGCAGACCAGCCAACCACAGGGAATGTTAGAGAAAAAAGGGAAAAACAGAGAGTAAACCTGCTCTGACTGGGTTTTGGGTAGAAGGAAGTTTTGCTTTAGACGCTGCCAGTCTGGGCTGTATTTTTGGTTTGTGCTCCGTTTCATTAATCTCTAGTTATCAACTTGTTAAATGGTTGGCGAAAGGTTTTCCAGTTGTAGAAATAAGTCTCTGGTGACCTGCAGAAGCTGTTTGCATTGGCCAGTGATTTGGACTTTAAACAAGGTTTGCAATCCTACATGCCTGTATCACATTTTCAAAGAATTTCATGAAGCCCTGGTATTTATCATTAAAATAATATCGAACTGGCAAATTATTCATTAAATTGCATTATAGTTTATGCGTTCCATGGAAGTCACATTCTAAGCAATAAATTCTGAATTTTTGTTCAATTTATAAACTAAGTGTCCAAGGTTTGTTATTTGTAAAGGAATACTTGAACAACCTTGAGGATCATTGAATGTTTTAATTTCACTATGTTACAAATCCAGTGATAGGGAGGCTGATTTAGTTTGGCTTGCTCTCCCTGTGTTATAACAAATATTATCATTTCATGTCCATCCACCACAAAATTTATTTCAAAGCTCTAATATTCCATTCACCCATTTGTGTCTGATATCTGTCATGTACTGTGGTCTGCTGCCTTGTGAAAATTAGAATGGAGAGGGTTAATGATATGCAGTGTTCTCTGCAGTGAGATAGATTTTTGATTGTGGGACTGTTTTGTTTTGGGGGCTGTGGCATGGAGCACAATGGATTCAGCACTGATGTGCAAGATGGATACACTTCTTCTGAATAACTGAGGTTTTTTTTAAGTTAGTTGTGGGCATTGCTGGCTGGCCATAGTTGCCCTTGAGAAGGTAATGGCGAACTGCCTTCTTGAACTGCAGCAGTTCATGAACTGTAGATAGGCCCACAATGCCCTTAGGGAGGGTGTTCCAGGATTTTGATCCACTGACTCTGTTCCAATAGTGATCTATTTCCAATGGTGAGTGGCTTGGAGGGGAACTTACAGATTGTGGTGTTCTGTGTATCTGCTACTCTTAATCTTATAGAAGGCAGTGGTCCTGGATTTGGAAGGAGCTGTCTACGAGATCTTTGGCGAACTTCTGTAGTGCGTATTGTAGATGGTACACAGTGCTGCGACTGATCATGGGTGATGGGGGAACTGGATGTTTGTGGATGTGATGCCAATCAAAAGGGTTGCTTTTTCCTGGATGTTATCAAGCAAGTGTTGTTGGAGTGTATTCATTCAGGTAAGTGGGGAGTATTCCATCACACTCCTCACTTGAGTTGTCCAGTTATGCATATGGCCACAATATGTTCCTCTTCTTCCTTCTCGTATTATTTCTCTTCTAAATCCTTTGAAGAGGAAGAGTGTCTTCTTACACTCATCCTCTGATCTCTCTGAGATCCCTCTCATCCATTGCTGTGTTTAACTAATGGCCATTGGTATGGTGTTCTCTTGGGATCCCCCTTAGCATTATTCACACATTGGTTAGGGTTTTACCGGACACTACTCCAACACTGTGCTTGTTGAAAAGTAGGGTGGGAAGATATCCTTTGGTTGGTTTTTGCAATACGGCAGTGAAGGAATGGTGACATCGATCCAAGTCAGGTGTGGTGAGTAGCTTAGAGGGCAGCCTATAGGTGGCCTCATTCCATCATATTTGCTGCCTTTGTCTTTCCAAATGGGGTGCCAATCAAGTGGATTGCCTTGTTCTGGATGGTGTGAAACATCTTGAGTATTGTCGGAGCTTCACTTCAGCTCCTGAAATAAGGCAAATGGAGAGTATTCTATCACAAGCCCGAGTAGTGATAAGTAGCCAGTGGACTGGTTTTGTGGAGTCAGGAGATAAGTTACTTACCACAGATTTCACAACATTTGACCTTACAAAGTTTGGTTTTACCAACTTGCTGGGAATCTCCCTTTAGCGCATTGTAGCTGAAGTTTGTGACTGTGTGGCATCAAAGGACTTCACAAACAGCAAGTGGCTGATTGGAAAATGGAGGCTGCAACACCTGTGTTCAAAACCCTTCTGAGGCCTGGGATCTCATAAAAGGTCACCTGCTTGTAACAAAATCATAAGCTTGTCTGTAGAGAACACATTTACCATTTCTTTATGGTTTGGCTGCAGATTTACTGGCAGATCACATTGCTAGTTGCCACATTGCTAAATTTCTTTCTAATATTCATTCTGGTCACCGGCCAACAGGAAGAAACTAAGGGCTTAATTTTCTGATATGGTAATGTTACCGTAAACATCACAGCATATTTCCAGTGCTAATTTTACTTCTGTTTTGTATCGCCGCCACATTGAATTTTCTGCATTGATTGGGAAATTTGTGCTGCTTTATTTTTAACCTAATCAGAAAGAAAACCATCAGTAGTATTCAGCTGACTGGTTGTTTCTACTTCAAAGAGACCCAAACACTGATCCTGAATTAGCATAATTAGTTAAACCTCTTTGCAAGGTATCAAATTGGCCCCAATAATATGAAATATGCATATTATCGCAGAAAACAATTTGTTTATAGGAGGTATATTCAGAGTTGAAGTTAGGCAAGAATGGGGTTTATAATTGTCCTGCCTGGTGACATTTCCTGGCCTTCCAAAATCTCTCTGATTATTAGATTTTGTCTGAATGCTGTGGTTATCTATCACCATGTAAACAAACCACCTTTTTTATTGTCAATTGTAATGTTCCTTCAGCTCATTAAAGTTGGCTGCTGAAGACAGTTTTCAAAAGAGTGTCTTTAAAAACATGTTTTATTTTTACTCACATTAAAATATGCTTAAGAGACATGTGGTAATACTTTCCTGCTGGCCAGTTCAGTTCATTCAGTACAAACTGAGCCACAGGGGCTGGGCATTTGGGTGCAGAATTTGGTTTGCCTTGCTTACTTGCCAATTTTCAGGTTGAAAGTCTATTGAATAAAGTGTGCCAGATATTTTTCTAAACTGAGCAAGTAATTAAGGTCCAGCACACTTCCATACTTGTTTAGAATGAAGTCGCACCATGAGATTCGCTGATTCACCTGGAATGGGTTTTATTGGAAACTTCAATTCAAAGGGCTGATTGAATTGTCTTTTTGTAAATTTAGAGCTTGTTCTTAGTTGGGTGGGCAGTAGGGGATTATATTTGTTGAATTCTTTTTGGATTTTTTGTGAGTCAGTAGAACAGAGAAAGCTGAAAACAAGAGAAAGTCTGAATAGGAGATTCTAGAAAAAAGGCTTTCAGGAGAGTTTGGAATGGCTTAGTGCAAGGTGCAGAGTCTCATGGTGGGAAATTAAGATTAGTAGTCTGGGTTACTTCTGACTACATCAGCTATATCAGGCAGATGTTACAACTTTCAGTGCTGACAGAATGAGGAACCTAATTGCTGCAGAGTGAGGCTTTGCCAAGGCTCTTTAACTGATTGGTTAGATCTTTCAAAGAATCGCAAATACACAAAGGCCCTTGATCTAATGATCTTGAGGCTGATGATGACACAGGTGATCATAGGTCCCAAGAAGTGAAGATAAAGGCCAATGGAAGCCTTTGCTCCCTCCAAATCCCTTCCAGTATTTATCAGTTGAGGGCCTTGTTCCTGGCTGAGGCATTCAATGGAATCATATAAGGTTCTTTGACTTCTATTCTAGTGCGACAGTGGCAGTGAGATTTCTCTTTTTACCTCATTGGAAATGAGAATCCCATTGGATGTTGCTGCAGATTATGTGCTGGCAAATTGGGTGGCAATTTTGGGGAGGCAACAGTCTAGTTGTATTATTGCGAGACAGTTAATCCAGAAACCCAGGTAATGTTCTGGGGACCGAGATTCGAATCCTGCCATGGCAGATGGTGGAACCTGAACTCGATAAATATCTGGAATTAAGAATCTAACAATGACCATGAATCCATTGATGATTGTTGGGAAAAACACACCTGGTTCATTAACGTCCTTTAGAGAAGGAAACTACCATTCTTACCTGGCCTGGTCTACACGTGACTCCAGGCCCACAGCAACATGGTTGACTCTTAACTGCCTTGTGGGCAAATAGGGATGGGCAATAAATACTGCCTAGCCAGCAATTCCCTCATCCTGTAAATGAATAAAGGAAAAAAAAGGTGAACCCAGGTGTCTCAGTCCAGGGTAAGGGACATTACCACTACACCACAAGATGGCCCTATCTCAAACATTTTAACTAAAATCACCTTTCAATTTTTGTGTACCTAATGGCGTAGAATAGTTGTTGCAGAATTCCTGTTCTATACTTTTCCTCCTCCCCTCCATCTGGTTGGCCAAGCCAAGGTTAGGCACAGTGTACTGTTAAGTGTAATCACCCCGAAAGGACTTGAATCAGTCTCTGTTTGTAGGTACAGATCATAGCTCGAGGCTTGATGCTCACTCAGCAGAATTAATATTCCTCAGAAAGGGCTTGCACCCAAAGAGGGAAGTTACCAAAAAGACCTGTAATGGCCATTGGGTGTTGAACCTGCTGTAGATGGATCTCGAAGGGTAAATTCATGATAAAGTATATTAAGTATAACCCACTATAATATCAAAGGGACTTGGTCGGAATGAAAAAGGAACTTGTGGGTGGTAGACCTGAATCTAGTGTGCTCCTAAAAGTCTCTGTTACGGGTATGTCTCATTCATATAATTTTTAACTATTTGCAATAATGCAATAAACTCTGTATTTACTCAACAAGGCTCGTCTCGTTAGACCCGGAACGTTGCTATTTTTATGCATGCTGTACCACTTTGGGCTTGAGGGAACTCACACATAGTGGACCCTATTGGTTGCTCATAAAAATAATAACCCCCTGTTAGTATATTTCTTCCAAGAAGAAAATCTTAAACCTATGTGTTTTGAAGTTTCCTTTGTAACCATTTCTCAGATTCTGCAACCCAAGGTACAACCTGGAATCCCATTTCAATGGGTGAGCTGACCTCTGGGCACCCATCGAGTGAAATTTTGGAAAACTGAGACAGGAATTGTGTTAACATTATCATTCTAGTTGAATACTCTCTCCTGTTTCAGGCAGACAGGTCTAAAGATCCTTCGGCAAAAACATTCAAATATTATTCATAAGTTATGTCACAGAATCAGAGAACCATAAATCATACAGCACAGGAGAGACCCTTCAGCCCATCGAGTCTGCACTGACCTACCTACACGCATCCCACTTTCCAACACTTGGCCCATTGCCTTGAATGTTATGACACTTCCTGTGCTCATCCAAATCCTCTTTTTAAAGCTGGTGACTTTTCCTGCCTGGCCTACCCTCTCAGGCTGTGCATTCCAGATTCGCAGAAGTCTGTGGGTGAAAAAGGTTTCCCACAAATCACCTCTAAAACTCCTGCCTTTCACTTTAAAATTATGGCCCCTTGTCTGTTCTGATTAACTTTATTTGTATTGGTGGAAAGCCACAGAGGCTTTCATTTCTAGATACACAAGGCATCACTTTGGTCTCTAATAGACCTTTTGGGATTCTCAGCAGCAGATGGATGATACTGACAGCTAGAATTTGAAATAGACACAAGATCAGGTTATTCAGGCACCTATTGATCAATATGTTACAAAGCAATATTGATAAAACTGTATCCAATCTATGTGGTCATAGTGGTATGATTTTCCAACAACATGCATCGTTAGCAGCTTATTCAATCCAATTCCACTTTCATACAATGCAGTGATATCATGAGTGTGTGCACGACTGTGGGAGGCAGGACACAGTATTGCTTGGCAATTGGCCAGAGGTTAACCTCATGACATCTGGTACTGAGAAAGGATCAGGAGCTGTGGTGTGAAAGCAGCTTGGTGAATTTACAGAAATTGAAATTAAAGGCCTCCATGTTCCCTGGGTTCCCAACACAGACTCCATTGGATTCCTGAGGGAGACACTTGTAAAGAGGTTCTGCAGAAACTGAAAGTGGAACTAAGCACAGAAGGACAACAAGAGGGTACAAAAATGTCTCAAGAAAGGTAGACAATTTGGGGGGTAGAATAATAAGAACTGCAGAAAAAATAACAGAAGTGGCAAACTAATGATACAGAAAAATAAAGGAGGGAGAAGTGAGTGAGTAGAGGAAATGATGACAAACACACTATTTATATTGTTTTCCAGACTCTCAAAACTAGAGATAATTAGCTTCTTCAGTCTTTGCTTTTACTATTGGTAGTGTCTTCTCTCCAACTCTTCAACTCCATACTGTAACACTGCTTTCTCCTCTTTGGCATGGTCAACTGTGTTAAAAGCTGCCAAAGGGTCAAGAACAATAAAGAGTGAAAGGCTAACCTTGTTGCTGTCACAGAGAATGTCATAAAAGTTTCATTAAAGACATTGGTTTTATTGAGAGTCTTAAAGAAGGACAGAAAGGTTGACAGCAGATCTCTAAACCCCTCTCCTTCTTCAAGACACTTAGAAGGGATTCCAGGTTGTGGAACCTTGGTGGGAAAAGTCACAGCCGCCAACAGTGGGCATTTGTGGGCTTCACAAACTATTCACGGGATACTAATCAGCAAGTGGACAATTGGAATGAGCAGTGAGCCAAGGACTGCATGGTGAGCCTAGGTATGAGCAGTGAGTGCAAGGGTGCGTGGTGAGGGGGGAATGTGCAGTCGGGGGATAGTCTTTCATGCTATTTTAATACATTTTATACTGCGTTCATACTGTTTTAATACTGCTTTTAATGCTGTTAATTTTTAAAGTTTTTGTTTAAGGATATATAAGGCCATAGTTCAGAGACAAAAACAGAAATTGCTGACAAATCTCAGCAGACCTAACAGCATCTGTGGAAATAAAGCAGAGCTACATCAGTGACTGTTCATCAGAACTGGTTCTGAGTATAGTTCAGTGATCTAGGGTAATAAAATTAACATTATATGAGTTTAAGAGCATTTAAGTTAAAGGTTTAAATGATAGTGAAACAGCTTAAAGCCCTGGTTTACTGCACCCTTTTTATTCTCTCTTCCATCAGGCAGAAGATACAAAGGTTTGAAAACACATGCCAACAGATTTAAGAACAGCTTCTTCCCTACTGTTATCAGATTTATGAATAGACCCCTCAAATATTAAAGTTGATCTTTCTCTGCCCCTTCTCTGTAGCTGTATTACTATATTCTGCATTCTGTTCTATTACCCTGCTGTACTTAGGTAAAGTATGATTTGTCTGTATTGCACACAAAACAATACTTTTTACTGTATCTCGGTCCATGACAATAATAAATGAAATCAAAACAAATCCTGCTCTATGTGGGAAATCAGGCACAGTTCCAGTGCTTGGGGTCAGCATGTGTTCAGGAAGTCTCTCCAGCTACAGATCCTGAAAGTCCAAGTTTCAGAGCTGGAGCAGTGACTGGGAACACAGAGGAGTATCCATGAGGCTGAGAATGTTGTGGATAGCACTTACAGAGAGGTGGTCACTCCACAGACTAAGACTCCACAAGCAAAATAGGAATAGGTGACCACCAGACAGAGAAAGAGGGTGAGACATGTAGTGCTGGAGTCCCCTGTGGTGATTCCCCTGTAAGACAAATTCATTGCTTTGGATACTGTTGGGAAAAATGATCTCTCAGAGGAAAGTGGCAGCACCAAATTTATTGCACCACAGTCGTCTCTGCTGCACAGGAGTGGAGGAAACACAGCAGGAATGGTATAATAATAGGGGATTCAATAGTAAGGGGAACTGATAGATGGCCAGATGACTGATTGTGGCCAAAATGAAACTCCAGGATGGTACATTGATTTCCGGGTGCTGGGTTAGGGATGTATTAGGTTGGCTACAGTACATTCTGGAGTAGGAGGTTGAACAGCAGTGGACATTATACAAATCAATGCCAACAACATAGGTAAAAGGGATGCAATCTTGAAAGCAGAATATAGGGAGTTAGGATGCAAGTTAAAAACTAGGACCTCAAAGGTAGGGATCTCTGAATTGTACCAGTGCTGCAAGCTAACCAGAGTAGAAGTAGCAGGATATATTAGACGAACACATTGCTGGAGAGATAGTGCAGTGGTGAGGGTTTCAAAGTCTTAGGGCATTGGAACAGGTACTGGGGCAGTGGCACCGGTACAAGCTGAACACCTGGGCAGGAGTGGGCACTGATGTACTCAGGAATGTATGTATGAATGTGGTCAGAGAGGGTTTAAACCAAAGTGGCAGGGGAAAGGGAATTCATACAGTGATCCAGATGACAGGGAAACAGTCACCAAAACAAAAACAGTCAGGAATTAGGAAAGGAGCTAGGCAGTGAATTCAAGGGATAGAATCAAGCAGGGCCAGAAAGACAAGCCTTAAGGCCTTGCACCTTAACGCATGGATAATTGGCAATAAGAAGGATGACTTAGTCACATAAATAGATCTAAACAGTGATGTTAGAGTGGGATTTACAGAGGCATGGCTGCAGGGTGACCAGGAATGGGAACTGAATATCCAGGGGTTTTCCGTTTTTAGAAAAAAATGTACAAAGGGAACAAGAAGGTTCTGCACTGCTGATTAAGAGAGAAATTAATGTGATTGTGAGGATTTGGGCAATTAAGCAAGTAGGCAAATACATGGCAGTATAATGTGGATAAATGTGAGTATATCCACTTTGATAGCGACAGATTATTATCTGACTGGGGTTGGATTAGAAAAGCTAGAGGTAAAATGAGACCTTGGTGTCCTCGTATACCAGTCGCTGAAAGTAAGCGTGCGGCTGCAGCAAGCAATGAAGAAGGCAAATGGTACATTGGCTTTCATTACAAGAGGATTCAAGTACAGGAGCAGATATGTCTTGCTGCAGCTGTACAGAACCTTGGTGAGACCACACCTGTAGTATTGTGTGCAGTTTCAGTCCCCTTATCTGAAGGAGGATTCCTGGCTATGGAGGGAGTGTAAAGAGTCTTTACCAGACTGATTCCTGTGGAAGGACTGACATACAGGGAGAGATTGGATTGGTGAGGACGACATTCACTGGGGTTTATAAGAATGAAGGGTTTTCAAAAAAACTTATAAAATCCTAACAGGATGAGACAGGGTAAGTGCAGGAAGGATGTTCCAGGGAATCCAGAACCAGGGGTCACAATCTAAGGATAAGGATGCGGAGAACATGGATGAGAGGGAACTTCTTTACCTAGAGAGTGGTTAGTCTGTGGAATTTTCCCATCACAGGAAACTGTTAGGGCCAAAATGCTGGAGATTTTGAAGAAAAATATAGATGTATTTCTTAGGACTAAAGGAAAAAGCAAGACTAATTTGGATGATCAGTCGTGACCATATTGAATGGCAGACCAGACAGAAAGAGCCAAATGGCCTAATCCTGCTCTAATTTTCTATGCTTCTAACAATGAAAATAAATCAATATATTTTTACAGTTTTTTCACCAATCTTATCTATACAATTTTTATATATATATATATCAAAGTAATTTATTTACTAAGCTTCATAAGAAACTAATTTATTTTCTACAAATGTGCGAACTAAAGTAGTTCGATAGTAATTATGTTCAACATATCACATGCAATTACTATACATAAGAATTATGGCAGTAAAATTACACCATAGAAAACTATTGTGTAAACAATTAATGCATTCATTTAAATGCTTCTGATAAATTAACAGAGACAAGAATTTCAAACAAATGTGTTAAACATTCATATTGTCATATTGTCGTAATCTGCAGAGTACTTTCATGTGATTTGTATTTGGTGTTTTCACAGATCTTGGCAAGGACCGACTTCTGAACTTTTTGAAGAGCCTGCATTTGGAGATCTCTCAAAGGGCAATATTTGGAAAAGGGTTGCCTTATTGAAAAAGGGTAACAGTCAATGACAATCCCTCCACAATTAGCTCCAGAATACTGTTTATTGGAATTAAATTAGGATTACAGTGTTCAAAGAAACAATTGGCTTCACTGCATTTGTCTTCTCTCCTTAAACTCATCATTTTGTTACAAGTGAATTCTGCAAGAGAGCCAGTTCTGGGGGTCCTTCCCATCTTCTTGCAGCACACCATCAATAGTTACTGTTGCCTTCAGTGGCTGCTGGGTGGAATACGGCAGTAGAATTAGGTAGTGGCAGTTGTGGTCTTTGTATGGAAAAGGTATTCTTAGTTCATGCCCCTTGACAGATACCTTTTTCGACTTTGGGCCCTTAATTGTCCCTTGCAGCCTTTTATCATCTTGTTAAAACAGCTGGATGCATTTATTCCTGCAGACAAAGTGTTACCATTCACTGGCTGATTTCACCCACCAACCCTTCTCCAAGCCCAAACTTATCAGTACACCTTATTACCCAACCCACACAGTGAAGCCCTTCTCAAGTTATCTTACAGCTTTACCTTTAGGCATATCTTTGGTGTTACTATCTTGATGGAAGAGGATGAGAAGCAGCACAAAATGGAGCAAAGGAGTCATGAAAATATTGTATGAATCAGGCCATTCATAATTTATGATACAAAAATGACCAAAAATATTATGGAATTCAAGAGGATCTCTTTTGGACAGGGAAAAATAAAAGAAAGACTTGCATTTATATGACACTTTTCAGGACCACTGGACATTTCAAAGAGCTTTTCATCCAATGAAGTACTTGTGAAGTGTGATCATTATGGCAATGTAGAAAAAACAGTGGCCAACATGCACAATTAAACTGCTGAAACCATCAATGTGATAATGATTGGAAAATCTGTTTTGTGATATTGAAAAAGGGGTAAACACAGGCAAGGTCACCTGGGAGAACTCTCCTGCTTTTGTTTGAAATGTTATCATTGGATTTTTTGCACCATTCAAGTAAGCAGTTACGTTTTCAACTCATCTCATCTGAAACACAATACCTCCAGCAGTGCAGTATTCCCTAGAATGGGATTTGAATCCAGAAATTTGTCCTTCAACTACTAATAGATAAAAAAGACTTTCTTACACCAATTATACTGTAGAATTACACTGAAGATGACATGGAAATCCTAGTTAACTCATGTAGGTGATACCTGCACCTCATAGAGCTCTAGCGAGGCTGCATGTTGAATACTGCTTCCAGTTCTCTTTGTCAATTAAGAGCAAAAACATTTTATGTTTTGGAGAAACAAAGGAGAAGAGTGAAAATATTGAATTCTAAGCTGCATAAAAGGCTATTAAAAAAGACAAACAAAATTTGTTCAAAGGATAGTTTTAAGTGACTTAAAAGATGGTTTATTGATTAACTAGCTATAAAATTTAGCCCAGTCGATGTATACAAATTCTGTCTAATGATTTTGAAATTGGCCATCCCCCAATTTTGAAACTTAACTTTTGCACTTATCCCTTTCTTTAATAACTTTGAAACTAAGAGTTATGCTCGCTATTCCCAAAACTGCCTACCCACTGAAACTTCAACCAGCTTCACTGCCTTGGATTATGTCCAGCACTGCCCCATGTCTAGTAGGACTACCCATGTACTGGCACAAAACATTCCTAGAAATACTTTAAAAATTCCACCCCATCTAATCCTCTCACACTAAGGTATCCCAGTTAATGCTAATAAAGTTCAAGTCCCCTACAACTATAATTCTGTTTCTCTTGCACCCTTCTGTTGTCTTACCCTGATGTACTTATGCAAGGTGTGATTTGTTGGGTTAGCACGCAAAATAATACTTTTCACTTTAGCTCAGTATGTGTGACAATAATAAATCAAATCAAACTGGCTGACATATCTGTTCTTCTATCTTCCGTTGATTGTTGGGAGACCTGTAGTATAATCTCAACAAGGTAATTGCCCCTTTTTTATTCCTAAACTCTACCCAGACTTCCTTTTTTGAAGACCCCTCTAGGATGTCCCCCCTCATTACTAAAGTGATGAATTTCTTTTCAATAATGCAATGCCTACACCTCTCTTACATCCTCCCCTTTTGAACTTGAAATTTCTGTACCCTGGAATGTTGAGTTGCCAGTGCTGTCCTTCCTTCAGTCATGTCTCAGAGATTGCAACAATATCATATTCATACCTTAGAGCTGCAGGTGTTTTGATATTTTGGACAAAACGTTGCTCTGTAATGTGATTCACAGTAAGGAATGAACCTCATTGCTGGGGACTGCCAATCACATTCCTGAAGGATAATGAGCTCACTGGAAACAAACATTTCTCAATGTTGAATTTCCTGGGAATTGTACTGTAACAATGCCACAACAGAACTCATCATATTTAGAGACAACACTGTGTGGAGCTGGAGGAACACAGCAGGCCAGGCAGCATCAGAGGAGCAGGAAAGCTGACGTTTCGGGTGAGGACCATTTTGAAGAAGAGCTTGAACAATTCATCAACTTTCCTAACACCTTTCACCCCAACTTCAAATTCACCTGGACCATCTCTGAATTTGTAGGATACATGGAACAGTCCCTTTTCCGCTACTACACTGGCGCTATCCCCCACCTCTTCCTTTGCTACATTGATGGCTGTATCAGCTCTGTCTTGTGCTCCCACATTAACTTTACAAACACCTTTCACCCCAACCTCAAACTCACCTGGACCATCTCCCATACCTCCCTCTCTTTCCTGGACCTCCCTGTCTCCATCTCTGGTGACAACCTCAAAACTGGCATCTATTTCAAGCCCGCCAACTCTCACAGCTACCTAGACTGATTGGAGCATGATTCTAGACAGACTGGTCAACAGAACATTGGTTGCTCATGCCCTTGCAATGAACAGAACATCTCCTTTGATGGAGTGCTGGAGTATACAGTCCTCTGTAACCATATCCTGTTTCTAATTGTGTCAGTGTTGGTACAGATAATGCATGCAACAGTCCCTCCTTTATACATTAGAAATTTATCTTTTGAAACATTGCTGAAGAATGCTTAATACACAGTATCTTCATAGAATCAAAGAACCCCTACAGTGTCGAAACAGGCCCTTTGGCCCAACAAGCCCACACCGACCATCAGAACTTCCCACCCAGCCCCATCCCCCTGTAACCCACCTAATCTACACATCACTGGATACTATAGGCAATTTCCCATGGCTAATCCACCTAGACTGCACATCTTTGGACTGTGAGAGGAAACTGGAGAACTCGGAGAAAACCCACGCAGACACGGGGAGAATGCGCAAACTCCACACAGACAGTCGCCCAAGGGTGGAATCGAACCTGGGACCCTGGCGTTGTGAGGCAGCAGTGCTAACCACTTTTGCTTCACTCTGCCCTATAGCCTGTCTTATGGCATTCAAGCGTAACAGAACTTTGAGCAGCAGGTGGTGACAGTGATAGAGAGCAGCTAGGCCAGACAAATGGACCCTACCTGGATTTTAAAAAAGTGTCTTTAAAGGAAGGAGGGCTTACTAGAAAAAAGTGCAGTTGGACAAAGAATTCCTCAACTCAATATGAAACAAAGACTTCATTCCATATAAATACTATCAATACTTCTTTATTTAAGCTAAATTTCCCTTCATGTGCATGATGACCTGATGGCAGTGGAATAAAGAATCCCTGCTTCATGATCTTTCGCGCAGTTGGCAAGATTCCATATACAAGCGTCAAGTTGTAACAGACAAGGTTAAGAAGGGCCTGGTTGTGATGGAGCGAATGCTGGAAGATTTAAAACTGTCAATATCCACAAGGGAGACTGAAGCTGCTCCAGGATCATTGGAAGCTCAGATTTTGGCAGAAGGAACCAGGCCTTTAGGCCAAACTGAGGCAGTGGTTCTTCATGTCCATTCCCTATATGGTACAGAAGAAGGGAATGTCTTTTTTATTCACCTATCAGATATTGGCCTTGCTCGCTGGCTAACACTTATTGCCAACCACTAGTTGCCCTTGAGAAGGTGGTGGTGAACTGCCTTCTTGAACTGCTGCAGTCCATTTGGTGTCAGTTGACCCACAATGCTCTTAGGGAGGGAGCTCCAGGGTTTTGGCCCAGCGACAGTGAAGGAAAGGTGATATATTTCCAAGTCAGAATGGTGAGTGGCTTGGAGGAGAACTTGTAGATGATGGTGTTCCCATGTATCTGCTGCCCTTGAGTCAAACGTGGGCATGGGTTTGGAATGTGCTGCCAAAGGACCTTTAGTGAATATTTGCAGTGCATCTTTTAGATAGTCTGCTTGTTAATGCACAGGAAGCTGGACAGATTTGCCGGGAAGATTGCAAACAGCAGATGATCATCAATTGAAGACTGGATTGAGAATACACAGCTGGTTATGGTGTCCAGAGGCTTCAATGTTAATGAGCACATGGCGTTCATGATGGAACATCTGTTTGTGAAAGCCTGTCAGGAAATATTAAGAAGAAGTTCAAAGAAAGCCAAAGTGGATCTCTGAGGTACTGACAAGGGCTTTTGGGATGCCCATAGCCTGTCACAGCTACAGTAGAGGTTTGATGAGTACAAGCAAGCAGAAAGGGAGGCCCTGGCTTCCATATCCCTGGAGCTGGTGAAATTGTTTGATTGCATCATCCCTTGGGTCCATCCTTCTGATCGATCAGGCAGGCAGCTGAAGGAAATCCCAGCAGAAGTGGAGTTGAAGAGGCTTAACAAACCTCAATATCTTTCTTTGAAGCACAGAGTCACATCATCCAGATCATAAGAAAGGGTTGAACCCCTGAGACCAGGAAAGAGGCTACCATCTGGGTGATGACTGTTGGTGCAGATGGGATATAGTCCTCAGGCTGAAGAGGCAACTGGAACAGATTACTACATAGCAAGTGCAGGTGCAGTCCTTGCTGTCCATGTTCTGAGGAGGACATAAAATGTTAACTCTATTTCTGTCACCACAGATGCTGCCACACCTAAAGGGTTTCTCCAGCAATTTCTGTTATGTATGTTTCTGATCTCCAGCATCTTCAGTTCTTTGTTTTATTGAAGTGCCAATTTTTCAAGACAAATGTATTATACCATTGGCACTTTGTTACCAAGGAAGGCATTAATCCTGATGATGAGAAGATCTGAGGAGCAGAGGACTGGCCCTGGCCTAAGGCTAAGAGGGAACTGTATGGGGTCCTCATTACTATTGGAGGTTTGATCAAGGTTATGTTCAGTCAGTCACCCAAATCCACAATTTGCTGAAGTAATCAGGGAATGTGGGAGCAGTGATTGAGGAAGGATCTATGAGGTATGATACATCACAAAGCATCATAAGGAGTTTGACCACAGCATATGAAGAGTACTTTTTCACCTAGCTTGTCACATCATCTGTCCTTGACTGCCCAGATTTCCAACTCGTTTTCACACTGGAAACTGACAGTAATTTTCTCGGCCTAGGGGTGATGCTGACACAGGCTTGAGGGCAGAAAAGAATGTTTATCACTTATGCCAGTCAGAGTCTCGAGGCAACTGAAAGCTCTATTAAGAATTATTCACATATGAAACTCGAACTACTAGTTTTGAGCTGGGCTTTTTTTCTGGAGGTTCAGAGACATCTTAATGGGTGCATAGTTTGAAGTGTCTATAGGCAACAGCCCACTCAGCTACTTTCAAACACCCATCAATCTGAGAGCAACAGAAGGCTCATGGGCTGCTGAACTCACGCAGTTTCGATTCTATATCTGGTACAGTCAGGCAAATGTAAAGCAAATGCTGATACCCTTCGTCAGGAGACAGACCAAAGGAGAGACTTAAACCTTCACGACTAGAGGTGCATTTGCTGACACCATCCTGTCCATGCTCCAAGTCAAACATCAATTCCCTGTGACATCTGGGCAAAGATATATCAGAGTGTCCTTGGGATACTTGTGAATGCAATACAAACCAGGGCTTTACAGCAGAACCACTGTGGTTTCAACTTTGTGATTGACCTCAGAAGATGACCTTAGACAACTTCAGCTGATTGACATAAGCATCAGGAAACTGCACCATCACTGGAAGACTCAATATCCAGCAATACAGCACCAGCTGAGGCAATCCTGCTCCTATGATGCTGCTTGACCTGCTGTGTTCATCCAGCCCCATGCTTGTTATCTCGGATTCTCCAGCATCTGCAGTACCTTTTATCTCTCTCAAGCACAGAATTTGTCGAGGTTCTGGAAGAGGATCGGGGAGGATGATGGAGTCCTCTATTGGTTAATGCATGACAAGGAGAGAAAGGTGAAGCAACTCATCCTCCCCAACCACCTTAAGTGTTGGCTACAGTTCACAATCAAGCATGACACCAAGTGGTGAATCCTTGGATGGTACCAGAAAAGATAAGAGGCTGAGAAGGTCATCTCAAGCAAATGCTAGATACAACCCTAAACCTGAGTGTGTAATGAAACCCTCCAGCAGCAGATGGTGACAGTGAGGGAGGGCACTGAGCAAGGGAGCGTGAGCAGTTGAGCCAGAACCTCCAGCTGCAGGTCAGCGAACGGATCCTCTCTGGATAAAAAGGTGTGTTTGGAGGAAAGGAGTGCTCATGGGAAAAAGGAGCAGACAGACAAAGCATTCCTCAAATCAATGTAAATCACAGGCTTTACTCCATACAAATGCTTCCTAGTCTAACCTTAATTTCCTTTTATGTTTGTAATGGCCTGATGCCAGTGGGACAAAGAATCCCTGCTTCATTATCTTTGGCTGTCTGTGTGTCCAAATCTCTTGTTACACAAGAGTGAGGATTCTAGTAATGTTTTGAATATTTGGCAGATGTTGGTTCAGAAATTTGTGATGTGACACTGTCCACCAGAAATTCACCAGAGGGAAGGGGCTGGTGTGATGGTGTTGTCACTGAACACATTATCAAGGCTAATTCTCTAGGTATAGAAACAAAAATTGTTGGAGAACTCATCTTCCAAAGAATGTCATATTGAACTTGAATCATTAACTGTTTCTCTCCCCACAAATGCAACCAGATCTGCTGAGTTTTTCCAGAACTCCCTGTCTTTATTTCAGATCTTCAGCATTCACAGTACTTTCCTTTTATTTTAAGGCTCTGGGTTCAAATCCCATCATGGCAAATGGCGATATTTAAATTCAATTAATAAATCTGGAATTAAAAATAGCTAATTTAATGGTGACCATGAAATGATTACCAAAAAAACCATCTAGTTCACTCATGTCCTTCATGAACAACTTATCTGTTGTGGCCTACTTGAGACTCCTGATTCATGGTCATGTGGTTGATTCTTAAATGCTGTCTGAAATGGCCTGGCAAGCCACTTATTCAAATTGAATTACTTCAAAATCTGTTTAAAGAAATGAAGCCGGATGGGCCAACCAGTATAGACAAAGGCACCAGAAACAGCAGTGGCAGACAAAGCCCTGTCGATGTTGTAAAATCCTCCCAACTAACATGTGGGGGCTTGTTCCAAACTTAGCGGAGCTACCACACAGGCTAGTCAAGCAACAGCCTGACAAAGTCATTCTTATAGAATTGTAACTTACATACAATGTTCTAGACAGCACCATGGATATGTGTTGTCCCATCAGCAGTCCTTGTGGTGTGAAGTTCTGTCTTTACATTGAGGATACCCTCCATCATGTTGTATGGCAGTGTGGCTGTATGCTGAAAGGGTTAGATCTTGAACAGATATAATGGTTCAAGACTGGACATCCATGAGGTGCTGTAGGCCATCAAAGTTGTGGGAATTGTAGTCAAACACAATCTGCAAACTCACGGCCTGGTTGTTGCCAATCCAAGCAGCAGGAGCAACAACTGATAAACAGAGCTAGGCAATGACAAAATCAGCAGATCTGCAATTCTGCCACATCCAGTCCTAAATGGTAGTGGACAATTAAATAATTCACTGACTTGAGGTGCCCCAAATAACAACATCCTCAAAGATGTGGGAACCCAGCACATCAGTGCAAAAGATAAGGTTGAAGAGTTTCCACGTTCCAAATGGATGACCCATCTCAGAGTCCTGCAAGAGGTCTGTTGAATAACAGATGTCAGATTCTAAACAACTTGATTCACTCCATGTAATGTTAGGAAATGGCTGAATGCTCTGGACACTGCAAAGATTCTGAGCACTGGCAACATTCTGACAATAGTATTGAAGACTTATGCTCTAAAACTAGCCATGTCCACAGCCAAGCTGTTTCAGTAATTATAACACTGGAATCTACCTGGCCCAAGCAGGTAACTCACTGCCTGGCTCCCCACAGTCTGTCAACCATATACAAGGCACAAGTCAGCTGTCTTATGGAATACTCTCCACTTTCCTGGATGAGTGCAGATCCAATATCACCCAAAAAGCTTGGCAAGATCCAGGACAAAGTAGTCCACATGATTGGCAGGTTATTTAACACCTTCAATATTCACTCCCTTCATACACCATCACTGCAGAGTGACAGCAGTGTGTACCACCTACAAGATGCACTGCAACAGCTCAGTAAGACTCCTTAGACAGTACCTTACAACAGCGACTTCAACCACCTAAGCAAACAAGGGGAGCATCTACAGGGAGAAGCCTTCATCTATAAGTTCTCTTCATTGTCTCGAATCATCCTGACCTGGAAATATATTGCTATTTTTTTCACTGATTCTCGGTGAAAATCCTGTAACTCCCTCCCTAGCAGCATTATAGGCTTCTCTACACCATGTGGATTGCAGTTGTTCAAGAAGCCAGCTGACCTTTGCCTTCCCAAGAACAATTAGAGATGTGTAAAAGATACCAGCTTGGCCAGCAATGGTCAAAGCCCTAAATGAATAACAAAATTGTAATACTGAGTCAAGGCCAGCTAATTACGATAACAAGGTGCAGAGTTTTCCTGCTCCTATGATGCTGCTTGGCCTGCTGTGTTCATCCAGCTCTGCACCTTGTTATCTCGGATTCTCCAGAATCTGCAGTTCCTATTATCTCAGCTAATTTATGATTGCCTTGTATACACAATATCTGATATTTTATCTCCTTCACCATCTCTGTTCTGTATTTGATCCAGGAAATCTGCAACATGAACACTTCCCTTACGAGCTACTTTTGAACTTATACGTAAAGGCAAGTCATTGAATGTCTAAGTAGCAGTATTTAACCCTACTTCAATAAACGGACTCAGAACTCAAGGTTATGTAATGTGGAGTATGGTGATATTAATTATTTTAATTTGAACAACCCACTAATAATTGGCTTAATTGATATTTTAGACACTGCAAAGCATTCCAATTTAGCTTGTTTAAATGTTACACACAAAATGAGGACTTATGGTAATTACCAGAGCTGTTAGATTACTAGCAGAGATAAGGCATTGCATTAGGTGGTCAATGTATCAATATTACTGCAGACAGAGCAATTTTGCAACTATTGTTTTATATAATTGTTGTTAGCAATGCATTGCAGAAGAGCAAATTGTCTTAATTCACAAATATGGAACTGAATTTTCGAACAAATGAGCAATATGTTAGGTTTTCACTGTACTTGAAGTTAGAGCAACAACAAATTATCAGGCGATAACACATTTCATAAAATTCTATGGAGGGAACTGCGTCTTTGTTATTGATTTAAATATCAATTTTACAGCCTGGAAAGGCTTTCTGAAAAGTGCCAATTAATTCTATTAAGGTATATGACCACTATAGTCAGTTATTTGATAATCTTACCATTATACATTTAATTAAACAATTATGCTATCCCTACAGATAGCCAAACAATTAAATGTACATCGCATTCAGTACCGCAGATACCACTCTTGAGAAAACAAATTGCTACAAGTTAATTTCAGCCTTTATTCGTAGAGAGACAATCAAAATGTAAGAAATATATAGCTTTATAATTTAATGCAGAACAATGAAAGAGCTACATTTAGTTTTAACTTTTGCATTCTACAAGCCTTTGCAAAATTTACAGAAATAATCTTCAGCAAAATTTCTTCTTTGGTGCAGTGGACTCATTAAATGCAAGCAGGGAGTTATTTTCAATTAGTCCTTATCCCATAACTCCAAGTATTTTTTTGAGCAGTATCATGCAATGACCCTGGCAGTGAATGCAGAAATGACGCAAATGTTCAAGCTTTGTAAGAACTGCCAAAGTACCAGTAAATACATTTGTAACTTGGTACAGTATTAGAAAATTAATATCCTGTTTGTAGGTCAAATTTATTCATTTAACAGGAACTAACAGTGATACATTAGCCAGAATTTTAAATGTTCCATACTTTCAGTACTTCATCAAAGCTGTCAGTGTTGGACGGATCTTAGGTGCAAGGCTTGCAGCACAAAGCGTAGACCCTAAGCAGTCGCTGTAACTAAAATTGGAATCTTGGCATGAAAGACTTGAGGTACTTGGGATGGTCATGTGACAGGACTGCATTCTTCTCCTTATTACCCTCTTTTCCATCTGCTTCTGTTTTTCGACATCTTCTGATTTGTTTTCCTTTTTCTTTCCTTCACAGACTTTTTGGTTTTACAATTTTCAAGTTTATCTTCCTTTATCCAGTTGCAGAAAATTACAAGTCAGCTCTTGAGGTTTGGCTGACCATGTGTACTTGTAAAATGCTAAAAGCCTTCTTTTCAAACTATAGACCCCATATTTTAAATTGTGCTATAGCTCAATGAGGGGTTCAGGAAGACATGCCAAACAACAGGATGAGGCATACTTAAAAATGCAATGTCAACCTTGTGGAGCTGCAATACAGGACTTTTAGCGTGCCAAATATTGGGAGCAGCATGAAAAAGACAGAACAAGTAATCCCACAAATAATATTCGAATTTCTGCAGGCCTGGCATATCCAGTCATGAACGATAGTGAGCACCTAAACAACTGACAGGAAGAAGAGGATCTGCAAATATCCCAACACTCAACAACTGGGCAGCACACACATACATGCAAAAGACAAGGCTGATATATTTGCATCCAACTTCAGCCAAAATATCAAGTGGATAATCCATCTCTGTCTCTTCCAGTGGTCACTAGCAACACATTAGCCAGTCTTCAACCAATTTGACTCATTCAATGTGGGATCAAGAAATAATTTAAAGTTACTAGATACTACAAATACTATGTCCTTTGCAAACATTTCTGCAGTAGTCTTGAAGCCTTCTGTTCCTGCATTAGCTGCATCACCAGCAAAGTTATTCCAGAATAGCTACAACACTGGATCTACCTAGCATTGTGGAAAATTGCCCATGTTAAGTCCTGCACACAAACAGGAGAATAAATCCAATGGAACTATTTACTGCCCTATTAGTCTACTCTTGATCATCAGTGAAGCAATGCAAGGAATTGTTGACAGCGTTATCAAGCAGCAATGGAATAACCTGTTCACTGATGCTCACTTTGAGTTCAGACGTGCAGATTGTGGTATTGAAGAATCTAACAAACATTTACAACATCGTTAGAGATAAACATCATACTTACAGGCACATAAATGTCTGGGGTAACATCAAGCTGTTCAATCACAACTGATGAGAATTGACAAGTATGGTTTTCTATTCTTTTCCTTTAGCTTTTGCTTTCTTGACATTACTCCATTGCTTCTTCATTCTGAAATCACATTTATTTGTTTCATTTAGATGTTATTGTTGGACCCGTAACTCTGCTTCTGACTTCAA
Organism: Ginglymostoma cirratum; assembly: GCA_024137785.1. Classification (NCBI taxonomy): domain Eukaryota; kingdom Metazoa; phylum Chordata; class Chondrichthyes; order Orectolobiformes; family Ginglymostomatidae; genus Ginglymostoma; species Ginglymostoma cirratum. The sequence continues at coordinate 57,699,177 of JAHRHZ010000013.1, forward strand.
CCACCCAGCCTGCCCTTTAGACATGAGCATCTGAATTGTTGCTTCAATGGTGGCAAACAAAAGCTCAGATTGTTTTTAGATCAAAAACCTACCTCAGTGTGAAACTGATTCAAGTTAAGATTTTCATGCGGGTCAGTTAAACTTAAGGTAAAGACTGGCATTCCATCCAATTAGAAGCAGTGGGGGATTGGAACTGAAGTGGCTCAAATAACGTATTTCTATTTCCCTCTGCAGTCATCACTGAGGCTGCAGTTTGTCCTAAAGGAGAGATCTGCTGTTTGTGCGAAAGTCTTCCATAGCAACTCAGGGAAGTGAGCTGTCACAGGAGAGTTGGAGGCCTGGCACCTGGGGCAAGGTCACCTCTTGCTTCGTTGATGTCAGCCTGGATTTAATGTTGGAGAATGCAAAGGAGAGGAGGGAGCCCTTTTCTCTGATGATGTCAGAAGGAGAGCTGAGTGGATCACAGGGCACGTTCTGACAATCTCTGTTTACTATTTTCCTCAAATTGCACTGTACAACCAATGATACTAAGCCTGACATCTGGATTCCCTTCATCTGAGGAGAGAAAGCAGAGGTAATGTTTAAGGCCAAGAGACACTTCAGAAGAAAGGTCACTGCACCTGAAGTGTTATCACTGCTTTTGCTGCACAGATACTGCCAGACTTACTGAGATTTTCCAGCAATTCTTGTTTTTGTTTCTGATTTCCAGCATCTGCAGTTCTTTGGTTTATTTGGGACGGTATTGGATTCCTCTCATTTCTGCTGTGATAGAAAAATGGGTGCGTACGAGATGGTGAAAGAAAAGGCAAGGTCTTCCATGGGACAAAGCCTTTGTGAACATGTGCTTCTGATTAGATTTGATATATTTATTGTCACGTGTACCTATGTACAGGGAAAAGCTTAGTTTACAAACAGTGCAGGTAGATCACAGGGTGAAAAAAACACTTAGAAGTATATAGGTTACATTGCACAGGGCATGTGCTAGGCAAGATCAACATTAGCAAGATCAGCGTTATTTGAAGTTAGACAGTCCATTCATCAGCCTAATGACAGCCAGGAAGAAGCCGTTCCTGAACTTGTTGGTGCATGTGTTCAAGCTTTTGTATCTTCTGCCTGACGGAAGAGGTTGTAGGAGAGCATTACCGGGGTGCGATGGGTCTTTGATGATGTTGGCAGCCTTTCCGCGGCAACAAGCCATGTAAATAGAGTCCATGGATGGAAGGTTGGCTTCTGTGATGGTGTGGGCTGTGCACACAACCCTCTGTCATTTCCTACGGTCCTGAGCAGTGCAGTTGCCGTAACGCCTTCAGTTATCGGTGATAAGTGATTAGAAGGTTCAGTCTATATCAGCCATCCATAGGTTAACATAGGTATCTCAGATTCTTCATCATGCCCTCAAGCTGGATCAAAGCGGCTTAGTTGATCTTGTCCTAGATCAGGATATGCTTTCCATTCATAACACTGTAAGATATAGCAGCAGAATGAAGCCATTTGGCCTCATCGAGTCTTCTTCACCATTCGATCACGGCTGATATGTTTCTCAAACCCATTCTCCTGCCTTCTGTCCTTGAACTCCTTACTATTCAAGAATTTATCTACTTTGCCTTAAATACACGCCTTGATTTGGCCGCCACAGCCTTCTGCAGCAATGAGTTCTGCTCTGACGTACTTACAAGCTCTTCATCCCCTGAACCATGCCTGGCCACCATATTGCACAGCCATTGCACCCTTGTGTTTAACCTCATCCCCTTCTACTTCCACTTCCTCATGCTCTTTCACTTCCTGCTCCTGCAGTTTACCACCCCCAAAACCACGCAATCAGTGATTTCCATAATCCAAAAGTCATTCTGTTCTCTAGGTCCACATATCTCTGGAGAGTCACATTACGGGGAAAGCAACAGACCACTAAAATGACAGTGACAATTGCAAAGGAACAGTGGAGTGCACCACATGAAAACACAAAATAACATCAGAACTGGGGTCAGGAGTAGGCTATTTGGTCCCTTGAACCTGCTACACTATTCAGTAACATTATAGTCTTCTTACTGTAGGCTTAACATGACTTTCCTGCCTGCCCCCTTATAACACTGACTCTTGTAGATCAAAAATTTATTCAATTCAGCTGTGGATATCTTCAATACCCCAGTCTCCACTGCTTTCTGGGCTAAAGAATTCCAAAAGTTAACGGCTCTCTCAGCAAAGAAATATTCGTTATTTCTGTCTTGACTGAGAAATCCCTTGTTTTGAAATTGTGCCCTCATTTCTTGATTTCCCTGTCAGATGAAACATCCTCACAGAATCTATCCTGTCAAGCCCCTCAAACTTCTACAAACCCTTCATCACATGAATAAATCCAGTGTGTTATTTTCTGAACTGCTTCCAATGCAAATATATCTTTCCTTAAACAAGAAAATGAAATCTGCATTGTACACTATATGCACTCTTGCCAATGTGCTGTATGGTTATAGCAAGAGTTATAATAAAGGCTTTTATTCCATTTGCCTTTTTAATTGCTTGCCATGCCTACTGTAATGTAAATTCGTACTTTTTTTTACTATTATTTAAAAATTTGGGTTCTAAAGTGGACCAAACCATGTGTGGCTTTTGGTTTGATTTATATTTCTATGTTATGCATGTTGAGAAGGTAGGATAAGCTTTTAGCTTAATTGTAGATTTGTTCTGTGTGTTCTGATGGGGTGCCTGAAGTATAGTGATACATATATTTTTAATGAGGGTTTACAGCCTTGAAGGAGAATTTGAGGTGAACAGTTCAGTACATTAGAAAGAGGGTAAAGAGGAAAAACTCAAAGTAAGTCCTCTTAGGACCTAGCAGATCAACTTGACCATTTTAAAATTTAAAGAAAGCTTGGCAATTAATTGACAGTAATCATTAATTAAGATATTCTCTATTCCAATGTTTCCACCATGCAGAGTCCACTTGCTCACCAATTATTATATCCTTCTCTTAGAGTATATAAGTTGTTTCCCCGTGACTTTGATATTCTTTTGAATTGTCTTGATGAGGTTGTAAGATTCAAGGATTTGACAAATTGTGTCTTTTTCAGCAATATTCAAGTTCTGGGCACATAATAATTGTTTGTATAATAAGAAATACTGGTCCATTTGACCCAGCGAGCCTGGACCTGGAAGCCAGGCAAACAGGGAAGAATTAACTAAAGAATCAAGTGGCCAGTAGACATAAAGGTGAGCTGCAAATACAAAGGAGAGCCACAAGCAGTGGAATGGGGATGTGAAGGCAAATACATACATATGCACGCATAAAGAGAAAGTAGCCACAGACCAAAACAGGATAATTAAATTCTTGTGCAAATGGAAGTATTTCAAGAAGAGGTAAGTTTTTCTGTTTGTCAGAAAATGAGACAGGAGATCTTGGTGGCACTCTGTGACCTGCTTAAATAGGTCCAGAATTTGAAGATCTAACTAAATTGAGATGGGTGTGTTCCCAAAAGTGGCTAAACCATGTTGTTATTTGTTAGTTGGTGGAATGGCGACTCTGGAAAGTTACATCATTGGCATTTTCATGACCAAGGGGGAAGAGAGTTCATAGAAATGCTCCTTGCTAATGTTAATATACCCATGAAACACATTGGTGAAAGCTGATATTGAAGACTCCTGACACGATCTGTAGGTGTAAAGAAAAACGTATTGTGGAATGGTATAGTTACGCTTGTGATTGTGCAAGACTGTTTCATTGACAGTTTAAAATAAAACTTACCTTTTATTTGCCCGTTAATTAATGTTTAATCTGTGTTTAAAGTGGAAGTTACAAAAAGTGAACTTTTGTTGGTAATTTCTTCACTGGGGACTTGTTCGATAAATTTAGCTATTTTGTCTTATGGTTCCCCCATAGCGATAACAACTTCCAAATATCTAAAATTACATTAATGTTAACAGAGAAATTCAAAATGCCTATTGATTCTGCACATATATAGTTAAAATATTTTTGTATTGCGAGAAAGTAAATGGACTCACTATATCACTCACATGTGTCTTTGTTGCCCTATTGTTTCTGCCTTTGCTTGTAGCTCAATAGAGTCTCTAGTGTTTATCTCCTGGCTTTTTCCAGATCAGTCTTAGTAGCCCTGGACACTGGCAGGACTGGCATCAGGTGTGACCTCACTGAAAATGAGTTAAGTAACATTGGACTCTGACTGGCATGACCACATCCATAAAAAAATCCATAGCTCTCTGCATTTCTGTTATGTCTTGCCTGCTAGAGTGTGGACTATTGCTTGACCCCTTGTTCTTAGAACTTAGCCAAAGTAAAATTCTGGATCCAAACAGTAAACATTCCTTGAATTCCTGACGTAATAAAAATAAACTAAGTTTGCACATAAGCATTAGAGCCAATTACTTATCACAAAAGCAACTGTAAAGATCTATTCATAATTATTAATGAGATTTGACAGTTCAGAATAGATAAGATATTATTGAGCATTAATGCCTTCAATACTGACATGGCAAAAGTTGCTGTTGAAAAGATATTTGATGTAACCAAACTCTGGAAAACCCCAACAATATTTTGATAAAAGGTCTTACCCAGATCAGTCTTTTTTCTTTCAGATATTTATTAACCTGCTGCCAATTTCCAGTATTTTCTGTTTTCATTGCAAATTCCCAAACATACTAGTATAGTTGAATGTTGGCAATACTTAGACCTGGTTGGAAACAATTTTCTGCTATGCATCTACAAAGGACCATTTGGCAGATCTACAATAGTTCTGTTAACACAGGCTTCAGTCTGCCCTGTTGTGATCAATATTGTCAATGAGAGGCTGATTCAAGGCGATTCTTTGTTCTGTTTTGACATACTGCATCAGTGGAGAACATGAAATTCCTACTCAGCGTGTTAGATTCTTACACTTTGAGCAGGAATGTCTGAGACTACACATTACCAACAGAGTCTTTCATGCAGCTGGTAGCTTATCCGTGAATGAAATTTGTACTGCGTTGAGTTCTCAGTCTATGATTATGAGTTGTACAAATATGATTCTGCCTTTTACCAAAGGTTGCTAATTTATCAAGTCACTCGGATAATGAAACAAACCAGTGGGAAACATATATGAGGCTGTGTAAACTACATGGTGGTTCTTTCATTTATTTAAAGATAGGAAATGCAACAGAATATTTGGGAACTTATTTCCAAGTATAGTATTTGCTGTTTTGACAATTGAAAAGTGTGTGGGCACCCATATTCCCCTACGTTGTGCAATTTAACACACAGCAGGGTTTTACAGTGAGCAAAAAAAGGTTCCTCAAGTTAACAGAACAGTGAAGAATATTTTACATTTGAAGTATTAGTAAGATTTTGCAGACTCCCTTAACCCTTTGTACGCTGCAGGAATGAGAACGGGACAGTGAGCCAATCCAACTCATTTGTCATCTGCTCGGAAATTATGAGCTCAACTATGATCCCCGTAAGGCGTGTAGCCTATATGCTTTTTCGATCATCTAATGTCGGTATTGTAACAAGGTCAGCCAGTGGAGCTCATAGAATATGATTTCCCTGATTGGGCCTGTTAACCCGGTCTAGTCAGGGATCCTAAGCTGACAGATATAAACAGGAGTATCAGAAGTTGCGTTTACTTGGTGAGCTGGCTCTGAGCGAGCTGGAGCAGTGTCAAGGACTCTCCGCTGATAAATAAAGGGTGACTTGGTGACAGGGTACTGACCTCTGTGGCATTATTTCACCTAACACCTGCAAACATGTCTGGTTTTGGGCCTTCTTATTTACCATAGTGATAGTACAATCAATAAAGACCCCAAGAGGATTCATTTCAAGTAATTGCCTGTAAAATCCCCGATTTGGCAATGTGTAATTCAATGATTTCAATTTTGTAGAGTGAGAAATTTGATCAAAGCTGAATATGCATGAGGTAAAAACAGAAAGTGCTGGAGAAATTCAGCAGATCTGACAGCATTTGTAGAGAAACAGAGTTACCATGTTGAGTCCTGCTCATCGTTACATGAGCACATGACACGGCAGGTGTTCCATTGAGTCCCTCATGGTCGTGCTGAAAAATGATCATTATGTTCCCCTAATGTGTCCCAAATGCTTGCAATATGTATCTCCTGGGAAAGAGGGAGTACTCGGTTGAAGTGAAACATATGGAAATTGTTGTGTAATGGCACCAAGATCCTACAACAAACTTGTGATGATGTCACGAGTGGCATGTTATTGTGTATAGCACAGAATGGGCAGAGTTAGAACTCTGTCAAAGAAGCGTGAAACACCCTAGGATGAGAGACAGTCTCAAGGATACATCAATATGATCTCAAAAAAATGGTAGATCCATCAATTTCTAATGTAACTTTACCATGTCCTGCAGTATTCAGTATCAGTATGTAATAGGTAACCTTACGTTGAAGTCTAAGTCTGAGGGCAGTTCTTAATTTTTGCCTTCTCCTTGACCAGACTGTAAAGGATACAATCTCATAGTATGACATCAAACCACACAATAAAAGATGGTGGCACCCCTGGGTATATTGACTAGAAAACCATGGCAGCAGCGAACATAAAGAAACAGACGTGAGATTTTCTAGAGAATGGATTTCAAAACATCATTTTTTTTGCAAGAATTTATTTCTACAACTTTAAGACCAGCTGGCAGCCAGAAAAGTGTCACTCTGAACTGACAAAATGCACTACAGAAACCATCAAAATATTGTAAATCTCTTTTACAGTCTGTAATAGGGGAAACAGGTTTTTAAAAATGCTGTGAGAGCTGTAAAAGGCCACTACAGCTAAAGGGACAAATCCAAATCAAGTACCCGTGAAAAGAGGCTGACTACTAGGTCACTAAGGCAAATTCACTGCCTTGAAGGAAGGGACAAAATGCTTTATTTTCACCTGAAAGATGAGGCTAAGGAACTCAGTTAAGACTTCAAGCAGTGAGTTAAAGTTACAAAGTATTTTCTTGACAATGTAGATAACAATGACAAGCTTCAGAAATTCTTCAGGTACAAGCTTTAAAAAATTGATTGGAAAAGGAAATAAAATCAGGAATAAAAATTCTATTGCAATTCTAAGTACCAAAACCCCAACAGTGAAATTGGAGAAATTTCTATTATTTTGACCATTTGAATAACAAACACATTGTTTTAAACCAACTGCAGAGTCTTAATGATTTTATTTATTAGAATACAAAAAATTGAGTGAAGGAAAAGAGCATAAATCTAATCACACAGTATTGAATTAGATGCAAAGATACATCGCATACAAGAAAAGATAGGTCCAACAATGTTACAACAGCCATTTTTGAAACAGACAAAAATGATTGAACTTTATTGAGTGAAGCTGTTTTGAGTAAGTTCAATCTATTGATGTTTAAGACATTCTTCAGCCAGTTGAGAAAACGAATATTTTCATTCTTTTCTATGAACATGTCACAGTGGTAGAGGAAAAACAAACTTTATATTGAAAACAGCAGTAACCTCAACCGATTTCAATTTTAGTGCTACAACAATAATCTTTACTAAACTAAAGATTACTTCAGTCAACAAAGAATATGAAAAGGCAACAAAATGGTACAAGGGCAACAATTGTAGAAGGAGATCTAATTCCTAACATTTTACAACTCAAAAAATTAATCAACAACATAAGTTCCCATCAGCAATCAAACAACATAATAAAATTCTTCAGTATTAATCTTTCTGCTAGAAAAGTTTAAATATGTAGTACTAGATAGTAAATCAAACACAGAACATTTAGCATGCTTCTCAATGAAATGGGAACAACATCAGATCATGTGTTCCATAGAAAATAGATCAATGAGACACAACCTCGTAACAGTTTTTGATCAATATTTCACTTCAAGATCAATTAAGAACCTGGCCAGATTCCTCCTCCATTGCAAATATCAACTTCCAAGAGAATCTGTATATAGTTTCATCTATAAACTGTGTGTGTCATCTGAACCATGTGGCTCCTTTCAACATGGGCTCATTTGTGACTGAAAAATCACTGGCCTCTTAGATAAATACGTCACTGAGCTTCTTCAATCCAAGGAGGATCTAACTCTAGCAAAAGGTAGTAAGAACTGCCAATGCTGGATCAGAGATAACATAGCGTGGAGCTGGGGTAACATGGCAGGCCAGGCAGCATCAGAAGAGCAGGAAAGTTGATGTTTTGGGTTGGAATGCTTCTTCAGAAATGGGGGAGGGGGAAGGGAGCTCCGAAATAAATATGGAGGGGAGGGGTGGGGCTGGGGAAGGTAGGTGGGATGGTGATAGGTGAGTGCAGGTAGGCAGCAGTGGTGATTGTTTGGTGAAGTGGGAGGAGCAGATAGGTGGGAGAGAAGATGGACAGGTTGTGTCAGATTGTGTCAGGTCAATGAGGCGGGGATGAGAGAGAGGGTTGATCATGGGATGAGGCCAAGGTGGGGAGATTTTGAAACTGGTAAAGTCGACATTTAGACCATTGTGCTGTAGGCTCCCAAGGTGGAATATGAGTTGCTGCTCCTCTAGTTTTCTTGAAGCATCATTGTGACACTTGAAGAGGCCCAGGATGGATGTTTCACCCAGGGAGTGGGAGGGGGAGTTGGGAAGGTTCGTGATCAGAACGTGTTGTCGTTTGTCGCGAACAGAGTGCAGGTGCTCTACAAAGCGGTCCCCAAACCTCCGCTTGGTCTCAGCAATGTAGAGGAGGCCACATCGGGAGCAGCGGATGCAAGAGACCACATTGACGGATGTGCAGGTGAACCTCTGTCTGATGTGAAAGGTTTGTTTGGTGCCTTGAATGGAGGTGAGAGGGGAGATGTAGGGGCAGGCGTAGCACTTCCTGCGATTGCAGGGAAAGGTGCCGGGGGTGGTGGGGCTAGTGGGGAGTGTGGAGTGGATGAGAGTGTCTCGGGGAAAGCGGTCCCTATGAAAGGCAGATAGGGGTGGGGAGGGAACTATACCTCTGGTTGTGGGGTCAGATTGCAGGTGGCAGAAGTGGCAGAGAATGATACGTTGAATACGGAGGTTAATGGGTTGATATGTAAGGATAAGGGGGATTCTTATGGAAGATCAAGGAAAAGAGAACAAACAAGTTTACCTTATGTTTTGATATCTGGTCATGGATTTGAACTACCAATTGAAACAAATGAATTAAACCAAAGAGTTGGGGACGTGTGGAAAGAGAAGGAAAAATGTGCAGTAAATGTTGTAGTAAGCAGTAATCTAGGTAACTCATTTGAGTAAGCATATAGCTTTTTAAAATGTTTATAACAGAGCACAAAGCTTAGACAGAGATGGTGTGCAAGGTCTTTAGGACTCTAGAGCAACCTTGTTATGATCTCATGGAGCTTTGCATCACTGAGTATAAGTAACACAAAAAGTGCAGAGTTAGAATACTCTCAAAGAAGAGTGCAATGTTGTAGAATAAGAGAAAGTCTTGAGAACACATCAACATGAACACAGGAGAAGGATAGGGTAGTCCTTACCTAGTGTAGCTATTGGTCAGATCCTAGTGCATCAATGATTACCATAACACACATTTTTAATGTATAATAAATCATCTTTCTTTGAAGTCTAAACCTGAAGGCAGTCCTTGACTTTGCCTTCTCCTCAGTCAGTCTGCAAAGAACCCACATACACAGTGCTAATGGTGCCTGAAGAGACTAAAGTGACTGGGAGTTTACTTGGCCCACTCTCATCAGCACCTCCTTTCTGATACTTTTTGTTTACTGTTTCCTCCTATGGTCAGCCAGCAGTATTTCCTTAGCTGATATTCATCCAGCATGGTTTTGCTTCCTTGTAATGGACTGATTCCACATTAGAATACTATTGATAGATCCTTACCTTAAACTTTAAATTAGTCACAAAGCCAATGATGAACAATAGAATCGATCTAGCTACCGGATAGTCAACCTGCTGCATCAAACATTGTTCTCTTAAATTGTAGCTCCACCAGTCTGCTACTGCAATTTCCAGCCATTGTTGTCTTTCTGAAGGCTGCTTCCTCAATTTCCAATGGACCTCATCCAGCCTCAACCTGAGTCCTAGCACAGACAACACCTGTGATATATAGGAGATATACTACCGAGCTACTAATGGACATCCAAATGAACTAACCCAATAAATTACAGTGTGGTCAAGGTCAGAGAGGATCACTGCAATCACTGTGACCCTCACTAAATTTAAGCCTTAGGTTTCATGATTGAAAATAGATTTCAATTTTATTGCGACAGTGAATGTTCCTATTCCTTCCATTGCATTGTAGATAAATACACCAAGTACTAACGATACTGAGGGAGCCATGTTCAATCTCTGCTCCATACTTAGTTAACTGTGTGGTGACAGGAGTGTTACAGTTGGTCTCAGTGCCTCTGGGAGCTGTAAATATTGTGATCAATAAGCCCCTTGGACCTTTGCTGAAAAGTCTGTGAACAACAATTTTGAATAAGGACAGGGAAATGCTCATCTTGATATCTCAACAAAAGTGGACATGTAGCACTTAACAAAGCTGTCAAACAGCTGTCATCCAGTTACATGGGCAACCTTCAAATTTAAGTCATTGTGCTGAATCTGTCAAAGATTTAGATTGATGTAACAATTGGGGGAGGCAATGGCCTAGTGGTATTATTGCTAGACCGTTAATCCAGAAACCCAGATAGCATTCCAGGGACCCAGGTTCAAATTCTGCCATGGCAGTTAGTGGAATTTAAATTCAATAAATATCTGGTATTGAGAATCTAATGATGACTGTGAATCAATTGTCTGGGAAAACTCATCTAGCTCACTAATGCCCTTAGTCATTAGTCATTGATGCACTCAATGCCCTTAGTCATTGAGGCAGGGAAACTACTATTCTTACCTTGTCTGGCCTACATGTGACTCCAGACCCACAGCAATGTGGTTGACACTTAACTGCCCTCTGGGCAATTAGGGATAGGCAATAAATGCTGCCTAGACAGTGACACCTTCATCTAATGAATTTTAAAAAAGCACTAATAGTGATCAAAATCTGTTTCAAGGCTGTCCAAATGTATTTGAATTGTGACAGGTTCTTGCAAATGTATTGTATACTTGAGAAGGATGGTTCCAGTTAACTACTGAATTTAAATCAAAATGCTTCTTGTTTTAGCTGTGCCACAATATGTACTACAAATGCTACATGCCTCTCTCTGTATTTTCAGTGCATTAACATATGGAGAAGGTATGCTGCCCCCAAATTCCAGGTGATTATATTGGCACATTTTCTTGTTAAGTGAGTAATGTAAGACTTCCTGGGGTAAACCTATGTCGAACATGTGCTCAGCTTTCAAAAGTAATGTAAGCAGATTTGCAAATGAGGTTGTTAATTATGTCTACTTTCTCATATTTTTATCACTTTGTGTGTGAAATGTGTTTGTTTATCTATGTGCGCGTATGTGTTTAGATTATGGGTTTACTTTTCCCATTTCCAGGCAATGTTTCTTTGAGTGAGATTTATGGCACCTGGTCCACCACGTCTCACGGTGAATTTCCTCATGCAATTGTCCAATCTTCACCTCACTAATTATGCATCCAGCATCTACAGTGCTGGTCTTGAGGAATTGCAGGCCAGGAGAGGTGGAAATATTCACTGCTGTCAGCTCAGTCCAGCGTTCATGCAGCTGGTGCCATATTAAAAGCTTAGCTGCAGGACCACTTCAAAAGCTCCAAACTAGGATTGGGCCTCACTCTATACTGCTACACAGTTATCATGGAACACATGGCCCAGAAAGTCGGGCTAACTCCTCAGTTCACTGAGAGGAACATGGAAGTGCCGCTTGACAGGGTGGTGGAAAGGAATCCAATGACCTTTTTTTGGTGCCAACAGGCAAAGGAGGCCCCAACATCAAAATTAAATATCTGCTCTGACGTCTTTCCCACCATCAGACCAGGTGAAATTTTAACCCTATGAGCAATGAGCAGCCTCATCAGACATCCCAAGAATGAAAGAAGTTATAATTACCAAGTATTGTTCATCTCTCTTAAGTTACTGATTCCTTCATTGCAGATAGCCACAGCCATCAAAAATCCTTGAATTTTGATGTTCATGATGGAAATCTTGGACACTGAGGCTAAAATCAATGTGCAGGAATTGTACTAGAGTGAGTGACAGTACAAAGTCGGTGAGACCACACTTCTCTATTTGAAAAGACTAATTCTATGGCTTTGTAATTGCTTCCTGGGGAGTTGGGATTGCACTTGAGAAAATGGTGATGATGTTTTCTTTTACCGCCATGGTCTATTTACATGGGTGGCACGGTGGCTCAGTGGTTAGCATTACTACCTCACAGTGCCCGGGGCCTGGGTTCGATTCCACCCTTGGGCAACTGTCTGTGTGGAATTTGCATATTCTCCCTGTGTCTGAGTGGGTTTCTTCCCACAGTCCAAAGATATGCAGGTTAGATGGAGTGGCCATGCTAAATTGCCTGTAGTGTTCAGAGGTGTGCAGATTAGGTGGGTTATAGGGGAATGGGTCTGGGTGGGATGCTCTGTGGGTCAATGTAGATTTGTTAGGTCAAAGGCCCTGTTTCCACACTGTAGGGATTCTGTGAATTCTATATATGTTTGTACGCATTTTAATGTACAAGGGAGACACAATGACCTAGTAGCATTATCTATAGACTAGTAATCCAGAGACCCAGGCAACATTCTGGGGACCCGGGTTGAAATCCTACCATGGCAGATGGTAGAATTTGAATTTGATAAAAATCTGGAATTAAGGGTCTAATGATGATCATAGAACCATTGTCAATTGTTGGAAAAACCCATCTGGTTCACTAGTGTCCTTTAGGGAAGGAAACGGGCATGCTTGCCTGGCCTGGCCTGGCCTATGGATGACTCCTCTGGGCAATTAGGGATTGGCAATAATTGCTGGCCTAGCCAGTAAAGCCCTCATCCCTTGAATGAATAAAAACAATTTAGTGTTTGTAGAGCCACAATGTTATTAGAAAGGGACTTTCAGGATTTTGACCCATTGACACTGAAGGAATGAGAATATATTTCCAAATCAAGGTAATGAGTGAATTGAAGGGGAACTTGCAGCTGGTGATGTTTCCATGCATTTGCTGCCATTGTCTTTCTGGATGTTAGTGGTCATGTGTTTGCAAGGTGATGTCTGAAGAACCAGGTGATTTTCTGTAGTGCATTTTGAAGATTCTACCCACTACTGATACTGCCATCGGTGGTGGAGGAAGTAGATGTTTGTGGGTGTGGTGCAAATCAAATAGTATTATTCTGGATGGTGTCAAGATTCTTGAGTGTTGTTGGAGCTCCACTCATCCAAGCAAGTTGTGAGTATTCCAACATACTCCTGACTTTTGACCTGTAGACAGTGGACAGGCTTTGGAGAGTCAGGAGGTGGGTTACTCACTGCCACATTCCTAGCCTTTGACCTGCTCTTATAGCAGCTGTATTAAACAACTAATCCAGTTGAGTTTCTGGTCATGAGTAACCCCCAGGATAGTAGGCGATTCATTGATGGTAACACCATTTTATGTCAAGGGGTGATGGTTCGATTCTCTGTTGTTGGAAATACCAACTTGCATGGGTGAAGGATGGAGGAGGATGGTATCCATGGAGCATGCAGGAATGTGATGAAGACTGAATTGGATGGAGACCCAGAGAAACAAGTGGCAATCTGCAGCCTCCAAGTAACCACTTTGACTTCCATGTCAGGATTTGGCACCATCTTGTTCCTCTCAGAAGGAAGTGGAGGAATTGGAAGTGGCTTATAAATGAGGTAAAGGGGGTGGCCATGGGTACCCACATGGGCCCAAGCTATGCCTGCCTCTTTGTAGGTTATGTGGAACAATCCCTCTTCCAGACCTACACTGGCCCTAAACCCCACCTCTTCCTCCGTTACATTGAGGACTGCATCGGCGCCGCCTCGTGCTCCCATGAGGAGCTCGAACAGTTCATCCACTTCACCAACACCTTCCACCCCAACCTGAAGTTCACCTGGACCATCTCCAACACTTC